>OU696696.1:329977975-330324744 GCA_916050605.2 Platycheirus albimanus | reverse complement strand
ATCATTATCATTATCATTATCATTATCATTATCATTATCATTATCATTATCATTATCATTATCATTATCATTATCATTATCATTATCATTATCATTATCATTATCATTATCATTATCATTATCATTATCATTATCATTATCATTATCATTATCATTATCATTATCATTATCATTATCATTATCATTATCATTATCATTATCATTATCATTATCATTATCATTATCATTATCATTATCATTATCATTATCATTATCATTATCATTATCATTATCATTATCATTATCATTATCATTATCATTATCATTATCATTATCATTATCATTATCATTATCATTATCATTATCATTATCATTATCATTATCATTATCATTATCATTATCATTATCATTATCATTATCATTATCATTATCATTATCATTATCATTATCATTATCATTATCATTATCATTATCATTATCATTATCATTATCATTATCATTATCATTATCATTATCATTATCATTATCATTATCATTATCATTATCATTATCATTATCATTATCATTATCATTATCATTATCATTATCATTATCATTATCATTATCATTATCATTATCATTATCATTATCATTATCATTATCATTATCATTATCATTATCATTATCATTATCATTATCATTATCATTATCATTATCATTATCATTATCATTATCATTATCATTATCATTATCATTATCATTATCATTATCATTATCATTATCATTATCATTATCATTATCATTATCATTATCATTATCATTATCATTATCATTATCATTATCATTATCATTATCATTATCATTATCATTATCATTATCATTATCATTATCATTATCATTATCATTATCATTATCATTATCATTATCATTATCATTATCATTATCATTATCATTATCATTATCATTATCATTATCATTATCATTATCATTATCATTATCATTATCATTATCATTATCATTATCATTATCATTATCATTATCATTATCATTATCATTATCATTATCATTATCATTATCATTATCATTATCATTATCATTATCATTATCATTATCATTATCATTATCATTATCATTATCATTATCATTATCATTATCATTATCATTATCATTATCATTATCATTATCATTATCATTATCATTATCATTATCATTATCATTATCATTATCATTATCATTATCATTATCATTATCATTATCATTATCATTATCATTATCATTATCATTATCATTATCATTATCATTATCATTATCATTATCATTATCATTATCATTATCATTATCATTATCATTATCATTATCATTATCATTATCATTATCATTATCATTATCATTATCATTATCATTATCATTATCATTATCATTATCATTATCATTATCATTATCATTATCATTATCATTATCATTATCATTATCATTATCATTATCATTATCATTATCATTATCATTATCATTATCATTATCATTATCATTATCATTATCATTATCATTATCATTATCATTATCATTATCATTATCATTATCATTATCATTATCATTATCATTATCATTATCATTATCATTATCATTATCATTATCATTATCATTATCATTATCATTATCATTATCATTATCATTATCATTATCATTATCATTATCATTATCATTATCATTATCATTATCATTATCATTATCATTATCATTATCATTATCATTATCATTATCATTATCATTATCATTATCATTATCATTATCATTATCATTATCATTATCATTATCATTATCATTATCATTATCATTATCATTATCATTATCATTATCATTATCATTATCATTATCATTATCATTATCATTATCATTATCATTATCATTATCATTATCATTATCATTATCATTATCATTATCATTATCATTATCATTATCATTATCATTATCATTATCATTATCATTATCATTATCATTATCATTATCATTATCATTATCATTATCATTATCATTATCATTATCATTATCATTATCATTATCATTATCATTATCATTATCATTATCATTATCATTATCATTATCATTATCATTATCATTATCATTATCATTATCATTATCATTATCATTATCATTATCATTATCATTATCATTATCATTATCATTATCATTATCATTATCATTATCATTATCATTATCATTATCATTATCATTATCATTATCATTATCATTATCATTATCATTATCATTATCATTATCATTATCATTATCATTATCATTATCATTATCATTATCATTATCATTATCATTATCATTATCATTATCATTATCATTATCATTATCATTATCATTATCATTATCATTATCATTATCATTATCATTATCATTATCATTATCATTATCATTATCATTATCATTATCATTATCATTATCATTATCATTATCATTATCATTATCATTATCATTATCATTATCATTATCATTATCATTATCATTATCATTATCATTATCATTATCATTATCATTATCATTATCATTATCATTATCATTATCATTATCATTATCATTATCATTATCATTATCATTATCATTATCATTATCATTATCATTATCATTATCATTATCATTATCATTATCATTATCATTATCATTATCATTATCATTATCATTATCATTATCATTATCATTATCATTATCATTATCATTATCATTATCATTATCATTATCATTATCATTATCATTATCATTATCATTATCATTATCATTATCATTATCATTATCATTATCATTATCATTATCATTATCATTATCATTATCATTATCATTATCATTATCATTATCATTATCATTATCATTATCATTATCATTATCATTATCATTATCATTATCATTATCATTATCATTATCATTATCATTATCATTATCATTATCATTATCATTATCATTATCATTATCATTATCATTATCATTATCATTATCATTATCATTATCATTATCATTATCATTATCATTATCATTATCATTATCATTATCATTATCATTATCATTATCATTATCATTATCATTATCATTATCATTATCATTATCATTATCATTATCATTATCATTATCATTATCATTATCATTATCATTATCATTATCATTATCATTATCATTATCATTATCATTATCATTATCATTATCATTATCATTATCATTATCATTATCATTATCATTATCATTATCATTATCATTATCATTATCATTATCATTATCATTATCATTATCATTATCATTATCATTATCATTATCATTATCATTATCATTATCATTATCATTATCATTATCATTATCATTATCATTATCATTATCATTATCATTATCATTATCATTATCATTATCATTATCATTATCATTATCATTATCATTATCATTATCATTATCATTATCATTATCATTATCATTATCATTATCATTATCATTATCATTATCATTATCATTATCATTATCATTATCATTATCATTATCATTATCATTATCATTATCATTATCATTATCATTATCATTATCATTATCATTATCATTATCATTATCATTATCATTATCATTATCATTATCATTATCATTATCATTATCATTATCATTATCATTATCATTATCATTATCATTATCATTATCATTATCATTATCATTATCATTATCATTATCATTATCATTATCATTATCATTATCATTATCATTATCATTATCATTATCATTATCATTATCATTATCATTATCATTATCATTATCATTATCATTATCATTATCATTATCATTATCATTATCATTATCATTATCATTATCATTATCATTATCATTATCATTATCATTATCATTATCATTATCATTATCATTATCATTATCATTATCATTATCATTATCATTATCATTATCATTATCATTATCATTATCATTATCATTATCATTATCATTATCATTATCATTATCATTATCATTATCATTATCATTATCATTATCATTATCATTATCATTATCATTATCATTATCATTATCATTATCATTATCATTATCATTATCATTATCATTATCATTATCATTATCATTATCATTATCATTATCATTATCATTATCATTATCATTATCATTATCATTATCATTATCATTATCATTATCATTATCATTATCATTATCATTATCATTATCATTATCATTATCATTATCATTATCATTATCATTATCATTATCATTATCATTATCATTATCATTATCATTATCATTATCATTATCATTATCATTATCATTATCATTATCATTATCATTATCATTATCATTATCATTATCATTATCATTATCATTATCATTATCATTATCATTATCATTATCATTATCATTATCATTATCATTATCATTATCATTATCATTATCATTATCATTATCATTATCATTATCATTATCATTATCATTATCATTATCATTATCATTATCATTATCATTATCATTATCATTATCATTATCATTATCATTATCATTATCATTATCATTATCATTATCATTATCATTATCATTATCATTATCATTATCATTATCATTATCATTATCATTATCATTATCATTATCATTATCATTATCATTATCATTATCATTATCATTATCATTATCATTATCATTATCATTATCATTATCATTATCATTATCATTATCATTATCATTATCATTATCATTATCATTATCATTATCATTATCATTATCATTATCATTATCATTATCATTATCATTATCATTATCATTATCATTATCATTATCATTATCATTATCATTATCATTATCATTATCATTATCATTATCATTATCATTATCATTATCATTATCATTATCATTATCATTATCATTATCATTATCATTATCATTATCATTATCATTATCATTATCATTATCATTATCATTATCATTATCATTATCATTATCATTATCATTATCATTATCATTATCATTATCATTATCATTATCATTATCATTATCATTATCATTATCATTATCATTATCATTATCATTATCATTATCATTATCATTATCATTATCATTATCATTATCATTATCATTATCATTATCATTATCATTATCATTATCATTATCATTATCATTATCATTATCATTATCATTATCATTATCATTATCATTATCATTATCATTATCATTATCATTATCATTATCATTATCATTATCATTATCATTATTACATTATCATTATCATTATCATTATCATTATCATTATCATTATCATTATCATTATCATTATCATTATCATTATCATTATCATTATCATTATCATTATCATTATCATTATCATTATCATTATCATTATCATTATCATTATCATTATCATTATCATTATCATTATCATTATCATTATCATTATCATTATCATTATCATTATCATTATCATTATCATTATCATTATCATTATCATTATCATTATCATTATCATTATCATTATCATTATCATTATCATTATCATTATCATTATCATTATCATTATCATTATCATTATCATTATCATTATCATTATCATTATCATTATCATTATCATTATCATTATCATTATCATTATCATTATCATTATCATTATCATTATCATTATCATTATCATTATCATTATCATTATCATTATCATTATCATTATCATTATCATTATCATTATCATTATCATTATCATTATCATTATCATTATCATTATCATTATCATTATCATTATCATTATCATTATCATTATCATTATCATTATCATTATCATTATCATTATCATTATCATTATCATTATCATTATCATTATCATTATCATTATCATTATCATTATCATTATCATTATCATTATCATTATCATTATCATTATCATTATCATTATCATTATCATTATCATTATCATTATCATTATCATTATCATTATCATTATCATTATCATTATCATTATCATTATCATTATCATTATCATTATCATTATCATTATCATTATCATTATCATTATCATTATCATTATCATTATCATTATCATTATCATTATCATTATCATTATCATTATCATTATCATTATCATTATCATTATCATTATCATTATCATTATCATTATCATTATCATTATCATTATCATTATCATTATCATTATCATTATCATTATCATTATCATTATCATTATCATTATCATTATCATTATCATTATCATTATCATTATCATTATCATTATCATTATCATTATCATTATCATTATCATTATCATTATCATTATCATTATCATTATCATTATCATTATCATTATCATTATCATTATCATTATCATTATCATTATCATTATCATTATCATTATCATTATCATTATCATTATCATTATCATTATCATTATCATTATCATTATCATTATCATTATCATTATCATTATCATTATCATTATCATTATCATTATCATTATCATTATCATTATCATTATCATTATCATTATCATTATCATTATCATTATCATTATCATTATCATTATCATTATCATTATCATTATCATTATCATTATCATTATCATTATCATTATCATTATCATTATCATTATCATTATCATTATCATTATCATTATCATTATCATTATCATTATCATTATCATTATCATTATCATTATCATTATCATTATCATTATCATTATCATTATCATTATCATTATCATTATCATTATCATTATCATTATCATTATCATTATCATTATCATTATCATTATCATTATCATTATCATTATCATTATCATTATCATTATCATTATCATTATCATTATCATTATCATTATCATTATCATTATCATTATCATTATCATTATCATTATCATTATCATTATCATTATCATTATCATTATCATTATCATTATCATTATCATTATCATTATCATTATCATTATCATTATCATTATCATTATCATTATCATTATCATTATCATTATCATTATCATTATCATTATCATTATCATTATCATTATCATTATCATTATCATTATCATTATCATTATCATTATCATTATCATTATCATTATCATTATCATTATCATTATCATTATCATTATCATTATCATTATCATTATCATTATCATTATCATTATCATTATCATTATCATTATCATTATCATTATCATTATCATTATCATTATCATTATCATTATCATTATCATTATCATTATCATTATCATTATCATTATCATTATCATTATCATTATCATTATCATTATCATTATCATTATCATTATCATTATCATTATCATTATCATTATCATTATCATTATCATTATCATTATCATTATCATTATCATTATCATTATCATTATCATTATCATTATCATTATCATTATCATTATCATTATCATTATCATTATCATTATCATTATCATTATCATTATCATTATCATTATCATTATCATTATCATTATCATTATCATTATCATTATCATTATCATTATCATTATCATTATCATTATCATTATCATTATCATTATCATTATCATTATCATTATCATTATCATTATCATTATCATTATCATTATCATTATCATTATCATTATCATTATCATTATCATTATCATTATCATTATCATTATCATTATCATTATCATTATCATTATCATTATCATTATCATTATCATTATCATTATCATTATCATTATCATTATCATTATCATTATCATTATCATTATCATTATCATTATCATTATCATTATCATTATCATTATCATTATCATTATCATTATCATTATCATTATCATTATCATTATCATTATCATTATCATTATCATTATCATTATCATTATCATTATCATTATCATTATCATTATCATTATCATTATCATTATCATTATCATTATCATTATCATTATCATTATCATTATCATTATCATTATCATTATCATTATCATTATCATTATCATTATCATTATCATTATCATTATCATTATCATTATCATTATCATTATCATTATCATTATCATTATCATTATCATTATCATTATCATTATCATTATCATTATCATTATCATTATCATTATCATTATCATTATCATTATCATTATCATTATCATTATCATTATCATTATCATTATCATTATCATTATCATTATCATTATCATTATCATTATCATTATCATTATCATTATCATTATCATTATCATTATCATTATCATTATCATTATCATTATCATTATCATTATCATTATCATTATCATTATCATTATCATTATCATTATCATTATCATTATCATTATCATTATCATTATCATTATCATTATCATTATCATTATCATTATCATTATCATTATCATTATCATTATCATTATCATTATCATTATCATTATCATTATCATTATCATTATCATTATCATTATCATTATCATTATCATTATCATTATCATTATCATTATCATTATCATTATCATTATCATTATCATTATCATTATCATTATCATTATCATTATCATTATCATTATCATTATCATTATCATTATCATTATCATTATCATTATCATTATCATTATCATTATCATTATCATTATCATTATCATTATCATTATCATTATCATTATCATTATCATTATCATTATCATTATCATTATCATTATCATTATCATTATCATTATCATTATCATTATCATTATCATTATCATTATCATTATCATTATCATTATCATTATCATTATCATTATCATTATCATTATCATTATCATTATCATTATCATTATCATTATCATTATCATTATCATTATCATTATCATTATCATTATCATTATCATTATCATTATCATTATCATTATCATTATCATTATCATTATCATTATCATTATCATTATCATTATCATTATCATTATCATTATCATTATCATTATCATTATCATTATCATTATCATTATCATTATCATTATCATTATCATTATCATTATCATTATCATTATCATTATCATTATCATTATCATTATCATTATCATTATCATTATCATTATCATTATCATTATCATTATCATTATCATTATCATTATCATTATCATTATCATTATCATTATCATTATCATTATCATTATCATTATCATTATCATTATCATTATCATTATCATTATCATTATCATTATCATTATCATTATCATTATCATTATCATTATCATTATCATTATCATTATCATTATCATTATCATTATCATTATCATTATCATTATCATTATCATTATCATTATCATTATCATTATCATTATCATTATCATTATCATTATCATTATCATTATCATTATCATTATCATTATCATTATCATTATCATTATCATTATCATTATCATTATCATTATCATTATCATTATCATTATCATTATCATTATCATTATCATTATCATTATCATTATCATTATCATTATCATTATCATTATCATTATCATTATCATTATCATTATCATTATCATTATCATTATCATTATCATTATCATTATCATTATCATTATCATTATCATTATCATTATCATTATCATTATCATTATCATTATCATTATCATTATCATTATCATTATCATTATCATTATCATTATCATTATCATTATCATTATCATTATCATTATCATTATCATTATCATTATCATTATCATTATCATTATCATTATCATTATCATTATCATTATCATTATCATTATCATTATCATTATCATTATCATTATCATTATCATTATCATTATCATTATCATTATCATTATCATTATCATTATCATTATCATTATCATTATCATTATCATTATCATTATCATTATCATTATCATTATCATTATCATTATCATTATCATTATCATTATCATTATCATTATCATTATCATTATCATTATCATTATCATTATCATTATCATTATCATTATCATTATCATTATCATTATCATTATCATTATCATTATCATTATCATTATCATTATCATTATCATTATCATTATCATTATCATTATCATTATCATTATCATTATCATTATCATTATCATTATCATTATCATTATCATTATCATTATCATTATCATTATCATTATCATTATCATTATCATTATCATTATCATTATCATTATCATTATCATTATCATTATCATTATCATTATCATTATCATTATCATTATCATTATCATTATCATTATCATTATCATTATCATTATCATTATCATTATCATTATCATTATCATTATCATTATCATTATCATTATCATTATCATTATCATTATCATTATCATTATCATTATCATTATCATTATCATTATCATTATCATTATCATTATCATTATCATTATCATTATCATTATCATTATCATTATCATTATCATTATCATTATCATTATCATTATCATTATCATTATCATTATCATTATCATTATCATTATCATTATCATTATCATTATCATTATCATTATCATTATCATTATCATTATCATTATCATTATCATTATCATTATCATTATCATTATCATTATCATTATCATTATCATTATCATTATCATTATCATTATCATTATCATTATCATTATCATTATCATTATCATTATCATTATCATTATCATTATCATTATCATTATCATTATCATTATCATTATCATTATCATTATCATTATCATTATCATTATCATTATCATTATCATTATCATTATCATTATCATTATCATTATCATTATCATTATCATTATCATTATCATTATCATTATCATTATCATTATCATTATCATTATCATTATCATTATCATTATCATTATCATTATCATTATCATTATCATTATCATTATCATTATCATTATCATTATCATTATCATTATCATTATCATTATCATTATCATTATCATTATCATTATCATTATCATTATCATTATCATTATCATTATCATTATCATTATCATTATCATTATCATTATCATTATCATTATCATTATCATTATCATTATCATTATCATTATCATTATCATTATCATTATCATTATCATTATCATTATCATTATCATTATCATTATCATTATCATTATCATTATCATTATCATTATCATTATCATTATCATTATCATTATCATTATCATTATCATTATCATTATCATTATCATTATCATTATCATTATCATTATCATTATCATTATCATTATCATTATCATTATCATTACATTATCATTATCATTATCATTATCATTATCATTATCATTATCCTTATCATTATCATTATCATTATCATTATCATTATCATTATCATTATCATTATCATTATCATTATCATTATCATTATCATTATCATTATCATTATCATTATCATTATCATTATCATTATCATTATCATTATCATTATCATTATCATTATCATTATCATTATCATTATCATTATCATTATCATTATCATTATCATTATCATTATCATTATCATTATCATTATCATTATCATTATCATTATCATTATCATTATCATTATCATTATCATTATCATTATCATTATCATTATCATTATCATTATCATTATCATTATCATTATCATTATCATTATCATTATCATTATCATTATCATTATCATTATCATTATCATTATCATTATCATTATCATTATCATTATCATTATCATTATCATTATCATTATCATTATCATTATCATTATCATTATCATTATCATTATCATTATCATTATCATTATCATTATCATTATCATTATCATTATCATTATCATTATCATTATCATTATCATTATCATTATCATTATCATTATCATTATCATTATCATTATCATTATCATTATCATTATCATTATCATTATCATTATCATTATCATTATCATTATCATTATCATTATCATTATCATTATCATTATCATTATCATTATCATTATCATTATCATTATCATTATCATTATCATTATCATTATCATTATCATTATCATTATCATTATCATTATCATTATCATTATCATTATCATTATCATTATCATTATCATTATCATTATCATTATCATTATCATTATCATTATCATTATCATTATCATTATCATTATCATTATCATTATCATTATCATTATCATTATCATTATCATTATCATTATCATTATCATTATCATTATCATTATCATTATCATTATCATTATCATTATCATTATCATTATCATTATCATTATCATTATCATTATCATTATCATTATCATTATCATTATCATTATCATTATCATTATCATTATCATTATCATTATCATTATCATTATCATTATCATTATCATTATCATTATCATTATCATTATCATTATCATTATCATTATCATTATCATTATCATTATCATTATCATTATCATTATCATTATCATTATCATTATCATTATCATTATCATTATCATTATCATTATCATTATCATTATCATTATCATTATCATTATCATTATCATTATCATTATCATTATCATTATCATTATCATTATCATTATCATTATCATTATCATTATCATTATCATTATCATTATCATTATCATTATCATTATCATTATCATTATCATTATCATTATCATTATCATTATCATTATCATTATCATTATCATTATCATTATCATTATCATTATCATTATCATTATCATTATCATTATCATTATCATTATCATTATCATTATCATTATCATTATCATTATCATTATCATTATCATTATCATTATCATTATCATTATCATTATCATTATCATTATCATTATCATTATCATTATCATTATCATTATCATTATCATTATCATTATCATTATCATTATCATTATCATTATCATTATCATTATCATTATCATTATCATTATCATTATCATTATCATTATCATTATCATTATCATTATCATTATCATTATCATTATCATTATCATTATCATTATCATTATCATTATCATTATCATTATCATTATCATTATCATTATCATTATCATTATCATTATCATTATCATTATCATTATCATTATCATTATCATTATCATTATCATTATCATTATCATTATCATTATCATTATCATTATCATTATCATTATCATTATCATTATCATTATCATTATCATTATCATTATCATTATCATTATCATTATCATTATCATTATCATTATCATTATCATTATCATTATCATTATCATTATCATTATCATTATCATTATCATTATCATTATCATTATCATTATCATTATCATTATCATTATCATTATCATTATCATTATCATTATCATTATCATTATCATTATCATTATCATTATCATTATCATTATCATTATCATTATCATTATCATTATCATTATCATTATCATTATCATTATCATTATCATTATCATTATCATTATCATTATCATTATCATTATCATTATCATTATCATTATCATTATCATTATCATTATCATTATCATTATCATTATCATTATCATTATCATTATCATTATCATTATCATTATCATTATCATTATCATTATCATTATCATTATCATTATCATTATCATTATCATTATCATTATCATTATCATTATCATTATCATTATCATTATCATTATCATTATCATTATCATTATCATTATCATTATCATTATCATTATCATTATCATTATCATTATCATTATCATTATCATTATCATTATCATTATCATTATCATTATCATTATCATTATCATTATCATTATCATTATCTATCATTATCATTATCATTATCATTATCATTATCATTATCATTATCATTATCATTATCATTATCATTATCATTATCATTATCATTATCATTATCATTATCATTATCATTATCATTATCATTATCATTATCATTATCATTATCATTATCATTATCATTATCATTATCATTATCATTATCATTATCATTATCATTATCATTATCATTATCATTATCATTATCATTATCATTATCATTATCATTATCATTATCATTATCATTATCATTATCATTATCATTATCATTATCATTATCATTATCATTATCATTATCATTATCATTATCATTATCATTATCATTATCATTATCATTATCATTATCATTATCATTATCATTATCATTATCATTATCATTATCATTATCATTATCATTATCATTATCATTATCATTATCATTATCATTATCATTATCATTATCATTATCATTATCATTATCATTATCATTATCATTATCATTATCATTATCATTATCATTATCATTATCATTATCATTATCATTATCATTATCATTATCATTATCATTATCATTATCATTATCATTATCATTATCATTATCATTATCATTATCATTATCATTATCATTATCATTATCATTATCATTATCATTATCATTATCATTATCATTATCATTATCATTATCATTATCATTATCATTATCATTATCATTATCATTATCATTATCATTATCATTATCATTATCATTATCATTATCATTATCATTATCATTATCATTATCCCTCGGGGGTTTTTGCTGCTTTCCCCTAGAGCGGCGCGTCACAGGTGGCGGATAGTGAAAGCTCGGCATTTATGCAGGGTAGGTGGGAAATAAAATACCACCCGTGGACCAAAAAAGCAGCTATGTGAAGGAACACAGAACAAGAAACCAAATATGGAAAGAGAAGAAGGAGTAGAAAGTTTTACGGTGCAGGGAGTCGGATCCCCAGTACCGGCGGCTGTCAGGGGTGAGCACGCGGGCCCCGGGTCGTCGTTATACAATGACTGCAAGAAAAACGAAAACCCATCCCTGGGAGTGGCAAGCTTGGCTCCCAAGGATCGTACAGCTACAAGCAACAATGCACACGACCGCTTAAAGCTAGGATCTAAGGGGCTACATACCCCAGCCTCGGGGAAAAAATCCACAGATGGTCGAAGCATATCATCGGCGTCGAGCCCCACAGTTGAAATAATCGACTTGGTATCCCTAGCGGCAACATCAGGGAATAAGGCTCAAGAAACAGAAGAAGATGTCTTCCTACAAGACATAAATAACTGCCTTCAAGTCCTGCAAGACATGAAAGTGGCATGTGGAAAGCAGAAAAACGTCAGAAAAGACATCAAAAACGGAATAGAAAAGCTGGAAGAAGAAATGGATAAGGTGAAATGGCGCCATATAACTCTAATAGCAGCAGGAAAACCAATCTTGTCAACAACAGGAGAAAAAACCCCTAAAACAGGAACCCCTAATGATGGAATACAAGCGACGAAATCTTTTCCAACCTCCAAGCGCCCACCTTCCAGCCCGCTCAAGAAGCAATTGGATAAGAGGTCTAGAAAATCTCCAATTCGAGACGGAAATGAAAGCCAACAAGTTCTACCAAGTGGACATAAAAAGAACGAACCAACCTGTGCCCGCAAGATAGATCAAAACTACGCCATGGTGGCAAAAAGCACAGAAACGCAAGAACCAAAAGAGACAGGTAAAGCAGAAGAAAATCAAATACCTCCAATTAAAAGCTTCAAAAAAAAAGAGGAAAAAGAAGAATAGGTCAATCCCTAAACAACGCACGGAAGCCGTAGTCATCAAACCAAATGGAGATGGAACACTCTTCGATATTCTTCGGGAAATCAGACAAAAGGCAAAACCCGAATACACAGAAACAACTGTCAAAAAGGTCCCACAGACAAAATCAGGTAATGTTCTACTAGAGCTTGGTGCAAAGGCAAAAAACAAAACAGCTTTTGGAAGATCGCTTCAAGAAATCCTCGGTGAGCGAGCCACCGTCAGAAACCTCGACCCAAAGATGACAATTGAAATAAGGGACCTAGACGAGCTAACCACCGAAGAAGAAGTGCAAGAAGCCGTAAAGAAAAAAGTGGGAAACCCATCGGCAGATGTCAAAGTCTTCCTGACAGGAAAAAACAGAAGAGCACTGAAGATGGCAATAGTGGAAACTAGCCAACATACCGCCCTCGAGATACTGAAAAAACCAGTCGTCAAAATAGGATGGAATTAGTGCAAAATCAGGCGCAGAGTAGAGGTTCCAAGGTGCTTCAAATGCTTTGGGTATGGACACTTGCAGGCAAATTGCGAGGGACCAGACCGAAAGAAACAAGGACTGTGCTTCAACTGCGGAGACAAAGACCACAAAATGAAAGACTGCAAGGGACCACCAAGGTGTTGCCTATGTATGAGTCTCGAAACTCCCCCGGACGACATCGATCACGTACCAGGAGCAGGAAGATGCCAGGTTTTTAGACAGGCTCTGGAAAAAGCGAAAAAGGCCTCCTCAAAATGACGAAAATTCTCCAAGCGAATGTCCACAGGAGCCTTACAGCGGATAGTCTCCTGACAAAACTTACTGTGGAATTGCGAGCAGACATTGTCATCGTAAGCGAGCAATACCGTGATAAGGATGGACCTAATTGGATACCGGATGTGCTCAGAACTGCTGCTGTCTGGATCCCTGACACAAGGAAATTTCCCAGTGAGAGAAAAGGGACAGAAAGAGGTTTCGTATGGGTGAAAAGTGGAAACTTGACAATAGTAAGCATCTATTTCAGCCCAAACGACAGGATTGAAGAGTTCCGCAAGAAACTGGAAGGCCTAGAGGACTATCTAAACGAAACTGATGGAGACATCTTAGTCGCCGGAGACTTCAATGCCAGAGGACAGGAGTAGGGTATGCCAACAACAGACTCTCGAGGAAGGCAAATACTCGAGATGGCCGCCAGACGTGGACTGTATGTAGCCAACGTAGGAGACACTCCTACTTTCAGGAGACCAGGACACAGAGGCACTATCCCAGATATTACCTTCGCAACGGAAAACGTATTCGCAAAAATCAAGAACTGGAGAGTAATCGAAGACTATACAGGCACCGACCACCAGTACATAGTTTTCGATCTTGAGGGTAACCAACGAGCCCTAAACCATCGCCATCAACCACGGGCTCCTAGGTGGAACCTGAACAGGCTGGACGCAAATCTTTTTAAAGGAGTGATCGGGGAAGCTCCAAGTACAAGGACCTGCCGAAACGAAAGCTGAAGCAACGATGCAACTAATTCGGCTCGCTTGTGATTGTTCAATGCCCCGAACGAGAGGTGCCAACAGAAACAGAGACCCAGTGTACTGGTGGACAGAGAAGATAGCTGCACTACGCCGGAGATGCTTACAACTTCGACGCACAGTCACCAGGGGTAGAAGAAGAAGAAACGCTGAACCTATGGAGGACGCTCTAGCGGAGTTCAGAACCAAGAGATCCGAGCTCAAGAGGGCCATCAATTCGAGCAAGATAGAGAAATGGGAGGATCTCCGCCGTGATGTCAACAGCGACCCCTGGGGACTAGGCTACAAGATCGTAACGCGTAAACTCGGAGCGCATGGGACTTCCCCTGTCCTCAACAAAGAAAAAATGGTGCGCATCGTGGACACACTGTTCCCAACGCATCCCGTCAGACCAGCCGACAACACACCGGTACTAGGACATGATATCCCATCTTTTAGCGAGGAGGAGTTGAACATAGCTGCGCAGTCCCTGCAAAATAAAAGAGCCCCTGGTCCTGATGGAATCCCCGCGGAAGTCCTGAAACTCACCGCCCAAACATGTCCCCACTTGCTGCTAAACATGTTTAACAGCTTCCTGGAGGAAGGCGTCTTTCCTAAGAGCTGGAAGAAACAACGGTTGGTGCTCATTAGCAAAGGTAAAGGAGACCCGGATTCCCCATCGGCGTACAGACCTCTGTGCATGCTAGACACCGTGGGGAAGCTCTTGGAAAAGCTATTGAAACCACGTCTTACAGCGGCAGTACAAGCGTCGGGCGATCTATCAGAGAGGCAGTACGGCTTTCGGAGAGGCCTCTCTACAATCGGAGCAATACAGGAAGTATCGATCAAGTACTCGTCGTGTGCGGTCGCGTTGCTTCTGTGCGCGTGTGTCACCCAAAAATAATCAAAAAAAAAAAAAAAAAAAACCAAGCCCAATTCATATATCACATACACAGTGCAATTAAATTAAAATCAAAAATTAAATCCAGCCCTATACGTTACTCAAAATAAGAAAAAAAAAAAAATAGAATAAATCAGTGGAAAATAAAAAGAAGAAAAAAAAAATATACACCAAATACCTCGCTCGCATTCGCAGCACAGCATCCAACAATACCCATCCTCTCCACCCGCGCTACACATAACTGTTGCTTTCTATGCAATGCAAGCCTCTTGTGAGGCTTATCGCAAGAGGTTTCGCATTGGATGGTGAGCAGCATTTGATGTATATTTCTTTCGTGTTTTTTGTCTATATTAATTCCCGTTTGCAAATTGTTTTATGGGCATAACACCTAGGACAGTTTGTCTATAATTGGAATTAATATGAGCCTATAATGCACGGCTGAAATTAGTTTCGTCAAAGTTGAATTTTTTGTGTTTAGTTTTTCACAATGGTAAGTGATTTTTGTGTTGTATATTCAAATGTTCGTGGGCTAAGAAAGAATTTCTTTTCTGTGTACGCCCATACTGTGCAATACAGGCCAGCTGTTTTGGCATTAAGTGAAACCCAGGTTGGACAGAATACTGATTTATCAGAATTTTGTTTGTTTGGATATAACTTAGTGCCATTACTTTTTTCCCACCATGGTCTTGTCGTTTATGTTAGGAATGATATTGCTTGCCAGAGCCTTCCCCAATATGGGCATTGTTCTAATACGAACTTTAATTTCCTTTGGCTCAAATTCACTGTCCGCAAGCATATCATTCATTACTGTTTTCTTTACAGGAGTCCGATTCTTGACAGCATGTCTACTTGTGATGAGTTAGATGTTCTGTCAGATTCAATTTCTCGAATTGTTTTCCATTGTCCTCACACTGAAGTCGTGATTACGGGCGACTTCAATGTACACAATTCAAGTTGGCTCCGCTATTCTGGCCAGACAACACTCGAAGGAAGGTATACCGAGATCTTTGCTGAGTATAACCATCTTTCCCAGCTTGTCGATGAGCCTACTCGTATACCGGACGTTAATGGGCATTCCGCCCATACTCTTGACTTGTTCCTTACTTCCCATCCTGATAAATATACTATTAAAGTAACTTCTCCATTTGGCACCTCGGACCATTGTGTCATTTCAGCTAATTTCTCGATCTCCAACCATCCAGTTAAAGAAAAAATTCCCACTAGGACCCTTTGGCAATACGAGAAAGCCAACTGGGGCGGTCTGAATAATTTCTTTCGCAACTTTAACTGGTCATTATGCTTCCTCGATAATGACTTTGATGCCAGTGCTGAAATGATTACAGAAGTGATTTTTCTTGGAATGAGAACTTTTGTCCCTCACAGAACAAAATGTATCAGACCAAAAGAAAAGTCTTGGTTTACCGAAGAGTGTAAAGAAGCTATCTGTTCTTTAATTTTCAATTTAAATTTTTTTATTTATGCCAATAGTTTTCAAAAAAATTGCATTCAAACTCAAAATTTTGATAAAAAAAATGAAAAAAAGAAATTTAGGCAATTTTTTTCCAAATTGTGAAATTAAATGCCAAATTGGCTTTGCATGTTCGATGCTCATATTAATTCTGAATTAAACGCAAGAAACCAAATAATTTTATATCTTTTAGGTTTTGAGAAAATTGAAAATTACTAAAACTACTTTCTTATGAGGTTTTTGTTTTTTGGTATTTACGGTGATCTCGCTTTGAGGATTGATGTCATCTTTGTTATTAAAGTACAGCAATTTATTTAGCGCGTTACCCAGAATGCACGAGGGGGTAGAATTGCATTGCCGAGCGAAGCGGGCCACCCAGGTACTGTTAATAACAAAAACTATTTGATATAGGCGCCTGCCTGACGACTGGACATACCCTTAGCGGAGCAACGAAGTTGCGTTAGCGCGGTGTGCCCCCGAAAAAGGAGGAGAAAATCAAAAGATCCCGCGAAGTGGGCCACCCAGGTGCAATTGATTACAAATACTATTGACACAGGCGCCTGCCTGACATATAAACATACCCTTAAAAAGGGGGATAAAATCCCTAGATCCTGCGAAGCGGGCCACACAGGTACTGTTGATACCATAAACTGTTTGAGTTCGTCTGCCTGACGTCTGGAACGTGTGTTAGCGCTGTATGGTAAGCAAGTTTACTCAAATACCAAAAATAATACAACTTGATTACAAAAGTAGTTTTGGAAATTTTCAATTTTCTCAGTAACTAGAAGACATAAAAAGATTCGGTTTTTTGTATTCGATTAAGAATTGAAAGGCACTGATGAGAGAAAGCCAGTTTACCACTTTATTTTACAATTTTGAAAGAAATTGGTGTAAACTTTTTTTTTTATTTTTATTATCACAATTTTGAGTTTGCATGCAAATAATTTTAAAACGATTGACATTTAGAATTTCATTTTAATTTAAAATTAAAGAACAGCTTTCAAAACCGGTATAAAACTTCATTGTAGGTAATGCCATTCTTTTTTAAGATTTTGATTTCCATTTTAAGTCATTTTTTCGAAAATCGCCCCTACCTTCTAAACGGGGTGAGATGGACCCCCTCCCATAGCAAAAAATGCTTGTATTTAACCCCTCTATACAAAACCGTTATCAATTCTTGGCGGCCAAGTTATCGTACTCGTGCCCAACACTCCATTTGTCACATAAGTCGGCAAAATGAGAGTTATTTTGTAATTTTTTTTTCTCTCTAAGCCTTTGGCCACGCAATGAGCCACGAGCGACTAAACGATTGAGCGACGCAACAAAATTAAAACACATACAATTGTATGTAGGTGGCCACATGAACCCTGAGCGATTAGCGATTTTTTAAGCGATAGAACGACGTCCCTCTGCAATCAAATCTCTTTTAATTTTTCAGTCGATCGCTGAGCAACGAAGTGATAAGATGGACAAAATAAATACAGAAAGTTTTATTTCACCTGTTCAAAGCCGTCCAGTGCTAGGCAAGACACCCACAAGAATATAAAAAAAACTTGGTCGTCGGTCGTCTGTAAATTCGGTTAACGGACGATAATTTTACGTGATAAACAGTTAAAAAAAACACTTCAAGTGTATGTTGTATCTCTTCCACCACCAAACAACCACCACCCAAAATTTTTGACAAATTTGACATATTAATGATCAACGTAATTTTTTTTACATATTGTTTTTGCGTAGCAACGCGCGCCGCAGACCGCTAGTAGCTCTATAAAAAAAAGCTACGAAGAACCGCAGTCGATGGCATCATTTTGCATCTAATCGCTCAGCGACGACGTTCAGTAAATGTTCATCCATCGCTCAGGCTCGTCGCTCAGCGACACGTCACACAATCGTTCAGTCGCTCGTCGCTCATTGCGTGGCCAAAGCCTAAGAATGAACTGATTTTTTTAATAGAAACATACCAAAATCCCCAACCTGACATTCTCGCTCAGTGCGTAATTCTCAAATGAACACAAATGTTTCCTGGTTCTTCTTTCCTCAACCTAGTGAATGAATGATACATACAAATTCAGATTCACAAATAAGTCGATGACAAGGGGGTTATTTCTTTCTTTAAGAAAGCATTTGTTGAATAAAGATGTAAGGCCGCAGCGAGAAGTAAAAGCAAGAGAGGGACAAAAAAAAATCTGTTCTATGTAGCGATGAATTTCGGGAAAAGTCGGGATATTTCGTGCTAATGTTTTTCTTCCATGAAATATGCAATGAAGCTAGCTAGCAAAACGTATCAATACGTTGTATTGGAAGAAAAGAAAGGATTCCGAAAATATATTGTGACTGTTGTATTTTTTGTTTAGATTCATGTCGCAAAAAGTTTATTTGTGTTGAGAGTGAGAAATATAAAATGTAAGTCGACGGGAATCGACTTGCATTGAGCCAATGCCACTGGTAGGGATCAGAGTAAAGTTCAGTTGCTACTTTTATATCCTGTATGAACCAATAATTGAGAACGGAGCATTCACTTCCCCTAAAAAACGTAAATTCAACATTTGTATCACTTGTTGTTCTACTGTCTAAAAGACAAAAAATAAAAGTATCACATCCTACAATAAGTTGTTTGCATTAAGCATAGCATCAATAATTTCATCCTTAGATTCTCTTAAAACGTTGCAAAAATATTGAAACTCTCCTTTCATTATAGGGGCTATGTTCCTTTCCAACTCTACCATTAAGGTCACCAACTAGAAGCATATTTTTGCAACCTGAGTTGAGTACGCAATCGATTAGATGAATGTTTTAAGAGTGTCAGTTGCAACAAATTATGTTGACCGGACAAATCTCTATATGATCTCCATCGATGTCAATTTTGACAAAATCTCTATTTTCTCTAATTATAAAGCAGCATGTTGTTTTTAACAAAAATGATTTTTGAATAAAAAAACTTTCCCCCACTTCCTCTTCCTACTGTATGTGTTCTGATTGCATCACTCTATAACAGTTCGAATTCATCAAAAGTATTAACGAAATTTTCCATTATCAGCATGATTGATAATTACCTGCTGATTGATAACTTCTTCTCCGTGGCCATCTATCTCCATCCTTCCAAATAAGTTTTTCGTTTTCATCATAAACAAATGCTTTATTTTCTACTTGAATATGTTCGCTTTTAAGAAAAACTTTAAAGTCCGGATTCTTCCACAGAAGGTTTTTCTTCAGATTAAAAACTTTTCTGTTTTGATCGCGTACTGTCTTAGGAAAATCTCTATGAATTGAAATTCCAGAGCTTTGTTATGTGCGTACTTTGCCCATTATTGTTTTGACATCCTCCGTGGTGTTTACGTGGACCAGTATATTTGTAATTTTTTTGCTTGCACGCTCCAGCATTCTCCTTCTTTAAATATTTCATTTTTACTATTATTAGTTTGCTGTAGCAAATCTGCACGAATTTCTTTTGCACGCACAATCGGATCGGCATTTGTGGTTGTTGGTACATGCACAATAATATTGATTTTACTTGTCTTTTTTGCCAGAAATTCCTTCTCTCTTTCCCACGCATTATATCTAAGCTGTGTTTTGTATAGGTCTTCTTGTGTTTGCTGCAGTTAGGCTTGGGTGACTCTCAATTGCCCTAGCAGTGCATTCATTTTAGCTTTTTGCTGTGAAGTTAGATGTTTTTCAGTCAAACAATTTAGTCTAAGAGCCGAGAGCAAATTTTGGGAGTGGAGGTATAACCAAAATTGGTATACGTGTATGTGTAGATATACGCGACAATATATCAAATCGAAAAGTCTGGCAGGGTTATTTTTCAGCCGGGGCAGCAGACGGCCGTTCGAAAACGGTAATTTTTCCGATTTTTGTGTGGAAGGTATAACCACTTCAAATCATACAGAAACGATAGAGAATTGCTCACTGATTTTAAAAATCTCGGTGCCAGACGTTTTACTTTCAGCTTTCCCCTTGCCAGACGCCCACCAAAAGGAGCGAAAAATCAGTTTATGGTGTCAGAGGTATAACCAAATGAGTGATACGTCAAAAAATCAGAAAAATTCTCCTGATTACAGATATGTGTGTCCCAGACGTTTCACTTTCAGCTAACCCCCCGCCAGACGCCCCTAAAGTATGCCCAAAAATCAACTTTTTTTCTTTAAGGTATAACCAAATGAATGATACACCAAAAAATCAGAAAAATTCTCCTGATTATAGGTATGTGTGTCCCAGACGTTTTACTTTCAGCATTCACCCCGCCAGACGTCCTTAAAGTATCCTGTTTTGCATTTTCTTATGAAAATTCAATTAAAACTTTTTTTTTTAAACCTGTAACCATATGAAGATCATACCAAAATACTCTCCTCTTATTCCTGATTACGAATATGTGGGTCCCAGACGTTTTATTTACAGCCTTCACCCCGCCAGACGTCCTTAAATTATCCTGTTTTGCATTTTCTTATGAAAATTCAATTAAAACTTTTTTTTAAAAGCTATAACCATATGAAGATCATACCAAAATACTCTCCTCTTATTCCTGATTACGAATGTGTGGGTCCCAGACGTTTTATTTACAGCCTTCACCCCGCCAGACGTCCTTAAAGTATCCTGTTTTGCATTTTCTTATGAAAATTCAATTAAAACTTTTTTTTAAGCTATAACCATATGAAGATCATACCAAAATACTCTCCTCTTATTCCTGATTACGAATATGTGGGTTCCAGACGTTTTATTTACAGCCTTCACCCCGCTGGACGTCCTTAAAGTATCCTATTTTGCATTTTCTTATGAAAATTCAATTAAATTTTTTTTTTTTAAACCTGTAACCATATGAAGATCATACCAAAATACTCTCCTCTTATTCCTGATTACGAATATGTGGGTTCCAGACGTTTTATTTACAGCCTTCACCCCGCCGGACGTCCTTAAAGTATCCTATTTTGCATTTTCTTATGAAAATTCAATTGAATTTTTTTTTAAACCTGTAACCATATGAAGATCATACCAAAATACTCTCCTCTTATTCCTGATTACGAATATGTGGGTCCCAGACGTTTTATTTACAGCCTTCACCCCGCCAGACGTCCTTAAAGTATCCTGTTTTGCATTTTCTTATGAAAATTCAATTAAAACTTTTTTTTAAAGCTATAACCATATGAAGATCATACTATAGATTGTTTTTTTCAATATAGGACATTCTTTTTTAATTTTTAAAATAAAATTTAACAGTTCGTATATACTCGTAAATGAAATATTCTAATTACAAAAAAAATAACGTGATTCGGAGACGGGTTGATCTAATAATATTAGGTTTTTGAAATTGTAGTAAATTGCCTGTAGCAACCACTGTGATAACCACTAACACTATCTGTTTTAGTAGGAAGGTTAAAGTCCGCAAATTTATATTTTCGAGATTTTCTTATACTTAGTATCTTTTGACATTTTTCTAAAGTTTTTTCATTAAACAAAACTATTTTTTCACTTTGATTTGTACTATCACTGCAATGAAGGCAACATTTAACACTCATGGTATTTGATAAATTTATAGCACCAAACACAATAGTTTATATCAATATTAAATTGATTTTTTAAAACGTTTATTTAACGAAACACTTTTTATGCATTATAATTAATCAACATAAACGCAGGAGAGATACTTATATAGAGAACAACTGACTTAAAAACAGCATAAGTCACAGATGCAATAAATGTGTAAGAGACTACTGTAATTTGGCGTATTAGATAATAGCAGGTAGAAAATAAACCATTTTTTTTTTTTTGCATTCGACTATTAAAATGGTAATATAATAATTTATTGTTTTGGCGAAAATGCTGTTACTGATTTGCCAAAAAGAAGGTGCCAATATATTTTATATACAAAAACTATGTAGATTGTGTAATCATTTAAATTTTAAATTTTGGTATGATCTTCATATGGTTATAGGTTAAGAAAAAAAAATTTTATTATAATTTTTTTTTTTATTATAATAGAAATTTTTTTTTTATTCATTTTAACATAGAACTTATAAAGCATAATTACATTTACATTACATTGATGCATATAGTTAAATTGAATTTTCATAAGAAAATGCAAAACAGGATACTTTAAGGACGTCTGGCGGGGTGAAGGCTGTAAATAAAACGTCTGGGACCCACATATTCGTAATCAGGAATAAGAGGAGAGTATTTTGGTATGATCTTCATATGGTTACAGGTTTAAAAAAAAATTCAATTGAATTTTCATAAGAAAATGCAAAATAGGATACTTTAAGGACGTCCGGCGGGGTGAAGGCTGTAAATAAAACGTCTGGAACCCACATATTCGTAATCAGGAATAAGAGGAGAGTATTTTGGTATGATCTTCATATGGTTATAGCTTAAAAAAAAAGTTTTAATTGAATTTTCATAAGAAAATGCAAAACAGGATACTTTAAGGACGTCTGGCGGGGTGAAGACTGTAAATAAAACGTCTGGGACCCACATATTCGTAATCAGGAATAAGGGGCGAGTATTTTGGTATGATCTTCATATGGTTATAGCTTTTAAAAAAAAGTTTTAATTGAATTTTCATAAGAAAATGCAAAACAGGATACTTTAAGGACGTCTGGCGGGGTGAAGGCTGTAAATAAAACGTCTGGGACCCACATATTCGTAATCAGGAATAAGAGGAGAGTATTTTGGTATGATCTTCATATGGTTACAGGTTTAAAAAAAAAATTTAATTGAATTTTCATAAGAAAATGCAAAATAGGATACTTTAAGGACGTCCGGCGGGGTGAAGGCTGTAAATAAAACGTCTGGAACCCACATATTCGTAATCAGGAATAAGAGAAGAGTATTTTGGTATGATCTTCATATGGTTATAGCTTAAAAAAAAAGTTTTAATTGAATTTTTATAATAAAATGCAAAACAGGATACTTTAAGGACGTCTGGCGGGGTGAAGGCTGTAAATAAAACGTCTGGGACCCACACATTCGTAATCAGGAATAAGAGGAGAGTATTTTGGTATGATCTTCATATGGTTATAGCTTTTAAAAAAAAGTTTTAATTGAATTTTCATAAGAAAATGCAAAACAGGATACTTTAAGGACGTCTGGCGGGGTGAAGGCTGTAAATAAAACGTCTGGGACCCACATATTCGTAATCAGGAATAAGAGGAGAGTATTTTGGTATGATCTTCATATGGTTACAGGTTTAAAAAAAAAAGTTTTAATTGAATTTTCATAAGAAAATGCAAAACAGGATACTTTAAGGACGTCTGGCGGGGTGAATGCTGAAAGTAAAACGTCTGGGACACACATATCTGTAATCCGGAGAATTTTTCTGATTTTTTGACGTATCACTCATTTGGTTATACCTCTAACACCATAAACTGATTTTTCGCTCCTTTTGGTGGGCGTCTGGCAAGGGGAAAGCTGAAAGTAAAACGTCTGGCACCGAGATTTTTAAAATCAGTGAGCAATTCTCTATCGTTTCTGTATGATTTGAAGTGGTTATACCTTCCACACAAAAATCGGAAAAATTACCGTTTTCGAACGGCCGTCTGCTGCCCCGGCTGAAAAATAACCCTGCCAGACTTTTCGATTTGATATATTGTCGCGTATATCTACACATACACGTATACCAATTTTGGTTATACCTCCACTCCCAAAATTTGCTCTCGGCTCTTGGTCTAATTGGTCGAGTGCTTTCACTAACATTTCACCCACACCGATTGATTGTGCAAAGTTTTTTTTTGCTCGGTTGATGTGTCTCTGGTGAAGTTTCACCTAGTTGCCGCTTACTCATATACTATGATATAATTTCTTCGTTTGAAGAACCAATTTTTTTCTTAGTTTTTTTATTATCTGTGACTTACTCTGTTTAGTTTTGGTGGTTTTTAGATAAAGACAAAATTCTTTCGCACTTTGAAATTAATCCCCGTGACTATTCTTTCTTAGAGAATTTAAATTTGTTATGAAATTCAAGAGCTTACATTTGCACCTTCTTTATAGTTAGCGACCAGGGTTGCCAAGTCTCTTATGGCCATTTTAAGAAACCTGTTTAAACCTGATTTTCGTTATGGCCATATAAGCCAAAAACAAAAAATGCAGCATTATCAAACTACAGAGCAAATACAAATGCATACAAAACTAGCCCAAAGAGTCCCGTTACCTTAAACCAAATGTTAAAAGCGCTCTTAATCTCAGTTACTCTCCCTCTTACCTTGTCACCAAATGTATATTTAATTGAATAATTAATACACAAAAAGACCTCCCAAAACAGTTAGTTAAAGAAAAAACAATATGTCAGGCTATACAATAGTTACGGACTGTAAAATTGACTTAACAGAAGCTAGGGTTTGGCGTTGATTGAATGAAGCTTGCTACGTAGCGGACACCTTTCTGCAAATGCTCCTGTCTCTAGTTAGGGTAGGATATACAAATATAGATAGATAGGATTTAAGTATATCCATTTTGTCTATAAAAAATACTTTTGTGCTCTACATAATTTTAATATATCCGATTAATTATAAAAGGCTGTCTTCTGAAATCTAATATTTGACTATTAATAAGGATGAATTCGAGCTACATTCAAAATTAAATGCACGACTGGGCAACACGAGCTTAATCTGATGCTGGATAGTTGCTTGGGGCTATGCATTTTAAAAACAAAGTAATTCATACAAATCTTTGAACTTTAACCACTCACTAATTTTTTGCGCGGTATTTTTTTTACGGTAATTTGTTCCATAAACACGCGGTGAAGATGGTACTGATATAGCACTTGGCGACTGACAATCTTCTGGTCTAAACTGTGGCAGAGCTTGGTATTTCTTTTCAAAGTCCACTTGTTTCAGAACGCTGCAATATTAAGCAAAACATTTAAATAAAATAAGTTACTTCAAGCATGTCTTAAATTAACTCACTTATCAAAGTCATCTCTTTTTTTTTTTTGAGCATTGACTTTTTGTGGAGACTTTGGATGTTCATCGCAACTCGAGGTGGATGACGTTGGTGTGGGAAGAGCAGTTGACAAAGTGTTTGGTATAGCGGCAGTTTTTGTCATTGTGGAAACGACCGTTGTTGAATCATTGCTACTAGCAGTGGAGTAATTGAGAGTTGACGTCGCTGTGTGTGATGTCAAATCACTTTTACCTACCGCGAACCAGTGTGAACTTTTAATATGAATCCGATTGAAAAATGGCATCAGGTCAATATAACTTACACATATTTTTCCGTCGTTGAGAAGGAGCTCGACCTAGTTGGGCTGGAGTTGGAGCTAATACAAACTGTTGACTCTCTGAGTCAATATTTTCGTCGAGTTGCTTTTCACCATCTGATTCAGATCGAGGAGGTCTTCCCTTAGTATCACCTGAAGATTGCTGAGTTGTTGGAAGTGATTTATAGTTAGTTTCGGTAACTAAATTGAGAGAAAAATAAAATAGCAAAAATTAGTCATGTAAATAATATTTTGATGATGAACCACACAACAAAATATATGTAGTTTATTGTTTTAAGGTGCTTTTACAAATCCACTGCCCATGCCGAAAGGCGGTATCATTGTCTAAGAAGCTCTCATACTCTAAATTTATTAGAGACTGCATCGTATACAGGGTCACGACTGTGTAAATAAAGTGCCGTCTCAATCGAATCTACAGCTATTTATCCTTGTCTATAAATTTCATATTGTGATTTAGAGAAGTTTTAGCGGGTATTTTTTGGATTGAACACTATTAATTTAGCACGGAACATTTTAAGACTATTAATTTAACACGGAACACTATGAATTAAGAAGAACAAATGTAATTAGTTGTCTAGAAACCGTGATACCGTTCACATCGTGCGAGCTGCGCGAGCTACCGAGCTAATAAGAGTGGGGTTTTTTGATATATATATTTTTTCCCACCGTTAAAAAGTTGTGTTGTTCAATTTCGATCGGTACGTTATTCAGTTTTATTAGTTTTCAGTTTATACATTTTGGTTCTTCGAGCCGGATAAGAACCAGCGACCTATTGATGCATACGGCCCCCGAGCTAAACAGAAAAAGTGCTTGTTTATTCTTGAAAAAAGGAGTGCGCGAGTTGAAATGCAATGTGAAAGTGCATAATAAATGCGCATTTGAATTAAAATAGATAGCTAAATGTAATCCAAAATAAAAGAGTTAATAGTGCTGCAATAATAGCCCGTAGGGATGTTGAATATTTAAGTATTATTCACATTCCATTCCGTTACGACGACATCATGCGCAGCTGCGCAAGAAAAAATCAAAAACATCATGGCACGACGCTAATGCCTGAAACACAAACAAGCTTTCGCTTCGGCTTCGCCTGAGGCTTAAGAGTTTAGACATAGGAATTCAATGTATGCTATCACAAAGAAGCTTCGACCTCACGTTTCGTTTGGCAACCGTAAAGAGAAAAATGTAGTGTTACTCAATGTGACTCCAAACGGAAGCTCTAGTTCAAATGTACTGAACATTTGCTTTGGACAGCCCAACAGCTGTAAAAAAATGTCAACAAACAAAAGAAATTTTTTTGAAAGTCATTCTAGTGAAGTCATGAATTAGCAATATTTAATTATAGTTAATTTGTGTAATTCGATGTAGGCAATGATAAAAATTATTTAATAATATAAATATTGAAACTTAAAAAGTATTTTATTTATTTCTGAGCACAAATTGCATTCGTAAAAATCACAGTTTGACGATAATGCCTTCTGACATTAATGAACTGTCATTTTAGAAATGTCTTAAATGAGAAATGTCATACAAAGCAAATTCAAAGCAGGTGCATCGTAACGAAGACAAAGCCGAGGTTAAAGCGTGTTTGTGATTCAGGCATAAGCTACCAAAGGGAGTATTTTTTTATTTAAATACCCATGCTACATTTTTTTCAGACATATTATATACGTGCCAGCCTGAGTACGAACATAGAAAGCACACCAACACAAGCTAGTCCATGCACAAGCCAACCGCAGTTTATCGAATCGCATGAGTTCTGGCAATTCTGCATTCGATGGTCACATAAGTATAAGAATATAAAATTAAACGTAAATAAAACCTAACGTAAGAACTTGTTCTGCAAACAAGCACGAATGAGAGTTAGTCTTACGCAGGATTTTGACCTGAGAAGGAATAAATGTGCTAAGTGGTTTTTTTATTACATTTTGTCCACTATAAATTATCGTGTTTTATTTCTTTTCACATATTTATTACTTGCGATGGTTACACAGTCCATTGAGCTACGATACATTTGGTCCATGTCGAGCGTCGGATATTGTGCCAGTGACGGAATGGTGCAGGTTTGCCTTTTAAAAAAAATAAATAAATAAAAAAAAATATAAATAAGTGCACTGTGATTGTGGTTCGTTTTTATTACAAACAAAATATTGTGAATTTTAAAATGTACTACGATGAAAATCACGTAGTCACAAAAGATTAAAATGTGCGCAGCAATTTGTCCCGACATTAATATGTGCAGGAAACCACGTATCAACAGCAGGCGATGTGCAAAACGGTACTTCATTATATAAGTTATGTTATTTCTTGCTCAAGTTATTAAAAAAAACAATTTTAATTTCTCGTTGCGACTTGAAATTTTTGAATTTTGGGCGTGGCTTACGCCTACTTTTCATGAAAGAACGAAAAACGTAGCCTTAAGAATTTAAGGCATTTCCAATGTTTAATTTAAACCTTTTTCCTTCCGTTCGTTATTTGAGAAATATATTTCTACATTTTCTTTTGTAAATTTTTTCAATACGCCCACTTTTAAAGGCGTGATTTTGGTAAAATACCTTTGTTCAGGTAAGATTGTTTAAAAACTACTCGATTCAGCTGTAGTCTTACACATATGACTAAATACTGAAAAAAGTGCAGTTAGTGCTTCAAATTTTTAAGACACGCCCACTTTTAAGGGGCGTTTCCTTCAAAAGTCGTATAATGCATTAATTTTTTTAACGTTTTTTAACTATAGGTCGCAGTTTTGAAGTAAACAGATGAACACTTGGATTTATATTCCTTGGTTACGCAGCAGAGTGTGGTCCAATAATTGTTAAAAAAACCCATAATCGCTATTTCCATTCCAAATCTAATTTTTAAAAATTTAAGTTTTGTCTTGTTTTGTTCAAATCGATCTGCAAGAATAAAATTGAATGTCACTGAGCTCATAACAATTGCCTTGGCAATAAAACGTTTTAACTTTGGGCGTGGCGCACTCTTTTTTTTTATTGCGCCAGCACTAATTGAACATCACACCGCATAAAATTAATGTTATTGAATTTTTTTCTGTCTGATAAAGAAGAATTTTGTTTCTGAAACATCGGCTGTTTGCGGGAGGCAGACGCATGCACATACAAAAATATGGGGAATAGGGTATCCAACAGTTCGTTGCAAACGTACTGTAGCTCTCGCTTATGTTTTATATTGTTTTGATTAACTTAAATTCTATAAATATTACTAATCTATTAAATTTGATTCTATTAATTTTTTCTTTGATTAAATTTAATTTTTCTTTCTTAAATTCTATTTTTGCAATTTTACTATATTTTTTCAATCTAGTATCATTTTAATTTTCTATGTTATTTTCTTTTTATGTTCTTACACTATTATACTAATTATTATTAAAATACATACAAACTGCAACAAATAACTGCTTTAGCATGTTGCTTTCCTGGAACGGATGACAGAATCTTGTCTCCTGTTTGCTGACGCAGCTACTTAGGGGCCCATAATTTTTTTCCAGGGGAGTTTCACTTCTTTCGATACAGTCACTTTAAGCTCAGATGTGATCTTTTTTTTTTGCTTGGTCACGACGCTTTTTATTTAAAAGTTTGGGTATGAAACTTTTTATTTGAGCTTGAGCACAACACTTTTTATGTATGGCCGGTTACGAAACTATTTATTAATGCTCGGGTACGACACTTTTTTTTTCTTTTATACTCGGGTACGACACTTTTTTTCTTTTATGCTCGGGTACGACACTTTTTTTTCTTATGCTCGGGTACTTTTTGTTCGGGCGCCAGTTATGTTATTTCTTGCTCAAGTTATTAAAAAAAAAAAACAATTTTAATTTCTCGTAGCGACGTGATCGCGTTTATTGATCGAAAGAAACTCAAACTTTAAACTAATTTACATTCATATTTATAATGACACATTTTTTATAAGTATGTACCCATTCAAGTTGTTGTGTTGTTCGATGTGGAAATTGCATTTCCATATTCCTGGAATTATTATGTTTAACGGAACGACGACCGTGGGAGTGCAAGTCAGCAGTAAGCAGCAGCAAGTGCAGCTTATGGGAACATTAATTATTTGCCCTTGATTTTGTTTGTTGACCTGGGCATGTGGTGTCGTTGGATATTTCAATGTTTGTCGTGTTAACATATATAATGATCAATATTTACCAACCAGCATGTAAGTAGATCAATAATAAATTAATGTTGTTGTTTTTCCCCTCTTTCAAATGGCGGCGACCGATGAAAATTCTTCGTCAAGAGAACAAGAGCAAGAGCAGGTAAGAAAGTACGTATTCTCGTTTCAGAGCAAGAATGCACACTTACGACTCATGAGCAGCGAGCCGGAGTGAAGGAATACGCATACACAAAAACATTATGTATATGCGCAACTGTGACAAGCACAAAGAGAAGGAGAAGAATTAAAAATTTTATTCATTCGAAAAAAAAAACTAAAGCGGTAGTGATCGGTCTTTCGAAAGAAAGAAAAATTAAAAAAAAACAACAAACACAACAACAATAATAGTAAAAAAATTTATTTAAAAAATATATTTGTACATAGTTTTAAAAGGTGTCCTAAAACAGGACAAAGTTTTTTTTCATTGTTAAGAAGTGCAACTTTTTGTTTGTGTGAATGGTGGTGGTTTTTTTTGGATTGTTTTGCAACGGAGCAGGCTTCCTTTTTTCTCTTTATCTTTTCCCGTTGCATTAAATGAGCCCCGATGTATGTGTGCAGTGTCTTTGAGAGATTTTGTTTTGTTTTCTGTAAATGCAAATGTGAATGAAGGATTGTGCAATGATAGCTAGTATGAAGGGGCAGGGGGTGATCTGAGTTTATTTGTTTTCTTATAAAGAATGAGAGTTTTTGAAATGAGTGAAGTGCGCAGGATGTTCTTCTTCCTCTTTTGGTGCGTGTGTGATTTATATACCTTTTTAATATCGTTTTTTATGAAAAAGATATTTTTTCAATATTACCTAGATAAATTACGGTGATGTTGCTGCTTTCTTGTTTGGTAGGGATCAAAAATTTTTTTTGTAGGTGTTAAGTTTTTTTGGGTGTCACTTTTTTTCTCTTGGCAAGCTTTGTTGCTCGAGGTATAGCAGGGGCGAGTGGAACTCAAAGCACATTTGTGCGAGTTACCAAATATGAGAGGGAAATTGTGAAGGACTCGAAATATAGCAGGGGCAACTCAAAGCACATATATGCGAGTTACCAAACATGAGAGAGGAGGTGTGAAGGAGGAACTTGAGTGTAAATGCACCAGTTGCCATGAACATATTATTATTAAAAAAAGGACACAAAGCTGGGCAGGAAAAAACTCAAAGCACGACGGTGCTAGTTTTAAGAGAAGGAAAGCTTTCAAGCAGCAGGAATAAAATATTTAAAATTCACAAAGAATTAATATTTTTAAGGCAGGAATATGAGCCACAAAAGAATTTCTCTTTCCGATGCAACATACCTTTCTTATAATAAACAAACTATATTGGTATCAACAAAAGCAGCAACAACAAGCCGATTTTTATTTATTTTATTTGCATACTGGGAATTTCAGTACCCACTGCAAACTATTATTTATTTTATTTTATTTGCATACTGGGAATTTTAGTACCTACATATTTGGAAACTAAAGTACCTACTGCAACCGATTATCTCTTTTCTTTTCAGGGTAGAGCATTATCGAGACATTATTTCTAACGCAATACGTTTTTTACATATTTATAGAAAAGAGCAGTGAAATCAAACGAGATGGACAACAGCAGGAACAAAATTAATAATATTTTTGGGGAGCATAATGCTTGAATTCGCGGAGTCTCCAGCCTTTGGAACTTGCACGATGGCAGCAGCGCAGGATTGCGTTGGCCGACGATATGTTGGTCAACGTGGAGATACAATGCAGGATTGCTGGAGCGGAAGAAAATTACTTTGCTGCCCACGCAGTGTTGCAGGAAAAGCTAAAAAAATGGCTCCGAGAACAAGCATAGCAGGCATACCAGGTAGAGCAGAACAGGCATTGAGCGGAGCGATGGCAGGAAATTTGAGCAGCCGTTGTCACAACTTCAGGCGCGTCCGAATTTGAGTAGGTATGAGGACATGCGAGCAGCTGACAGTAATGCCCGAAGAGCAAGAGCACCAGGTGACAAGAGGCTGTTGCCACTCGTGCAAATTTCTGAATCATTCAATGTGACGTTGTCCAGAGTTTGCAGTACTGAGCATTCGTGCTAAGCAGGATCTCGTGAAGGAAAAAGCACTTTACCCCAATTGTCTTAAGACGTGACATGCTCCAAAGGACTGCTTCCAAGGGCCGAGCTGTCGATGCCCCGGGCACGGACCAATAAGATACAGACCGCCAAATCACTGTATGGTCTCTCTTTTAGCCTACAAGCTAAAAATCAGCTGATATGCCATTTATTTTGAGAGTGTGACGCTCTCCCTTGCTTTTAAAACCCATTTAGCAAACACACCTACAAAATAAATGGCATACGCAGGTATAGTTACCATGAAAAAATGCACAAAGAGAGTTGTACACGTATTCACAGACTGGAGAAAATATTTCGAGGGTGTTTCAGGCAAGAGGAGTACAAGTTGGCGGTCTGTGTATTGGTCTGTGGCCCCGGGCAGAAAATGCACAATAGTGCTAAAAAAGAGATTGGGAAGGATGCAGAAACTGCGCAGGAAAAGTGAAAGAAGAGAAGTAGCCAGACAAGCGAAAATAAGCAAAAGGCAGATTGACTAATTGTGCCTCCCAGGAAACGCCCTCGGTTGGAGAAGGGCAGGACGGAAGAAGTAGCAGGAACAGCAGGAAGAGAGAAGGCAGGAAGTGATTTGGAAGAGGTGATGTCTTGGGGGATTTTAAGAGAGCTAGGGGTTTGCCTTCTAAAAACAAAAATAAAAGTATTGTAACGAAGTTACCCATTTTCCTCATTGCCACCAACCGCCACCAACCGCCACCGACCGCCGTCACACCGTCCCACTATCACCATGATGACTGCATTAGCCTGTAGCCATTATCACCGAGGACCACCGACCGCCACCGACCGCCGTCACAATCACCATGATGAGTGCATCAGCCTGTGACCATCATCTCCGACCACCACCGACCGCCGTCACAATCACCATGATGAGTGCATCAGCCTGTGACCATCATCACCGACCACCACCGACCGCCACCGACCCCCTCCGACCGCCGTCACAATCACCACGACGATTTTTCACAACAGTAGGTTTACATCAGAGGCCAGCAAGTGAAGCAAAACCAACCACCCCTCCACCCCGTACCGCTGACTTGGACTACCAACCAACTCCGAACACACACATGATGATAACCAACAGAAATATCCAACAAACAGAAGGAATTATTTTAGTACTAATATTTTTTATCTTTAATTTTATAATTCACACTTCCTTATTACTGTAATATTCCATAAGTATAAGCAAAATTTGTATGGAAAATCAGACTCGAGCTCCCAGCCATTGGTATACGATTCTATTTAATAGAATACCGGGAATACGAGATCTCGAAGGTACGCTGCGGGGAATACCAGCAGAAACCTTAACATATTTTGAAGTAAAGGCATTAGGCCATCAGTTTCTTGTCGTGAGGTAGCTGCCATTGTAAGCTACAACACAGACCTAATTTGTTTCTTGTCGTAGAGCTCTTCTTTTTAAGAAACTCTACAGACCTAATCCGTTTATTGTCGTGGGGTTGCTGCAGTCGTAAGCTTTACCACAGACCTAATCAGTTTCTTATCGTGGAGCGCTTCCTTTCATGAATCTCTACAGACCTAATCAGTTTCTTGTCATGGAGCTCTTTTTTTCAAGGAATCTCTACAGATCTAATCAGTTTCTTGTCGTAGAGCGCTTCCTTTTAGGAATCTCTACAGACATAATCAGTTTCTTGTCGTGGGGTTGCTGCAGTCGTAAGCTTCACCACAGACCTAATCAGTTTCTTGTCGTGGAGCGCTTCCTTTTAGGAATCTCTGCAGACCTAATCAGTTTTTTGTCGTGGAGCTCTTCTTTTCAAAGAATCTCTACAGACCTAATCAGTTTCTTGTCGTAGAGCGCTTCCTTTTAGGAATCTCTACAGACATAATCAGTTTCTTGTCGTGGGGTTGCTGCAGTCGTAAGCTTCACCACAGACCTAATCAGTTTCTTGTCGTGGAGCGCTTCCTTTTAGGAATCTCTGCAGACCTAATCAGTTTTTTGTCGTGGAGCTCTTCTTTTCAAAGAATCTCTACAGACCTAATCAGTTTCTTGTCGTAGAGCGCTTCCTTTTAGGAATCTCTACAGACCTAATCAGTTTCTTGTCGTGGAGCTCTTCTTTTCAAAGAATCTCTACAGACCTAATCAGTTTCTTGTCGTGGAGCGCTTCCTTTCAGGAATCTCTGCACACCTTATTCGTTTCCTGTCGTGGAGCTTTTCCTTTTAAGAATCTCTACAGACCTAAAACCAATTATAGTCATTGAAGCAACTCTATAGACCAAATATAGTTGGAATCGCTTCTTGTCGTAGGATAAACCCTAGAGGCCAAATTATTTAAGCTTTTTAATACTATATTGTATATCGAATCATTAATTTAGTTTTATTATTAAGTCCGTATATGAAGTAACTTGTTAAGGATATTTTGATAAATAAAAAAACATTGTTATTTCGGAGTTCAACACTCTTCAACCCTGAGTTTTCGCTTTCTTTGGGAACGACCCTGGACTTCAACGAGCCTACCTCAGCCTAAGTAAAAAAAAGCATCACAAATTGGCGCTCGAGCAGGGACCTTTAGAAGACTCAACCGAACTCCGACCGCCGACCGACCAGGAGCCTTCGAAAGGTACCACCGTTAGCCGCCGATCCAGCTTGAATTATATTACCGTCCATCGCAACATGTCCGATAACGAAGACAGCCAGAACCAACCAGGGGACGATAGATATAGAAGAAAACCGACTGGGAGCCGACATGGAAGACCAGAACATCCTAAAGAATCTGGGATTTATCCATTACATGAAGAAATCTGAATTAGTCGAGACGCTAGAGCATCTTCACCTGGACACAGACGGGAGGGTGAAAGATTTACGCCAGCGTTTGAGTGTACATCTCAAAAAGGTTCGAACTCATGGCTCGACGAAAAACCTTTGTGAGAAATGGGAAGAAGTAGTGGAGCAAAGGTTGGAAGACGATTCACCTGCGGAACTTAACTCCACTAGTAAGCCCATCGCACCACCGACATTGAATACCAGCCCGAACTCAGGACGAATAAGTCCAGCCCTGGAAACCGCCACCGCCCTATACGAGGAACTCAGCTTCGAGGTGCCACCGATCCAACAACCGACTAGGCCACCACCAGCTGCCCCGCAACCGATGCACAAAAACCCAGACCAGGTAGACCAGCGCCGAACCCCGAGCCCGAACCGACCCCGAAATACGCCGCCCGAGTTACAAAGCTTCCAGCAACCACCTTCTTCAAGCCGACGTACTCTCAGCTACGAAGCTGAAGTAAAGGATAACGTCCGCAAGTGGGAACTCCGTTTCGATTCCTCTGGCAACCCTTTGGAATTCCTGGAAAGGCTCGCTGAGTTAACCCGATGCTACGATATCCCACTTAATGACGTACTGCGAACGTTGCCTGAACTATTCCGGGGTAGTGCATTGGAATAGCTGCGTATAAAAAGGGATAGTTTTTCCTCGTGGGAAGTATTCCGAGAGGCTTTTATCAGTCATTTTCTACCTGGCCGATATTTACACAGGTTGGAAGAGGAGATATTCAGAAAGCGACAAGGGCCGCGAGAAAAAGCCAAAGAATATATCTTGTCCGCCCAGTACTTGCTACATCAGCATCCGCATATGTCGGCCACCAAAAACATTGACAGGATCTTCGACAATATGAGGCCGGAGTACCGATACTATATACGACGCAAGGATTTCGAAACCTTAGACGAGTTGACTTATCTAGCTGAGGAGTTTGAGGCTATCAAAAGTGACGACCGTAATTCATGCCCAATACCCGCAACAACCGGCCAACTTCCGCCAGCCGCTCGATTACCGCCACCTTCCGCACCCTACGACCGAAACACGCACTGCTGGAAATGCAAACAGCGGGGTCATCGGAAGGAAACATGCCACAGCCCGTTCAGGATGTTCTGTTCGTTCTGCGGGGAAGATGGTCGGCTTACGAAGGATTGGTCATGCCACCGACAAGCTGTAGCCGTAGTTAACACCCCGCCCGAACAAGATCCTCGTTATTTCGTTCCAATTAGAGTGGACGACCAGGAATATCAGGCTCTAGTCGACACCGGTTCGACCAAAACCTTTGTCGGCCAGCCTTTGAAGCAAGTATTCCAAGATCTAAATCTCCCGATGCGTGAATATCACCGAGCTATTCAATTGGCGAATGGGGCACCTGTGATGACGACGGAGCATTACACTGCCACCTTCTTCCTAGGAGGCGCTGCTTTGAAGACAGAAGTAACGTACCTCCCTTCTTTAGCTGGACTTGTTGAATAAAGCAGGTCTGAACATGACAATGGGCGGAAAATCTATCGACACTAAGAAACCACCACCGCCGACCGCTCTTTCTAACAATCCTACGTGTTCAGCTGCGTCGCATTTGCCCGCCCGACAGCAAGAGGAACTGGAAGAGTTTCTAAAAACAGAGTTACCCAAATTCGAAGAAAATCAGGAATTAGCAAAGGTTCCACCGCATCGAAGCCGGCTCAAATCTTCAGAACCTTTCAAACAACGGTACTACCCGAGGAATCCCGCGATGCAGAAAGTTATCGACGAAGAAGTGGATGAATTAATGAGGACCGGGAAAATAAGTCCCTCGAAAAGCCCCTACAGCTCCCCAATAGTATTGGTGAGGAAGAAAGGCGGATCTTGGAGGGTATGTGTAGACTTTCGGCAACTTAACGAGTTGTCTGTGAAGGATGCTTACCCATTGCCCTTCATAGTGTCTGTTAAGTCTTAAATACTTAATAATTATGTTATGTAAATTGCCTTTTATTCTTACTTTTACTTACTATGAATTATACCATTTAACTACTTATATCAAACTGAATCACCCTGTAAATATTCTATGTTCTGTTTAAAATAAGTTCAGTGGAAAAGTCAATGAAGACCTTTTATATATTTTCCGGTTGTCAAAAATACCATATCTATATTTCTTCTTCTCAATAAAGTTGTCAACTTGTAAAGACCGTGTCTTTAAATTTAATATTAAATTAAAAGCAAAATCAATCAAGATTATATCATTAATAGATATAATAAAACAGGGAAACAAAAACGCTTGCTTTCTCTCAACATTATTTGGTGACCCCGACGTGATTTATCACAAATTTCAACAAATTTCTCGAAACCACGTGTATTGGCCTTTTTTATTGATGAACTATGTCTGAAACTGATGATCTGCAAGGAAAACCAAACGTCACAGATGGTGCAGAACCTCCAATTCGTAAGTCTGCTCAAACCAACCAAAAAAGGCAGGCTGCCCTAGAAGCTCTCAAAATTCGACGACTTGTGGCGATCGATCAAATTGAAAGATCAAATACATTCGCTCTCCAAGCCAAGATTGATCCTTCTTCCGTTACTTTGCCTGATCTGCAAGTTCGTATGGAAGCCCTAGATGCTTCTTTCAAAGCCTTTAATGCAGTTCAAGTGAAAATTGAAGATAGCGATCACGATGAAGTATCGAACCCCGAGCGTTCTAAGTACGAAGAAGTGTATTACACTACCATTGCCAGGCTGAAAAATCTTGTCAATGACAAGAATCCTAAGGAAAGGGAAAGGACAATGGATGTATCCCAATCGAATTCCAACAAAAATGATTCAATAAAGCTACCAATAATTGAACTTCCCTCGTTTTCAGGTGACGTAACTAAGTGGACGGTTTGGTACAATCGCTTCATATCCCTGGTGCACGACAATCCAAAGCTTTCCAAACAAGCCAAATTTCATTACCTTCTTTCGAAGCTCAATGAATCCGCAATTGCTCCTATTGAAGGTTTGAAAATAGAAGACGATAACTATGATGTGGCTCTAACAAAATTAAAAGAAAGATTTGAAAATAAAAAAATCATCGCCCAGGAACATCTTCAGCGCATTTTTAATCATCCCAAGATTCATAAGGCATCGGCAGTAGACATAAGGAACTTAATCGACAAGATTAGCAACCATCTAACCGGGCTGAGTAATCTTAACCGACCAGTGGAACATTGGGACGATCTTATTGTCTTCATTATCACATCTAAATTGGACCCTGCGACTCTAAGTAAGTGGAACGACGATGCTCCAGTTGACGAGCTGCCAAGTCTTAAAAAGCTTACCAACTTTCTTAAAAAGAGGGCACAACATTTAGAAGGTAATGTAACCAATCAATTATTTAGTATTGACTCTCCATCAAAATCCGAAAATCAGAAAAATATAAAGCCAAATCAAAAAAACTGTGGTGTATCTATATGGTCCTAGTTGTTTGGTATAAGAGCGTACCACGCTAGTATATTGGGAGCGTACTACGCTTTAATGGTAAGGCGATGTCTCGCCGTAATGTTCCTTGAAACAAAAATAAATAATCTAAGCAGTGCTGCTATTTCGAGTATTAATTTAAGTCTGTTTTTATTTTCAGTTTAATGTTCCTTAAATACATAATTCATAACTGTTATACTTATCTTCTATCTTACTTCTACATTTTCATAATTACTAACAATGTTATTCTTAGCTCCTATTGGTTGTAACATAAAATAGGATCTTATTTCTATTTAGTGACATTCAGTGCAATCGAGTGTATTGCTATTGAAAATTATTAATGTTGTGTGATGACACACTCGATTGTACTTAACATGTTTTGTCACTCGTTTTGTGTTTGGTTTGAGAGCAGTGGCGCCGCATATGTGGGTACACACTACACCCTCACCCTTAAGAAAAATTTTAGGGAATAAAGTTGGTTAACATAGGTAGTATAATATCATATATATATATTTTTTTTTTTTTTTTTTTTTTTTACAAAGTTTATATAATATGAGTTTATGTTAATCGAATTTGCTGAGTGGATACTTGGCAACCCTAGATCTGTCAATAGGAAAGGAAATATAGTGTCCAAAAATATATTAAAATAAAGTATTAAAAAGTCTTTATTTAACAAAAAGTTTATTCAATAAATTAAAACTAAACTCTGTTCTTCGGTATCCAGTGAAATCCTATAAAATTAACATCATAAAACCCGGCAAACCAAAAATCATCTTGGTTTGGTGCTAGGACGGCCACCGAAATCTCACCCAACCTGCTGCTGCTGCCTGCTTACATTACATACCTACATATGTAAGTAGGTACACAAAACATAACCTTCACTGCCAGATTGCCATATTCTGTTGATAACAAAAGTGACAGGTAGGAGATATATTTTGTGTTCAGTGAGTTTTACCTAAAACAAAAAGTAAATTGAAACCTTTTAATTAAATTAATACACCTACCTACATACATTACTTTCATCGTGCGAAACATTATTTACAAAAAAAAAAAAAAAAAAAAAAAAAAAAATATTAAAAATAAAACATACACACAGACAAATTAGGTGCAATCACGATAATATTATTGATCATCTGCATAACCCAAGATAAGCATTATCCGAACCACATACACGAACCTTTTTAAACCAGTGACATCTACCAGCGTTTTCCTTTGAGTATCCAATACTCGCCTCTCTTAAAAATTTTAAAGAGATGGTGGATGTATAAGATAAGTGAGTTCGCAAATACGGCTTTTCTTAAACAGAATAATTTATCTATTTTTTAACGAAAATAGTGCAGATTCATTTTTTAAGAAAAAATCGAAAAATTGAATTCATTTTCATCAGTTAAAACATACTCGAACTCTAATCTGCAAACTGGATCAAAAAGGAAGACCAAAGCGTCCAAGAGGCCAAAATTCACCAGATAATCTACAACCGCAAGGCAAAAGATTTCAAACCAAAACGATGTTGACAGATAATGAAGAAACTTCACCAAATGTTACAATGGTAGAAGCAACGACATGGTCGGTGATGATGAAGCAATTCCGTCAAATGCTTAAGGAAGAAATGAAAGTAACTATTGATAAAATAGACAAAAATACAGAAGATATTGAAAAAATAATGAAACAAAATGAAATCCTACAAGCCGAGTTGAAAACTCTGAAAGATTTTAAGGAAGAAAACGAAAAAAAAGCCGAGTCATTTGATAAGCACATAAGAAGAAACAATCTGATCTTTCAAGGATTTGGGACACAGAGAGTTGAAAAAAATACAATAAGAGATCTCTGTGAAAACGTATTAGGCTTATCTCAGACCCTGGAAATTGTAAAAATAATTCCTATAGGAAAAAGAGAAATACCAAGCCATTTAGTAGAGTTCCAGAGTCCGACAGCTGTAGCGGAAATCCTAAAAAGAACTGGAAAGCTAGCGAACACATCTTTCGGCATAAAAAGGGATTTGACAGCAGCGGAGCGTAAACTACAAAATTTTCTCCTTAGAGTACGAAGAGATCTTAAAAGAGTGGACCGAACGAAAGAAGTCAAATTCAAAGGCAACCGCATCGAAATTGAAGGAAGAGTGTTTACTGTGAGGGATGGTGAGCTTAAATGCAATCAGGAGACCGGAAAACATGTTTTACAACAAATTTATAACCAGCAATTTGAGAGCTTGGACTTGAATTACAACCTGTCTTAGCAACCAGAAGCTTGTCATGATCTTAATATAAGTAGAGTTAAGCAAAATGAAACAGCAAATTATAGAAATCAAATTAAAATCTTATCATATAATGTACAAGGATTAGGAAATAAAGTTTTATATCCTCATTTTTTTCAATACATTTGCAACTTTGAAATCTTTTTTTTATATGAAACTTTTTTAATGGAAAACTTTGAGAGATTTTCGAGGTTTTTTAAAGGCTTCGAACTTTTTTGGATTCCAGCAGTTAAAATTTCAAGATTCGGTAGAGCGAGTGGAGGAGCAGTATATGGATTTAAATCAAACCTACCGTACTTAAGAGCTAACTTTAAAAACATATTTGAAAAAAACTTTGTTGTTATCAACACTGAAAAGGAAGAGCTTCATATATTGCCACTGTATTTGAACTGTAACAGATGGGAGGAAGACTACCAGCATCTAAATACATGCTTAGAGGAGGGTAATATTTTGAACTGTTTTGTAATAGGGGATTTCAACGCCAGGATAGGTGAAAACCAAACAATTTCGAACGAAATCGTAGCTTTAAATAGCCAGCTGACTGAGGAAAGAAAATCAAAGGACAAGGTAACAAATAGCAAAGGGCGAAGGCTCCTGGAAGCTTGCGATGATTTCGGGATGGTTATACTAAACGGACGTACGCAGGACGACTACGATGGAAGCTTTACTTGTTTTCAAGCAAATGGCTGCTCTACTATCGATCTGTGTATCGCTTCCTACAACTCATTACAGTTTATCCATGGCTTTAAGGTAGACAATCAGATAAACTCAGATCATATGCCACTCGTTTTAACCCTAGAAATAGAACAAAGCTCGGAACATGTTACAGAGTTGAAGCTACTACCAAAGCTCTTTTGGAATGAACAGAGTAAAGATGCATACCGACAAAAACTTTGCGAAATCATCGACGCTCACCAAGACCGAGAAGAATGGAGTGGGGAACTCATCACTGATGCCATTAAATCTGCAGCAACTAATCCACGACACCCCCAAAGAATAAACGGAAAAGAAAAATGGTATGATCTGGAATGTGAAAGGGCAAGGAAACAATCTTTCTTCTGGTTGCGAAAGCTAAGGAAAAACTCATCTCAAATTACAAAAGAAATATATCACCGTTTCAATAGAATATATAAAAAGCTCTGTAAAACTAAAAAGAAAGAGTATTATGAAGATATCGGCAGAAAACTTAAAGAAGTGAGGAACTCCAAGGATTGGTGGACCCTGGCCAAAGAGCTCAAAACATCGATCTTTGTGAAGGGAAATAATATAAGCAGTGAAGACTTTAAGAAATACTTTAACAATTTGTTAAACCCCCAGATAACAACGGTTGAAATCGAAAACCTCCCCCATAACCCTTCCGTCGCTATTTTGGATGAGGATATCTCAGGCGCGGAAATTTGGAGTTTCCTAAAAAATACAAAAAGGAACAAAGCGCCGGGACATGACAGAATTCCGTACGAATTCTTTGCTAATGCTCCACAATCAGCAATAGACATCACAACAAATATGTTCAACCGGATGCTTGAATCTGGAAAAGTGGAACCAGCTTTCAAAAAAACAATTATTTTCCCAATATATAAAAAAGGAGACCAGAATTTGGTACAAAATTATAGGGGAATATCCTTTATGGATACTATTGCAAAGATTTTTGCAGGAGTTTTGTTAGCCAGGCTTCAACGGTGGGAAAGGGAATATAGTGTCTTAAATGAATTCCAAGCCGGATTCCGTGAAGGTTACAGTACAGTCGATAATTTATTCAACCTTGTTAATATTGTAAAACTAAAAATGGACGAAAACAAAAAAGTATACTGCTTCTTCATTGATTTTAAGGCGGCTTTCGATTATATAGACCGAAGAGCCCTGCTTTTCAAACTACAAAGTTTAGGTATAACAGAAAAGCTTCTCCGAGTAATAAAAGATCTATACAATAATACGAAAGCCGCAGTTTGGGATGGAGAACAATTGTCAGGCTGGTTCGATACAAGTGTGGGAGTAAAACAAGGCTGCCTTCTCAGTCCACTGTTTTTTGCACTCTACATTAATGACATCCATGATTTTATTGAAGGAGGCATCTTGCTGAATGGTATGCGGATACGACTGCTGATGTACGCAGACGACATTGTGCTGATAGCAGATTCCCCGCAGGTGCTACAAAAAATGATCAACAAAACTGTGCAATACTGCCAACGTTGGAACCTTTTTATAAATCTGGAAAAGTCCAAGGTTATGGTGTTTAGAAGAGCAGGTGGGAGACTCAGTCAGCAGGAAAAGTGGAACCTCAACGGAGAAAGCATTGAAGTTGTTAACAGATATAAATATCTGGGTGTGTGGCTTACGCCCAGATTAAGTTTGACGGAGCATTTCAAGGATCGATCGAAACAAGCCAGGCAGAGTTTAAACTTCACGTGGAACCGGTTTATAATAAATAACGATGTTAGACTTTCTTCAAAAATCGAGATATTTAATGCGGTAACTAAATCTATCTTGGGATATGCAGCCCAAATCTGGGGATACTTACAGTATGATGAGGTGGAAAAATTACAAAGATATTTCTACAAAAAGACGCTGGGTTTGCCAAAAGTAACACCTAACTACATGCTTACAATTGAATGCGAAATGAAACCTATTTGGGAACACACGATGAGATGCCATATGAGCTATATAGGGAGAGTTCTAAGCTCCTATGGAAATAATAGGTTGCCAAAGTTTTTAGCTAAACTTGTAATTCAAAAGAAACTTTTTTGGTTTGAAAGCTGGACAAATAACCTCAACAGTGAAGACATAAGGCAGCTGGATGATATAGTTTCTAACAAAAACTTATTTGCACTGGTTGTAGATGGTGTGGCAAGAAATATAATTGAAAGAGACAAGGAACATGCCATACAGAGAGCCCGGCAAACAAGAACACACAGTCTGTATCATACCCTAAATTATAATGCTGGACCTAGCTATGTGACGGATGAATGGGGCTCATCAAAAATTCGTTGGATCTTCAAGGCAAGAGCGGGGCTCATAATGCTAAATGGAACCAGCAGGACATCAGATGGAAATGTAAACTGTTCATTATGCAACTTGAGGGAGGAAGAGTCTCTTTTGCATTTTCTAGGCGTGTGCCCGATTCTTAGGAGCATACGAAGAGCGACATTGGGAAATGCTACACTTGACGAAAGTAGCGTCACCGAACTCTTAAATGGCGAAAGAGATTGGATCTCTCTTTGTAAATACTTAGAAATAGCTCTTAATTACAGAAAGCAACTTGTTGAGGAGTTTAATAATTAATTTGTTGATAAAAATAAAAACAAAACTGTATGTACATATATCTTATTTGAAAACTAAAGCCTAGGGTTTTGAATTAAAAAGTCACTTGATCGCGACAGACGACGGAAGTCATTGTCGAAATTATGTTTAATGTTAAACAATTTATTTTGTATTGATAAGCTATTAACAATAACTAAGTATGTATGTATAAATATATATCTTGAAAATGTATACATTTAATGAATTAGTTCAATTGTAAATGAATTACTGATTAATTGAATAAATACTACTACTACTACTACTACTACTACTACTACTACTACTACTAATATGAGTTTATGAGCTAAAATTTTGATATTTATTAATAAATTATAATGAAGAAACATTTTTTTTGTTTTAACGTTTTGTATTATTTTCTATTGGTTTCTTAGTTTATAGGGCTTAAGAAGATTGTTATGTATTTCTTTATTTATTCCATTTTTATCAATTACTGAATTTACTCCTTTTCTTTCTATTATTTTGAATGGACCAATATAAGGTGCTTGACTTTTCTTTCTATTTTCTACTTTTAGCAATACTAAATCACCTACTCCTAGATCTAACCTATTATTGTATTTCTTATTTTCTGTTGCTGTTCTTTTTTCTTTTATTGTTATTGTCATTTCTCTGGCCTTACTTAGTGCATGATGTAACCTGGTTTTCAACTCATTGGCATAATTATCTTAGTCATAAATTTTTATTTTATTATTTAGCGTATCTGTCGGTAAGCAGGGTACTTTGCCATAAATGAGTTCGTAAGGTGAATACCCAGTGTCTATATGTGGTGTTGTATTGTATGCAAACGTAAAATATGGAACCCATTCGTCCCATTCATTATCATTGACATTTGATAATAAGAATTCATTGAGTGTCCGATGGTTTCTTTCAAGGGCACCTATAGTTTGATGGTGGTATGGAGAAGAGAATGTTTGTTTTATCTTTAAAAGTGAACATACGTTGTTCATAAGTTCGTTATTGAATTCTGTACCTTTATCTGATTTTAGAATCTTAAAGTGTCCATATCTAAGAATAAATTCTTCTACTAAAGTCTTTGCTGTTGTTGTTGCGTCTTTTGATGTCATCGGATATGCGACGACAAATTTGGTAAGTTCGCATTGCATGGTTAAAATATATCTTTTATTATTTGATATTCGTAAAGGTCCGACTGTGTCAATTGACACCACTTCAAAACTGTTGCCTGGAGTGTCTGTAATCGTTTGTGGTTCTATTGTGTGTTTTGTTTGTTTATTTCTTGCACATGAATCACAATTTGTTATGAATTGCTTTACCATTTGACTCATTTTTCGCCATACGTATCTTTGTTTTAATTTTATTAGTGTTTTCCGTATACCGTATATGTCCTCCGTGTGCAGAGTTATGGAATTCGTCAATTAGTTTGTATTTAGTTAAATCATCAAATATTTGTTTTGGGGCATTATAAATTATTATTTTTAGCTTAGGATTCTGGCCATTTATTTTTATCTTTGCATATGTTTCTTTGAATTAATCTTTTTCAAAATGCTTAAATATTTCATCATTGCTCATAAGGGCTAGCTCGTTTATATTTTCTTTATTCATTCTGGATACTAATTTCTTCAGAGTCGACTCTAGTGTCGCTGAATTATCATTAGGTCCCGTATACGTATACATATTATTATCTTTGTTTATTTCTGATGCATGCTTCCTCGGGGTCGAATCTGGATTCGCCGATTTATCACTGCATCGCACGTGCACAAAATTTTCATCAATATTTATTTTTGAATGCCTAGCATTTTTATCAATATTAAATTTTAATTTCTTTATATTTTTGACGTCATTAATGGATATGCATTCCCAGATTTGAAGTTGTACAGGCTTCTCTTGAGAATTGCATTTCTCCTTGTTGTTGTCCACATTTATTTTGTTGGACATTCCAGTTGTGATGACTAATGTTCTTTTGACGGTTTCATTGATTTCTGTCGGTATCATTTGTTTTAATAAGTCTGAGTCGATTTTTATTCTAGATAGAGCATCTGCGTTTGATGGTCCCTAAGGAATGTATTTCCTCATTGGTTTTATCTGTGAGTTTGCATTTTTCTTCTGGGTAATGTTCTTCATTCACTAGCTTACTTGTTATTTTGCAGATCGATTTGTCTGCACTCGTTTCTATTAAAAATGTCATATTTTTATTTTTGTGTTTTGCAACAATAAAATTTGTGTTGCTATCCGATATTCTATATACTTTTAATTTTGGCTATCTGGAATGTTCGGGTATTCCAAGCCATGTTCGTTTCCCTCTTGTCGTTCATTATGTAATAATCGTATTTGCTTTCTCGTATTTCTGAATTGGCCTTGATGATGGCTTTGTTTATTGTTTCTTGGAGCATTTTGTGTTTGGTTATTGTTCCAGTTATTATGTCGGTTGAAGTGATTGTTGCGGGTATAATTTCGATTTTGGATGTTGTTGTTGTATCGATTTTGATTCATGTTTCTTTCAAATCTGTTACGGTCATTGCCTTGTTGATTAAAGTTTTGTATGTTTGGTTTGTTTGTGTTTTGTGTGCTGTGTCTATAGTGCGTTAGAATTTGTTTTTTCTAATTTTATTGCCAGGTTTGCTGCTTCTGTCAATGATTTAGGTTGAGATGCAAAAACAGTTTGTTTTATGTTGTCGTTAAGACCTTTTTTGAAGATATTTAAACTGTAAATGTCGTTCATTTTTCGTATCACCTTCTTTTCTTCATTTGTAACATTGTTACCTAATACTTTTATCTGTAGATTATTTAAATCAGCTATAGTATTGAGTAATTTATCCCTAAATGACGTTACTGAAAGATTTCTTTGACTAAAATTCGATAAGGTATTTTGAATTTGAGGAATGGTTGTTTTTACATTAATTGCTAGTTTAACGTGAAAAACGAATTCTATTAATTGCTGTGTGCAAGTGGTTTTTAATCCCTTGTTGATTATCTCAACTATTTTAAGAAAGCTATCTAACTCCTTGAAATTTCTTGAAAACATTGGGATTGCTTTCATAGCTATTCCTAAATCAAAATCTGCCATTTTTTTTGTTTATTTCTTTTTCTCTTTTAAAAACTAAATTGTGTTCTTGCAGTTGATCCTCTAGTATCTTCTTAGTAGTATTATATATAGCTTCAAATTCTAATTTAAGTGCTTTGTTATTTTCATTTTCTTCACTATTTTCTAAATTATTAATTTTTCTTTAAGATTTCCTATTTCGCTTATTTTTGTTTAAACTGTTTCAAATTTATAAGGTCTACCTGAACTGTTCTTAATATTTGAGAGAATAGTTTCTAAGATGTTTTTTAATTCTTGCATTTGGGTAGATAAGTGAAAAGTATTAAAAATATTTTTTGATTGTTGTTGGTATTAAATAATTTTTTTTTTTTTTTTTTATACATTAGTTATTTGATTTTTGTGTTTATGCACATAATTCTTAAAATATTTGTTTGTTTTATATGCAGCGTAAAGGAAGGTCATGATAACTGCGGCTGTTGCCACTGATTCAGGAATTATTGGCATGTTTATTTCCTCCTGGACGTTGTTGTTATTGACTATTGTTTTCGGTCTGCTTTGGCTTTTTCCCATAGTGCTGTTTCTTCGATTTGTGGTTTGGGTTTTTTTTTTTTTTTTTTTTTTTTTTTTTTTTTTTTTTTTTTTTTTTTTTTTTTACGCTTCTATAGAGATGGGCTTTGGTCCGGCGTTGATTGGAGTCGGGATGTATTTTTTGTTGGCGGGGTTGAACCTTCGGGAATGTATTCTTCGATTTTCTTGTTCTTCAGCTCTGCCAGATACTTTTCCCACTTCTCTACAATGCTATCGAGTTCTAGCTGTGACATTTGGTATTTTGCAGGATCGCCATGTGGTGTATCTATATGGTCCTAGTTGTTTGGTATAAGAGCGTACCACGCTAGTATATTGGGAGCGTACTACGCTTTAATGGTAAGGCGATGTCTCGCCGTAATGTTCCTTGAAACAAAAATAAATAATCTAAGCAGTGCTGCTATTTCGAGTATTAATTTAAGTCTGTTTTTATTTTCAGTTTAATGTTCCTTAAATACATAATTCATAACTGTTATACTTATCTTCTATCTTACTTCTACATTTTCATAATTACTAACAATGTTATTCTTAGCTCCTATTGGTTGTAACATAAAATAGGATCTTATTTCTATTGAGTGACATTCAGTGCAATCGAGTGTATTGCTATTCAAAATTATTAATGTTGTGTGATGACACACTCGATTGTACTTAACATATTTTGTCACTCGTTCTGTGTTTGGTTTGAGAGCAGTGGCGGTGCATATGTGGGTACACACTACAAAACACTGTTAAAACATTTGTTGCCACGAAGGCTGTTTGCGGATTCTGCTCAATGCCTGGTCACTTTATTTATCGCTGTCACAAGTTTCTAAATCTATCTATTCCTGAGCGCATACTTAATATAAAAACCCTTAATTTGTGCTTTTATTGTTTGAAGAGTTCTGATCACAGCGCTGCTAGTTGTCAATCAAGAGGTTGTCAGAATTGTGGAAAGAAGCATCACACATTCTTGCATCTTGTTGAAAACACACCAACCTTTAAACCACAAGTCCCACTTAGTTCAAGTAGTCACCCATCTGCACCTCAAGTTAGCCCTTCTTCTTCTGTTGAAGCGTCGTCTGTGACCACTCATAACCACTCCAGCGGCACTGAAAAAAGTCTTTTAGGAACAGCTGTAATTAATATTAGAAACAAATTACAACAACTTGTACCATGCCGTGTGCTTTTAGACTCTGGATCCCAAACACATTTAATTTCCGAAAGACTCATGCAGTGCCTAGGAACTCCACGTCTTTCGTCTCATACCTCCTTATCATGGGCCAACAATACTGTCACTTTAGCTAAACACAAGGATGTCCTCAACATTGAGTCCCGCATCAATGGATTTTCAGCAACGTTAGAAGCCCTCGTTATACCACAAATAACTGGAATGCTACCTGACAAAAAAATTGATATCAATGGCTGGAAAATTCCAAAAAACATTCGTTTATCAGATCCACAATTTAATGTTCCCCAGCGTGTAGATTTGCTTCTTGGAGTGGATTTATTCTACACTGTACTGTGCGTGGGTCAAATTAAATTAGGATCGAGCTTACCTTTGTTACAAAATACACTATTTGGTTGGGTAGTCGCAGGTCAACTTCCAAAAAAAAATTAATTCAGGTACCTCCACTCATAGTTTTGCTATCTTGGAAACTCATAACTTGTCTGATGCTGATGATATACTGAACAACTCGATAAAGGGATTTTGGAAAATTGAAAGCTTTGAGAACCAACTAACAGCGGTCATGTCTACAGAAGAGAGAGAATGCGAAAATCATTTTGTAAGTCACTATTCGAGGTTATGCTCTGGTCGTTTCAAAGTGAAACTACCATTTAAGCAGAGTCCGAGCTCATTAGGCAATTCTTATGATGTCGCAAAAAGAAGACTACTCTCACTCGAAAGAAGATTCCGAAAAAACCCTAATCTATTTCAGCAATATTCCGCATTTATGAGTGAAATGCTAGTGAATTCCCAAATGGAATTGGCAGACGGTGTAGACTTCACTGCCCCGCATTACTTTCTTCCCCACCATTGTGTTGTCAAGCCAACGAGCACCTCCACAAAGCTTCGGGTTGTGTGCGATGCCACCGCAAAGACAAGTTCAGGGAAATCACTTAATGATATTCTTATGGTTGGGCCCGTTATTCAGCCAGATTTATTCTCCATCGCTTTAAGATTTCGCAGGCACAAATTTGTCATGACCGCAGATATAACACAGATGTATCATCAGGTGTGTTTAGACGAAGCTGATAGACGATTTCATTATATTTTATGGAGAAATTTGGAAGGCGAAATTACAACTTATCGTTTGTGCACCGTCACTTTTGGCACCGCCAGTGCCTCATTTTTGGCAACACGTGCATTAAAGCAGCTGTCCATCGATGAAGGAAAGAAATTTCCTGCAGCAGCAAGTGCCATCAACACTGAGTTTTACGTCGACGATTTAATTACCGGCTGTGATTCCCTTGATGAATTGAAAACCCTGCAGTCAGAATTAATTGCAGCACCGGGCAAAGGTGGCTTCATTCTTAAGAAGTGGTGTGCAAACTCCATTGAAATTTTACAAAGTATTCCTATGACCGATCGCGAGCAATGCTTCAAACTAAAAGGAACTGAAGTCATAAAAACATTAGGAACCTTTTGGAATCCAATGCTTGATAGTTTTCACTATGAGATAACCCCTTGGCATTCGGAGCGCGTAACAAAGAGAACTGTTTTAGCGGACATAGCTCGCCTGTTTGACCCCTTAGGCTTGATAAATCCAGTGATCGTATTAGCTAAAATTTTTATGCAACAGCTGTGGCGTTTAAAACTGGCGTGGGATGAAGCATTGCCCCAGGATTGTCATCATTTATGGTCAAAGTTCAGAAACAATCTCAATGAACTAAATGATATTCAAGTTGGTCGACGTGTGTTCTTTGGAGATTCTAAAAACTATCAAGTGCACGCTTTCTCAGATAGCTCCGAAGATGCTTTTGGCACCTGCATTTATATCCGTTCGGTTGATGAAAATGGAACCGTAAGAACTGAGCTTTTATGTGCCAAATCTAAAGTAGCTCCGATACTTAAAACCAGCTTGCCTCGTTTGGAATTGTGTGCTGCCGTGGATCATATCCGTCAGCTTTAATCAATAACAAACTTTGGTTTCATGGGCCTTCATTCCTAAAGCTCCAAGAAAACGATTGGTACTCCTCTGATGCTGTTTTGATACCAAGAAATTCTAATCGACTCGAGCGAAAGAAGAACAAAATTATTTTAAGCGTTCAAATACAAACTGATTTGATTGAAAGCATCAAATGCCACAATAATTACGATTCTTTGCTGAAAGTGGTGGCTTATATTTTTAGAATGAGACATAATGGTATCAAACAAAACATTAAATCATTTGGGCCTCTCACCGTTTCTGAGCTTAACCAAGGACTTAAAGGATTGGTAAAATACGTCCAACTCCTATGCTTTCAAAAGGAAATTTCAATCCTATCCAGTGGAAGTCAATTATCGTCAAGATGTCACATCAATTCGCTATCGCCGTTTTTAGACTCTGAAGGAATACTTCGTGTTGGAGGTCGGATTTCCAATTCAACCCTTAATTATGATACGAAACATCCAATGTTATTGCCAAAGGATCATCTTTTTACCACAATCTTAGTTCGTCATCTGCACGAGAAGAATTTGCATGCAGGTCCTCAGGCGCTCCTTAGTATTGTTCGTGACAAATTTTGGCCGATACATGGTAAAATGGTTGCTCGCAAGGTGGTACACAAGTGCGTTCGCTGCACCCGAGCAAAACCATCGATAGGTTATCAATTTATGGGTGATTTATCCCACCAACGAGTACAGCAATCAAGAGCCTTTAACATTGTTGGGATTGATTTCTGCGGCCCATTTAGCGTTCATTTTCGCCGTCGTGGAACATCACCAGTAAAGGTTTATGTCGCAGTATTTATTTGCTTCGTCACTAGAGCAGTACATCTCGAATTGGTCGAAGATTTAACAACGCATAGTTTCCTGGCTGCTCTTAAGCGCTTCATAGGTAGACGGGGGTTGTGCTCAGAAATACATAGCGACAATGCTACAAATTTTATTGGAGCTCGCAATCAACTACATGAACTTTATCAAATGTTCCTTAAGAGTGAGAATAGGGAAGAAATAATAAAAGCGTGTGCAGAAGATGGAATCAAGTGGAAAACTATACCTCCTCGATCTCCACATTTCGGGGGTTTGTGGGAGGCCGCCGTTAAAAGCTGCAAATTTCATATGAAACGCGTTCTGCAAAATTCTTCTCTAACTTATCCTGAACTTAATACTATTATTATACAAATTGAATCTGTTCTTAATTCTAGGCCGATCACTCCACTATCTGAGGATCCAAACGATATACAAGCTCTCACGCCAGGCCACTTCCTTATTGGAACAGCCCTTAATGCAATAGTGGAGCAAGAATTACATAAGGTGGTCGCGAGAATATCTGCAAAATCTACAACTGCGAACCAAGTGGAAAAGGTCTGGCTTCCAGATTGCTATCGAAGACCTCGTTACAATTGAAGAAGAAAACCTACCACCGCTCAAATGGAGACTAGGTAGAGTTATTCAAGTACATCCTGGAAAAGACGGTGTTGTGAGAGTTGTCACACTAAAAACATCTAGTGGTGAAATTCAACGTGCTGTTACTAAAATTCGTCGGCTTCCTATTGAAGTACCTGAGTCCCTTCAAGGGCGGGAGAATGTTAAGTCTTAAATACTTAATAATTATGTTATGTAAATTGCCTTTTATTCTTACTTTTACTTACTATGAATTATACCATTTAACTACTTATATCAAACTGAATCACCCTGTAAATATTCTATGTTCTGTTTAAAATAAGTTCAGTGGAAAAGTCAATGAAGACCTTTTATATGTTTTCCGGTTGTCAAAAATACCATATCTATATTTCTTCTTCTCAATAAAGTTGTCAACTTGTAAAGACCGTGTCTTTAAATTTAATATTAAATTAAAAGCAAAATCAATCAAGATTATATCATTAATAGATATAATAAAACAGGGAAACAAAAACGCTTGCTTTCTCTCAACAGTGTCAATCCTTGACAAATTACGTGGAGCCCGATTTATATCTACTATCGACTTGAAACAGTGTTAATGCGTTGGAGCCGCAAAGCCGCCCTTATACCGCTTTCACCGTTCCAGGCCGAGGACTCTTCGAGTGGAATGTCATGCCTTGCGGGCTGCATTCAGAAGGAGCCACTTTCTAGAGGGCAATGGACGCTATTTTTGGAGCGGATATGCTCAATCACGTGCTTGTATATCTAGACGATATCATAGTGATCAGTACGACGTTCACCGAGCATATTCATCATTTAACCGAAGTATACAGGAGGTTGCGCGCCGCCAACTTAAAGTTGAATAAGGATAAATGTAACTTTTGTCGAAAAAGCCTTAAGTATCTGGGCCACGTCATGAGTAAAGAGGGGATCCATACCGACCCTGAAAAGATCTCTGCCGTGCAAGGATTGAGCGCACCAGCCAACATCCGGGAGCTGCGCCGAATATTGGGAATATGTTCGTGGTACAGGCGATTCATTAAAGACTTTTCAACGATTGCTGCACCTCTAACCAGTCTGCTAAAGAAGACCGTCAAGTGGGAGTGGAACTCGAGTCACCAAGAAGCATTCGATCTGCTCAAGAGAAAGCTAACGGAAGCTCCGGTATTGGCTTGCCCAAATTTTGACTTACCGTTCACGCTGCAGACCGACGCGAGCAACTTCGGACTGGGTATCGTGCTTACACAGAACTCTGAGGGAAACGAAAGAGTGATAGCGTACGCCAGTCGTACCTTGACTGAGTTAGAACAGAAATACGCAACCACAGAAAAGGAGTGTCTTGCTATCCTGTGGGGTATAAGAAAAATGGGCCCTTACCTCGAAGGTTACCACTTTTTCGTCATAACCGACCACCATTCCCTCAAATGGCTGCATTCATTAGAGAATCCATCCGGCCGGCTAGCGCGTTCGATATCCAATACCGGAAGGGGCGATGAATGTGGTTGCAGACGGGCTATCTCGGGACCCGTTACCACTGAATGAAACCGACATGCTCGCCGCTTCGTGGGATGCCAAGCCCGATTGGTTGCAGAAGAAGCTTTACCAAGTAAAGCACGATCCGTCCCGATTCCCTGAATATAATCTTGTGGAAGACCGACTATACCGTAGATTCACGCTGACCGAACCGCTCACCTCGTCACAGCCGCACAAATGGAAGTTATGCGTACCTATCACTGACCGAACCCGCATCTTGATGGAGAATCATGACACTTTTACCGCTGGGCACTTAGGAGTAGCCAAAACCACGTCACGCATAGCTAGGCGATACTACTGGCCCGGGATGGCCCGGGGTTACTCTGCCGATAAACTGGCCCCCCGCTACGACTGTCCCTACGAAGTCATGAAATTCCTTTCTCCGGTCATAGTCGTCCTCAAAAATAAAGGCGTTTCCAAGACCAAAGGTAGGGAAACGCTGATCCGCGCCCACGTTCGAGATCTAAAGGGGTATAAATCCGATCCAGCTGTCCCTAGTGTAGAAGGAGACAACCAAACCGCCACCCTTACCCTTATCCCGCCGAACATCGATCAAAACAGACAATAAAAAAAAAATTTCACCGGGCTATTCAAAAGCAGCAGCTGACGAAATTGCTCACACTAATAATGGAAGCGCCAAGAATAAAATCTCTAAAGAATTTCGCATTAGTCAACCGATCGCCGACCGAAGAGGACATCAACCGAGTATTTGGTATTGTTCAATTCCAGCACAGGGCAAGAATACCAGCAGTCATCATTTGGCCACGAAACAGCGAGGACATAAGCCAAATTTATCTCCCACAAAAAAATACGAAATGAAGTCCAGACGCATTAACCAGAAGAAAGTTAAGGCCGTAGAACCTGCCACCCGTTTTCCACCAGGCCATCCGAAGAAACGACGAGAGTCGCGATCACCGAGCCCGAGGTTTCATCGTCTGTCGTCACCCGAGCGTATCGCCCGACGCACAACTGCCCCTAGCACTAAAAACGTGCCGGGTGAGCAACAATGGCAACAACCAATTGAGCTTTCGAGTGACCCTTGGACGCGACAACCGACCCAACCGAGCAAGGTGAGGCCGCCCAAAAGGGAGGAACCGGCGATCCTCCGTTTGGACACCAGACAACCCGCAGCTCGCAGCTCGAAACCCATTCATGATTTGGAAGCCGTAGTGCCAATTCTCCCAAAGGCATCTCTATCAGAAGGGCTAGAGCAGGGACGCATGCAACGGAAGAAGGCCGAGGAAGCTTGGTTTGCACGAGTAAAGAAAATCGCAGAATCAAGCCCGAAACTTGTACCTGCCGAAACCGCCCAGCAAGAATCAAGGAAGACCATAGCCCCAGATGACTTATCTCGTCCTGGTTGCAGTCGATACTCCGGCGGAAGAGGTTATCTGTCGCAGTTCGCAGCGCCCTGCAAAGCCAAGACCGAGGATTATGGTCACCACAGCTCTCCAGCTAGCACCAAAGAAGCAGGCAGTTTTAACGAACCAGCGGCTACCCAGCTTTCGGACCAGAACGAAGCCAAGTACGCATTACTACTGGATGAAAACGGACATATATTCTTCCCAGAACCGAATACAGTCACAGTAGCCGCCCTTGGAAAGATGCCGACTGCTCCAGTTGATCCGAAGGAAGACACGGTACGCCAGGTTCCTTTCGACCCGTTCGAAGGAATCAAACTGCGAGGCAGAAAGCATTACAGGACGTTTGTGATTCAACGTCCATGGGGCCGCATCCTGGTATTAATGAATAGGAAGGGCACCAGGGCCGAGTTACGATTCGAAGGCCAGAAAAAAGTTATCGACGTCGACCAGGACTAGGAACTAACCCCACCTTTAAGGACTATTCACATGAAAGCGACCAACGACCAACGAATAAACGAACATTCGTCCATTTTGACGTTTCATTCACATGCAATTTATTTTATTCGTTGCGAACAACGAACGTTATGTCCGCATATCACAATTGAACAGTGAGATTTTGAGGTTAGTCGCGCACGAATAATTTATTCGTTGCAATGTGGATGGCATGTGGAACGCGAATAGGGTTTGACAATTCCTAACAGTCAGGTTGAAATTAGCGACGAACAACTTGTTTTCATTAAAATTTCTTTTTTCTTCAATCAAAATGAAAATTTAAGCATCTCAACATTACATTTAATGAGTTTCTATCATTTTGAAATAGTTTTCGTTGCAAAATATTGCTTGGAAGTGTGGAAAATCTCATTTATTTCTTCATTCGTTCATTCGTTGGTCGCTCTCATGTGAATAGTCCTTTAGTTGTTATGAATTCTGTTTTTTTTTGTTATAGTTTTTTTTACTTTTAAGAGTATGAATTGAATTGTTTTTTTATCTTTACTATGAAATAAATGAATTAAAATAAGTTTTCTCCTTGGCTAAATGGTCACTTGTGCCATCCCGTAAGGTTAGGTTTTCTTGTTTTTGTGAAGAAGTAGGTTCGGTTATTTTTGAATACCTTGGCAACAAAAAGTCGTAGAGCCATACGGTTTTCAGTGTTGGATTAAAAATTAATGAAAACGTTGAATTCTGAGAACAAAAATTATACTTAATTACGTAAAATTTTGAAAAAAATTAGTTTTAAAATTATTTTTTCAAATTTTTTTTCAAAATTTTATAGTTTGAAAATTTATGTTTTTTAAACTATTCGTTTAAACAATTTAGTTTAAAAACGAAATGAAAGAAGAAGTTTTTGGCTTTCCAAAAAGGTATAAAACGGTGTTGCAAACGAAGTCGTTGATTTTTAATATTTTTTTTTACAAAATAAGTCAATTTTTCAGAAAATTGCCCCTCCCGGCTAAACGGAGGGGAATAGACCCCCCCTCCCATACGATTTTTTTCTTGTCTCAACTTAACCTACACGCTCTAGCTTTTTGGCACAACGCTCGTGAATCACCCTGTATATATATATATATATATATAAAAAAGGAAAAAAAAGAAATATATTTATATATACCGACCAACACTTTCGACGAGAAAGTCCTCGTCCCGTTAGCAAGGGGGGAATGTAACGATGTTACACATTTTCCTCACTGCCACCAACCGCCACCAACCGCCGTCACACCGTCCCACTATCACCATGATGAGTGCATCAGCCTGTAACCATTATCACCGAGGACCACCGACCGCCACCGACCGCCGTCACAATCACCATGATGAGTGCATCAGCCTGTGACCATCATCTCCGACCACCACCAACCGCCGCCGCCGTCACAATCACCATGATGAGTGTATCAGGCTGTGACCATCATCACCGACCACCACCGACCGCCACCGACCGCCGTCACAATCACCACGACGATTTTTCACAACAGTAGGTTTACATCAGAGGCCAGCAAGTGAAGCAAAACCAACCACCCCTCCGCCCCGTACCGCTGACTTGGACTACCAACCAACTCCGAACACACACATGATAGTAACCAACAGAAATATCCAACAAACAGAAGGAATTATTTTAGTACTAATATTTTTTATCTTTAATTTTATAATTCACACTTCATTATTACTGTAATATTCCATAAGTATAAGCAAAATTTGTATGGAAAATCAGACTCGAGCTCCCAGCCATTGGTATACGATTCTATTTAATAGAATACCGGGAATACGAGATCTCGAAGGTACGCTGCGGGGAATACCAGCAGAAACCTTAACATATTTTTAAGTAAAGGCATTTGGCCATCAGTTTCTTGTCGTGGGGTAGCTGGCATTGTAAGCTACAACACAGACCTAATTTGTTTCTTGTCGTGGAGCTCTTCTTTTAAAGAAACTCTACAGACCTAATCCGTTTATTGTCGTGGGGTTGCTGCAGTCGTAAGCTTCACCACAGACCTAATCAGTTTCTTGTCGTGGAGCGCTTCCTTTCAGGAATATCTACAGACCTAATCAGTTTCTTGTCGTGGAGCTCTTCTTTTTAAGGAATCTCTACAGACCTAATCAGTTTCTTGTCGTAGAGCGCTTCCTTCTAGGAATCTCTACAGACCTAATCAGTTTCTTGTCGTGGGGTTGCTGCAGTCGTAAGCTTCACCACAGACAATCAGTTTCTTGTCGTGGAGCGCTTCCTTTTAGGAATCTCTACAGACCTAATCAGTTTCTTGTCGTAGAGCTCTTCTTTTCAAAGAATCTCTACAGACCTAATCAGTTTCTTGTCGTAGAGCGCTTCCTTTTAGGAATCTCTATCATTATCATTATCATTATCATTATCATTATCATTATCATTATCATTATCATTATCATTATCATTATCATTATCATTATCATTATCATTATCATTATCATTATCATTATCATTATCATTATCATTATCATTATCATTATCATTATCATTATCATTATCATTATCATTATCATTATCATTATCATTATCATTATCATTATCATTATCATTATCATTATCATTATCATTATCATTATCATTATCATTATCATTATCATTATCATTATCATTATCATTATCATTATCATTATCATTATCATTATCATTATCATTATCATTATCATTATCATTATCATTATCATTATCATTATCATTATCATTATCATTATCATTATCATTATCATTATCATTATCATTATCATTATCATTATCATTATCATTATCATTATCATTATCATTATCATTATCATTATCATTATCATTATCATTATCATTATCATTATCATTATCATTATCATTATCATTATCATTATCATTATCATTATCATTATCATTATCATTATCATTATCATTATCATTATCATTATCATTATCATTATCATTATCATTATCATTATCATTATCATTATCATTATCATTATCATTATCATTATCATTATCATTATCATTATCATTATCATTATCATTATCATTATCATTATCATTATCATTATCATTATCATTATCATTATCATTATCATTATCATTATCATTATCATTATCATTATCATTATCATTATCATTATCATTATCATTATCATTATCATTATCATTATCATTATCATTATCATTATCATTATCATTATCATTATCATTATCATTATCATTATCATTATCATTATCATTATCATTATCATTATCATTATCATTATCATTATCATTATCATTATCATTATCATTATCATTATCATTATCATTATCATTATCATTATCATTATCATTATCATTATCATTATCATTATCATTATCATTATCATTATCATTATCATTATCATTATCATTATCATTATCATTATCATTATCATTATCATTATCATTATCATTATCATTATCATTATCATTATCATTATCATTATCATTATCATTATCATTATCATTATCATTATCATTATCATTATCATTATCATTATCATTATCATTATCATTATCATTATCATTATCATTATCATTATCATTATCATTATCATTATCATTATCATTATCATTATCATTATCATTATCATTATCATTATCATTATCATTATCATTATCATTATCATTATCATTATCATTATCATTATCATTATCATTATCATTATCATTATCATTATCATTATCATTATCATTATCATTATCATTATCATTATCATTATCATTATCATTATCATTATCATTATCATTATCATTATCATTATCATTATCATTATCATTATCATTATCATTATCATTATCATTATCATTATCATTATCATTATCATTATCATTATCATTATCATTATCATTATCATTATCATTATCATTATCATTATCATTATCATTATCATTATCATTATCATTATCATTATCATTATCATTATCATTATCATTATCATTATCATTATCATTATCATTATCATTATCATTATCATTATCATTATCATTATCATTATCATTATCATTATCATTATCATTATCATTATCATTATCATTATCATTATCATTATCATTATCATTATCATTATCATTATCATTATCATTATCATTATCATTATCATTATCATTATCATTATCATTATCATTATCATTATCATTATCATTATCATTATCATTATCATTATCATTATCATTATCATTATCATTATCATTATCATTATCATTATCATTATCATTATCATTATCATTATCATTATCATTATCATTATCATTATCATTATCATTATCATTATCATTATCATTATCATTATCATTATCATTATCATTATCATTATCATTATCATTATCATTATCATTATCATTATCATTATCATTATCATTATCATTATCATTATCATTATCATTATCATTATCATTATCATTATCATTATCATTATCATTATCATTATCATTATCATTATCATTATCATTATCATTATCATTATCATTATCATTATCATTATCATTATCATTATCATTATCATTATCATTATCATTATCATTATCATTATCATTATCATTATCATTATCATTATCATTATCATTATCATTATCATTATCATTATCATTATCATTATCATTATCATTATCATTATCATTATCATTATCATTATCATTATCATTATCATTATCATTATCATTATCATTATCATTATCATTATCATTATCATTATCATTATCATTATCATTATCATTATCATTATCATTATCATTATCATTATCATTATCATTATCATTATCATTATCATTATCATTATCATTATCATTATCATTATCATTATCATTATCATTATCATTATCATTATCATTATCATTATCATTATCATTATCATTATCATTATCATTATCATTATCATTATCATTATCATTATCATTATCATTATCATTATCATTATCATTATCATTATCATTATCATTATCATTATCATTATCATTATCATTATCATTATCATTATCATTATCATTATCATTATCATTATCATTATCATTATCATTATCATTATCATTATCATTATCATTATCATTATCATTATCATTATCATTATCATTATCATTATCATTATCATTATCATTATCATTATCATTATCATTATCATTATCATTATCATTATCATTATCATTATCATTATCATTATCATTATCATTATCATTATCATTATCATTATCATTATCATTATCATTATCATTATCATTATCATTATCATTATCATTATCATTATCATTATCATTATCATTATCATTATCATTATCATTATCATTATCATTATCATTATCATTATCATTATCATTATCATTATCATTATCATTATCATTATCATTATCATTATCATTATCATTATCATTATCATTATCATTATCATTATCATTATCATTATCATTATCATTATCATTATCATTATCATTATCATTATCATTATCATTATCATTATCATTATCATTATCATTATCATTATCATTATCATTATCATTATCATTATCATTATCATTATCATTATCATTATCATTATCATTATCATTATCATTATCATTATCATTATCATTATCATTATCATTATCATTATCATTATCATTATCATTATCATTATCATTATCATTATCATTATCATTATCATTATCATTATCATTATCATTATCATTATCATTATCATTATCATTATCATTATCATTATCATTATCATTATCATTATCATTATCATTATCATTATCATTATCATTATCATTATCATTATCATTATCATTATCATTATCATTATCATTATCATTATCATTATCATTATCATTATCATTATCATTATCATTATCATTATCATTATCATTATCATTATCATTATCATTATCATTATCATTATCATTATCATTATCATTATCATTATCATTATCATTATCATTATCATTATCATTATCATTATCATTATCATTATCATTATCATTATCATTATCATTATCATTATCATTATCATTATCATTATCATTATCATTATCATTATCATTATCATTATCATTATCATTATCATTATCATTATCATTATCATTATCATTATCATTATCATTATCATTATCATTATCATTATCATTATCATTATCATTATCATTATCATTATCATTATCATTATCATTATCATTATCATTATCATTATCATTATCATTATCATTATCATTATCATTATCATTATCATTATCATTATCATTATCATTATCATTATCATTATCATTATCATTATCATTATCATTATCATTATCATTATCATTATCATTATCATTATCATTATCATTATCATTATCATTATCATTATCATTATCATTATCATTATCATTATCATTATCATTATCATTATCATTATCATTATCATTATCATTATCATTATCATTATCATTATCATTATCATTATCATTATCATTATCATTATCATTATCATTATCATTATCATTATCATTATCATTATCATTATCATTATCATTATCATTATCATTATCATTATCATTATCATTATCATTATCATTATCATTATCATTATCATTATCATTATCATTATCATTATCATTATCATTATCATTATCATTATCATTATCATTATCATTATCATTATCATTATCATTATCATTATCATTATCATTATCATTATCATTATCATTATCATTATCATTATCATTATCATTATCATTATCATTATCATTATCATTATCATTATCATTATCATTATCATTATCATTATCATTATCATTATCATTATCATTATCATTATCATTATCATTATCATTATCATTATCATTATCATTATCATTATCATTATCATTATCATTATCATTATCATTATCATTATCATTATCATTATCATTATCATTATCATTATCATTATCATTATCATTATCATTATCATTATCATTATCATTATCATTATCATTATCATTATCATTATCATTATCATTATCATTATCATTATCATTATCATTATCATTATCATTATCATTATCATTATCATTATCATTATCATTATCATTATCATTATCATTATCATTATCATTATCATTATCATTATCATTATCATTATCATTATCATTATCATTATCATTATCATTATCATTATCATTATCATTATCATTATCATTATCATTATCATTATCATTATCATTATCATTATCATTATCATTATCATTATCATTATCATTATCATTATCATTATCATTATCATTATCATTATCATTATCATTATCATTATCATTATCATTATCATTATCATTATCATTATCATTATCATTATCATTATCATTATCATTATCATTATCATTATCATTATCATTATCATTATCATTATCATTATCATTATCATTATCATTATCATTATCATTATCATTATCATTATCATTATCATTATCATTATCATTATCATTATCATTATCATTATCATTATCATTATCATTATCATTATCATTATCATTATCATTATCATTATCATTATCATTATCATTATCATTATCATTATCATTATCATTATCATTATCATTATCATTATCATTATCATTATCATTATCATTATCATTATCATTATCATTATCATTATCATTATCATTATCATTATCATTATCATTATCATTATCATTATCATTATCATTATCATTATCATTATCATTATCATTATCATTATCATTATCATTATCATTATCATTATCATTATCATTATCATTATCATTATCATTATCATTATCATTATCATTATCATTATCATTATCATTATCATTATCATTATCATTATCATTATCATTATCATTATCATTATCATTATCATTATCATTATCATTATCATTATCATTATCATTATCATTATCATTATCATTATCATTATCATTATCATTATCATTATCATTATCATTATCATTATCATTATCATTATCATTATCATTATCATTATCATTATCATTATCATTATCATTATCATTATCATTATCATTATCATTATCATTATCATTATCATTATCATTATCATTATCATTATCATTATCATTATCATTATCATTATCATTATCATTATCATTATCATTATCATTATCATTATCATTATCATTATCATTATCATTATCATTATCATTATCATTATCATTATCATTATCATTATCATTATCATTATCATTATCATTATCATTATCATTATCATTATCATTATCATTATCATTATCATTATCATTATCATTATCATTATCATTATCATTATCATTATCATTATCATTATCATTATCATTATCATTATCATTATCATTATCATTATCATTATCATTATCATTATCATTATCATTATCATTATCATTATCATTATCATTATCATTATCATTATCATTATCATTATCATTATCATTATCATTATCATTATCATTATCATTATCATTATCATTATCATTATCATTATCATTATCATTATCATTATCATTATCATTATCATTATCATTATCATTATCATTATCATTATCATTATCATTATCATTATCATTATCATTATCATTATCATTATCATTATCATTATCATTATCATTATCATTATCATTATCATTATCATTATCATTATCATTATCATTATCATTATCATTATCATTATCATTATCATTATCATTATCATTATCATTATCATTATCATTATCATTATCATTATCATTATCATTATCATTATCATTATCATTATCATTATCATTATCATTATCATTATCATTATCATTATCATTATCATTATCATTATCATTATCATTATCATTATCATTATCATTATCATTATCATTATCATTATCATTATCATTATCATTATCATTATCATTATCATTATCATTATCATTATCATTATCATTATCATTATCATTATCATTATCATTATCATTATCATTATCATTATCATTATCATTATCATTATCATTATCATTATCATTATCATTATCATTATCATTATCATTATCATTATCATTATCATTATCATTATCATTATCATTATCATTATCATTATCATTATCATTATCATTATCATTATCATTATCATTATCATTATCATTATCATTATCATTATCATTATCATTATCATTATCATTATCATTATCATTATCATTATCATTATCATTATCATTATCATTATCATTATCATTATCATTATCATTATCATTATCATTATCATTATCATTATCATTATCATTATCATTATCATTATCATTATCATTATCATTATCATTATCATTATCATTATCATTATCATTATCATTATCATTATCATTATCATTATCATTATCATTATCATTATCATTATCATTATCATTATCATTATCATTATCATTATCATTATCATTATCATTATCATTATCATTATCATTATCATTATCATTATCATTATCATTATCATTATCATTATCATTATCATTATCATTATCATTATCATTATCATTATCATTATCATTATCATTATCATTATCATTATCATTATCATTATCATTATCATTATCATTATCATTATCATTATCATTATCATTATCATTATCATTATCATTATCATTATCATTATCATTATCATTATCATTATCATTATCATTATCATTATCATTATCATTATCATTATCATTATCATTATCATTATCATTATCATTATCATTATCATTATCATTATCATTATCATTATCATTATCATTATCATTATCATTATCATTATCATTATCATTATCATTATCATTATCATTATCATTATCATTATCATTATCATTATCATTATCATTATCATTATCATTATCATTATCATTATCATTATCATTATCATTATCATTATCATTATCATTATCATTATCATTATCATTATCATTATCATTATCATTATCATTATCATTATCATTATCATTATCATTATCATTATCATTATCATTATCATTATCATTATCATTATCATTATCATTATCATTATCATTATCATTATCATTATCATTATCATTATCATTATCATTATCATTATCATTATCATTATCATTATCATTATCATTATCATTATCATTATCATTATCATTATCATTATCATTATCATTATCATTATCATTATCATTATCATTATCATTATCATTATCATTATCATTATCATTATCATTATCATTATCATTATCATTATCATTATCATTATCATTATCATTATCATTATCATTATCATTATCATTATCATTATCATTATCATTATCATTATCATTATCATTATCATTATCATTATCATTATCATTATCATTATCATTATCATTATCATTATCATTATCATTATCATTATCATTATCATTATCATTATCATTATCATTATCATTATCATTATCATTATCATTATCATTATCATTATCATTATCATTATCATTATCATTATCATTATCATTATCATTATCATTATCATTATCATTATCATTATCATTATCATTATCATTATCATTATCATTATCATTATCATTATCATTATCATTATCATTATCATTATCATTATCATTATCATTATCATTATCATTATCATTATCATTATCATTATCATTATCATTATCATTATCATTATCATTATCATTATCATTATCATTATCATTATCATTATCATTATCATTATCATTATCATTATCATTATCATTATCATTATCATTATCATTATCATTATCATTATCATTATCATTATCATTATCATTATCATTATCATTATCATTATCATTATCATTATCATTATCATTATCATTATCATTATCATTATCATTATCATTATCATTATCATTATCATTATCATTATCATTATCATTATCATTATCATTATCATTATCATTATCATTATCATTATCATTATCATTATCATTATCATTATCATTATCATTATCATTATCATTATCATTATCATTATCATTATCATTATCATTATCATTATCATTATCATTATCATTATCATTATCATTATCATTATCATTATCATTATCATTATCATTATCATTATCATTATCATTATCATTATCATTATCATTATCATTATCATTATCATTATCATTATCATTATCATTATCATTATCATTATCATTATCATTATCATTATCATTATCATTATCATTATCATTATCATTATCATTATCATTATCATTATCATTATCATTATCATTATCATTATCATTATCATTATCATTATCATTATCATTATCATTATCATTATCATTATCATTATCATTATCATTATCATTATCATTATCATTATCATTATCATTATCATTATCATTATCATTATCATTATCATTATCATTATCATTATCATTATCATTATCATTATCATTATCATTATCATTATCATTATCATTATCATTATCATTATCATTATCATTATCATTATCATTATCATTATCATTATCATTATCATTATCATTATCATTATCATTATCATTATCATTATCATTATCATTATCATTATCATTATCATTATCATTATCATTATCATTATCATTATCATTATCATTATCATTATCATTATCATTATCATTATCATTATCATTATCATTATCATTATCATTATCATTATCATTATCATTATCATTATCATTATCATTATCATTATCATTATCATTATCATTATCATTATCATTATCATTATCATTATCATTATCATTATCATTATCATTATCATTATCATTATCATTATCATTATCATTATCATTATCATTATCATTATCATTATCATTATCATTATCATTATCATTATCATTATCATTATCATTATCATTATCATTATCATTATCATTATCATTATCATTATCATTATCATTATCATTATCATTATCATTATCATTATCATTATCATTATCATTATCATTATCATTATCATTATCATTATCATTATCATTATCATTATCATTATCATTATCATTATCATTATCATTATCATTATCATTATCATTATCATTATCATTATCATTATCATTATCATTATCATTATCATTATCATTATCATTATCATTATCATTATCATTATCATTATCATTATCATTATCATTATCATTATCATTATCATTATCATTATCATTATCATTATCATTATCATTATCATTATCATTATCATTATCATTATCATTATCATTATCATTATCATTATCATTATCATTATCATTATCATTATCATTATCATTATCATTATCATTATCATTATCATTATCATTATCATTATCATTATCATTATCATTATCATTATCATTATCATTATCATTATCATTATCATTATCATTATCATTATCATTATCATTATCATTATCATTATCATTATCATTATCATTATCATTATCATTATCATTATCATTATCATTATCATTATCATTATCATTATCATTATCATTATCATTATCATTATCATTATCATTATCATTATCATTATCATTATCATTATCATTATCATTATCATTATCATTATCATTATCATTATCATTATCATTATCATTATCATTATCATTATCATTATCATTATCATTATCATTATCATTATCATTATCATTATCATTATCATTATCATTATCATTATCATTATCATTATCATTATCATTATCATTATCATTATCATTATCATTATCATTATCATTATCATTATCATTATCATTATCATTATCATTATCATTATCATTATCATTATCATTATCATTATCATTATCATTATCATTATCATTATCATTATCATTATCATTATCATTATCATTATCATTATCATTATCATTATCATTATCATTATCATTATCATTATCATTATCATTATCATTATCATTATCATTATCATTATCATTATCATTATCATTATCATTATCATTATCATTATCATTATCATTATCATTATCATTATCATTATCATTATCATTATCATTATCATTATCATTATCATTATCATTATCATTATCATTATCATTATCATTATCATTATCATTATCATTATCATTATCATTATCATTATCATTATCATTATCATTATCATTATCATTATCATTATCATTATCATTATCATTATCATTATCATTATCATTATCATTATCATTATCATTATCATTATCATTATCATTATCATTATCATTATCATTATCATTATCATTATCATTATCATTATCATTATCATTATCATTATCATTATCATTATCATTATCATTATCATTATCATTATCATTATCATTATCATTATCATTATCATTATCATTATCATTATCATTATCATTATCATTATCATTATCATTATCATTATCATTATCATTATCATTATCATTATCATTATCATTATCATTATCATTATCATTATCATTATCATTATCATTATCATTATCATTATCATTATCATTATCATTATCATTATCATTATCATTATCATTATCATTATCATTATCATTATCATTATCATTATCATTATCATTATCATTATCATTATCATTATCATTATCATTATCATTATCATTATCATTATCATTATCATTATCATTATCATTATCATTATCATTATCATTATCATTATCATTATCATTATCATTATCATTATCATTATCATTATCATTATCATTATCATTATCATTATCATTATCATTATCATTATCATTATCATTATCATTATCATTATCATTATCATTATCATTATCATTATCATTATCATTATCATTATCATTATCATTATCATTATCATTATCATTATCATTATCATTATCATTATCATTATCATTATCATTATCATTATCATTATCATTATCATTATCATTATCATTATCATTATCATTATCATTATCATTATCATTATCATTATCATTATCATTATCATTATCATTATCATTATCATTATCATTATCATTATCATTATCATTATCATTATCATTATCATTATCATTATCATTATCATTATCATTATCATTATCATTATCATTATCATTATCATTATCATTATCATTATCATTATCATTATCATTATCATTATCATTATCATTATCATTATCATTATCATTATCATTATCATTATCATTATCATTATCATTATCATTATCATTATCATTATCATTATCATTATCATTATCATTATCATTATCATTATCATTATCATTATCATTATCATTATCATTATCATTATCATTATCATTATCATTATCATTATCATTATCATTATCATTATCATTATCATTATCATTATCATTATCATTATCATTATCATTATCATTATCATTATCATTATCATTATCATTATCATTATCATTATCATTATCATTATCATTATCATTATCATTATCATTATCATTATCATTATCATTATCATTATCATTATCATTATCATTATCATTATCATTATCATTATCATTATCATTATCATTATCATTATCATTATCATTATCATTATCATTATCATTATCATTATCATTATCATTATCATTATCATTATCATTATCATTATCATTATCATTATCATTATCATTATCATTATCATTATCATTATCATTATCATTATCATTATCATTATCATTATCATTATCATTATCATTATCATTATCATTATCATTATCATTATCATTATCATTATCATTATCATTATCATTATCATTATCATTATCATTATCATTATCATTATCATTATCATTATCATTATCATTATCATTATCATTATCATTATCATTATCATTATCATTATCATTATCATTATCATTATCATTATCATTATCATTATCATTATCATTATCATTATCATTATCATTATCATTATCATTATCATTATCATTATCATTATCATTATCATTATCATTATCATTATCATTATCATTATCATTATCATTATCATTATCATTATCATTATCATTATCATTATCATTATCATTATCATTATCATTATCATTATCATTATCATTATCATTATCATTATCATTATCATTATCATTATCATTATCATTATCATTATCATTATCATTATCATTATCATTATCATTATCATTATCATTATCATTATCATTATCATTATCATTATCATTATCATTATCATTATCATTATCATTATCATTATCATTATCATTATCATTATCATTATCATTATCATTATCATTATCATTATCATTATCATTATCATTATCATTATCATTATCATTATCATTATCATTATCATTATCATTATCATTATCATTATCATTATCATTATCATTATCATTATCATTATCATTATCATTATCATTATCATTATCATTATCATTATCATTATCATTATCATTATCATTATCATTATCATTATCATTATCATTATCATTATCATTATCATTATCATTATCATTATCATTATCATTATCATTATCATTATCATTATCATTATCATTATCATTATCATTATCATTATCATTATCATTATCATTATCATTATCATTATCATTATCATTATCATTATCATTATCATTATCATTATCATTATCATTATCATTATCATTATCATTATCATTATCATTATCATTATCATTATCATTATCATTATCATTATCATTATCATTATCATTATCATTATCATTATCATTATCATTATCATTATCATTATCATTATCATTATCATTATCATTATCATTATCATTATCATTATCATTATCATTATCATTATCATTATCATTATCATTATCATTATCATTATCATTATCATTATCATGATCATTATCATTATCATTATCATTATCATTATCATTATCATTATCATTATCATTATCATTATCATTATCATTATCATTATCATTATCATTATCATTATCATTATCATTATCATTATCATTATCATTATCATTATCATTATCATTATCATTATCATTATCATTATCATTATCATTATCATTATCATTATCATTATCATTATCATTATCATTATCATTATCATTATCATTATCATTATCATTATCATTATCATTATCATTATCATTATCATTATCATTATCATTATCATTATCATTATCATTATCATTATCATTATCATTATCATTATCATTATCATTATCATTATCATTATCATTATCATTATCATTATCATTATCATTATCATTATCATTATCATTATCATTATCATTATCATTATCATTATCATTATCATTATCATTATCATTATCTTTTCATTATCATTATCATTATCATTACATTATCATTATCATTATCATTATCATTATCATTATCATTATCATTATCATTATCATTATCATTATCATTATCATTATCATTATCATTATCATTATCATTATCATTATCATTATCATTATCATTATCATTATCATTATCATTATCATTATCATTATCATTATCATTATCATTATCATTATCATTATCATTATCATTATCATTATCATTATCATTATCATTATCATTATCATTATCATTATCATTATCATTATCATTATCATTATCATTATCATTATCATTATCATTATCATTATCATTATCATTATCATTATCATTATCATTATCATTATCATTATCATTATCATTATCATTATCATTATCATTATCATTATCATTATCATTATCATTATCATTATCATTATCATTATCATTATCATTATCATTATCATTATCATTATCATTATCATTATCATTATCATAATATCATTATCATTATCATTATCATTATCATTATCATTATCATTATCATTATCATTATCATTATCATTATCATTATCATTATCATTATCATTATCATTATCATTATCATTATCATTATCTATCATTATCATTATCATTATCATTATCATTATCATTATCATTATCATTATCATTATCATTATCATTATCATTATCATTATCATTATCATTATCATTATCATTATCATTATCATTATCATTATCATTATCATTATCATTATCATTATCATTATCATTATCATTATCATTATCATTATCATTATCATTATCATTATCATTATCATTATCATTATCATTATCATTATCATTATCATTATCATTATCATTATCATTATCATTATCATTATCATTATCATTATCATTATCATTATCATTATCATTATCATTATCATTATCATTATCATTATCATTATCATTATGATTATCATTATCATTATCATTATCATTATCATTATCATTATCATTATCATTATCATTATCATTATCATTATCATTATCATTATCATTATCATTATCATTATCATTATCATTATCATTATCATTATCATTATCATTATCATTATCATTATCATTATCATTATCATTATCATTATCATTATCATTATCATTATCATTATCATTATCATTATCATTATCATTATCATTATCATTATCATTATCATTATCATTATCATTATCATTATCATTATCATTATCATTATCATTATCATTATCATTATCATTATCATTATCATTATCATTATCATTATCATTATCATTATCATTATCATTATCATTATCATTATCATTATCATTATCATTATCATTATCATTATCATTATCATTATCATTATCATTATCATTATCATTATCATTATCATTATCATTATCATTATCATTATCATTATCATTATCATTATCATTATCATTATCATTATCATTATCATTATCATTATCATTATCATTATCATTATCATTATCATTATCATTATCATTATCATTATCATTATCATTATCATTATCATTATCATTATCATTATCATTATCATTATCATTATCATTATCATTATCATTATCATTATCATTATCATTATCATTATCATTATCATTATCATTATCATTATCATTATCATTATCATTATCATTATCATTATCATTATCATTATCATTATCATTATCATTATCATTATCATTATCATTATCATTATCATTATCATTATCATTATCATTATCATTATCATTATCATTATCATTATCATTATCATTATCATTATCATTATCATTATCATTATCATTATCATTATCATTATCATTATCATTATCATTATCATTATCATTATCATTATCATTATCATTATCATTATCATTATCATTATCATTATCATTATCATTATCATTATCATTATCATTATCATTATCATTATCATTATCATTATCATTATCATTATCATTATCATTATCATTATCATTATCATTATCATTATCATTATCATTATCATTATCATTATCATTATCATTATCATTATCATTATCATTATCATTATCATTATCATTATCATTATCATTATCATTATCATTATCATTATCATTATCATTATCATTATCATTATCATTATCATTATCATTATCATTATCATTATCATTATCATTATCATTATCATTATCATTATCATTATCATTATCATTATCATTATCATTATCATTATCATTATCATTATCATTATCATTATCATTATCATTATCATTATCATTATCATTATCATTATCATTATCATTATCATTATCATTATCATTATCATTATCATTATCATTATCATTATCATTATCATTATCATTATCATTATCATTATCATTATCATTATCATTATCATTATCATTATCATTATCATTATCATTATCATTATCATTATCATTATCATTATCATTATCATTATCATTATCATTATCATTATCATTATCATTATCATTATCATTATCATTATCATTATCATTATCATTATCATTATCATTATCATTATCATTATCATTATCATTATCATTATCATTATCATTATCATTATCATTATCATTATCATTATCATTATCATTATCATTATCATTATCATTATCATTATCATTATCATTATCATTATCATTATCATTATCATTATCATTATCATTATCATTATCATTATCATTATCATTATCATTATCATTATCATTATCATTATCATTATCATTATCATTATCATTATCATTATCATTATCATTATCATTATCATTATCATTATCATTATCATTATCATTATCATTATCATTATCATTATCATTATCATTATCATTATCATTATCATTATCATTATCATTATCATTATCATTATCATTATCATTATCATTATCATTATCATTATCATTATCATTATCATTATCATTATCATTATCATTATCATTATCATTATCATTATCATTATCATTATCATTATCATTATCATTATCATTATCATTATCATTATCATTATCATTATCATTATCATTATCATTATCATTATCATTATCATTATCATTATCATTATCATTATCATTATCATTATCATTATCATTATCATTATCATTATCATTATCATTATCATTATCATTATCATTATCATTATCATTATCATTATCATTATCATTATCATTATCATTATCATTATCATTATCATTATCATTATCATTATCATTATCATTATCATTATCATTATCATTATCATTATCATTATCATTATCATTATCATTATCATTATCATTATCATTATCATTATCATTATCATTATCATTATCATTATCATTATCATTATCATTATCATTATCATTATCATTATCATTATCATTATCATTATCATTATCATTATCATTATCATTATCATTATCATTATCATTATCATTATCATTATCATTATCATTATCATTATCATTATCATTATCATTATCATTATCATTATCATTATCATTATCATTATCATTATCATTATCATTATCATTATCATTATCATTATCATTATCATTATCATTATCATTATCATTATCATTATCATTATCATTATCATTATCATTATCATTATCATTATCATTATCATTATCATTATCATTATCATTATCATTATGATTATCATTATCATTATCATTATCATTATCATTATCATTATCATTATCATTATCATTATCATTATCATTATCATTATCATTATCATTATCATTATCATTATCATTATCATTATCATTATCATTATCATTATCATTATCATTATCATTATCATTATCATTATCATTATCATTATCATTATCATTATCATTATCATTATCATTATCATTATCATTATCATTATCATTATCATTATCATTATCATTATCATTATCATTATCATTATCATTATCATTATCATTATCATTATCATTATCATTATCATTATCATTATCATTATCATTATCATTATCATTATCATTATCATTATCATTATCATTATCATTATCATTATCATTATCATTATCATTATCATTATCATTATCATTATCATTATCATTATCATTATCATTATCATTATCATTATCATTATCATTATCATTATCATTATCATTATCATTATCATTATCATTATCATTATCATTATCATTATCATTATCATTATCATTATCATTATCATTATCATTATCATTATCATTATCATTATCATTATCATTATCATTATCATTATCATTATCATTATCATTATCATTATCATTATCATTATCATTATCATTATCATTATCATTATCATTATCATTATCATTATCATTATCATTATCATTATCATTATCATTATCATTATCATTATCATTATCATTATCATTATCATTATCATTATCATTATCATTATCATTATCATTATCATTATCATTATCATTATCATTATCATTATCATTATCATTATCATTATCATTATCATTATCATTATCATTATCATTATCATTATCATTATCATTATCATTATCATTATCATTATCATTATCATTATCATTATCATTATCATTATCATTATCATTATCATTATCATTATCATTATCATTATCATTATCATTATCATTATCATTATCATTATCATTATCATTATCATTATCATTATCATTATCATTATCATTATCATTATCATTATCATTATCATTATCATTATCATTATCATTATCATTATCATTATCATTATCATTATCATTATCATTATCATTATCATTATCATTATCATTATCATTATCATTATCATTATCATTATCATTATCATTATCATTATCATTATCATTATCATTATCATTATCATTATCATTATCATTATCATTGTCATTATCATTATCATTATCATTATCATTATCATTATCATTATCATTATCATTATCATTATCATTATCATTATCATTATCATTATCATTATCATTATCATTATCATTATCATTATCATTATCATTATCATTATCATTATCATTATCATTATCATTATCATTATCATTATCATTATCATTATCATTATCATTATCATTATCATTATCATTATCATTATCATTATCATTATCATTATCATTATCATTATCATTATCATTATCATTATCATTATCATTATCATTATCATTATCATTATCATTATCATTATCATTATCATTATCATTATCATTATCATTATCATTATCATTATCATTATCATTATCATTATCATTATCATTATCATTATCATTATCATTATCATTATCATTATCATTATCATTATCATTATCATTATCATTATCATTATCATTATCATTATCATTATCATTATCATTATCATTATCATTATCATTATCATTATCATTATCATTATCATTATCATTATCATTATCATTATCATTATCATTATCATTATCATTATCATTATCATTATCATTATCATTATCATTATCATTATCATTATCATTATCATTATCATTATCATTATCATTATCATTATCATTATCATTATCATTATCATTATCATTATCATTATCATTATCATTATCATTATCATTATCATTATCATTATCATTATCATTATCATTATCATTATCATTATCATTATCATTATCATTATCATTATCATTATCATTATCATTATCATTATCATTATCATTATCATTATCATTATCATTATCATTATCATTATCATTATCATTATCATTATCATTATCATTATCATTATCATTATCATTATCATTATCATTATCATTATCATTATCATTATCATTATCATTATCATTATCATTATCATTATCATTATCATTATCATTATCATTATCATTATCATTATCATTATCATTATCATTATCATTATCATTATCATTATCATTATCATTATCATTATCATTATCATTATCATTATCATTATCATTATCATTATCATTATCATTATCATTATCATTATCATTATCATTATCATTATCATTATCATTATCATTATCATTATCATTATCATTATCATTATCATTATCATTATCATTATCATTATCATTATCATTATCATTATCATTATCATTATCATTATCATTATCATTATCATTATCATTATCATTATCATTATCATTATCATTATCATTATCATTATCATTATCATTATCATTATCATTATCATTATCATTATCATTATCATTATCATTATCATTATCATTATCATTATCATTATCATTATCATTATCATTATCATTATCATTATCATTATCATTATCATTATCATTATCATTATCATTATCATTATCATTATCATTATCATTATCATTATCATTATCATTATCATTATCATTATCATTATCATTATCATTATCATTATCATTATCATTATCATTATCATTATCATTATCATTATCATTATCATTATCATTATCATTATCATTATCATTATCATTATCATTATCATTATCATTATCATTATCATTATCATTATCATTATCATTATCATTATCATTATCATTATCATTATCATTATCATTATCATTATCATTATCATTATCATTATCATTATCATTATCATTATCATTATCATTATCATTATCATTATCATTATCATTATCATTATCATTATCATTATCATTATCATTATCATTATCATTATCATTATCATTATCATTATCATTATCATTATCATTATCATTATCATTATCATTATCATTATCATTATCATTATCATTATCATTATCATTATCATTATCATTATCATTATCATTATCATTATCATTATCATTATCATTATCATTATCATTATCATTATCATTATCATTATCATTATCATTATCATTATCATTATCATTATCATTATCATTATCATTATCATTATCATTATCATTATCATTATCATTATCATTATCATTATCATTATCATTATCATTATCATTATCATTATCATTATCATTATCATTATCATTATCATTATCATTATCATTATCATTATCATTATCATTATCATTATCATTATCATTATCATTATCATTATCATTATCATTATCATTATCATTATCATTATCATTATCATTATCATTATCATTATCATTATCATTATCATTATCATTATCATTATCATTATCATTATCATTATCATTATCATTATCATTATCATTATCATTATCATTATCATTATCATTATCATTATCATTATCATTATCATTATCATTATCATTATCATTATCATTATCATTATCATTATCATTATCATTATCATTATCATTATCATTATCATTATCATTATCATTATCATTATCATTATCATTATCATTATCATTATCATTATCATTATCATTATCATTATCATTATCATTATCATTATCATTATCATTATCATTATCATTATCATTATCATTATCATTATCATTATCATTATCATTATCATTATCATTATCATTATCATTATCATTATCATTATCATTATCATTATCATTATCATTATCATTATCATTATCATTATCATTATCATTATCATTATCATTATCATTATCATTATCATTATCATTATCATTATCATTATCATTATCATTATCATTATCATTATCATTATCATTATCATTATCATTATCATTATCATTATCATTATCATTATCATTATCATTATCATTATCATTATCATTATCATTATCATTATCATTATCATTATCATTATCATTATCATTATCATTATCATTATCATTATCATTATCATTATCATTATCATTATCATTATCATTATCATTATCATTATCATTATCATTATCATTATCATTATCATTATCATTATCATTATCATTATCATTATCATTATCATTATCATTATCATTATCATTATCATTATCATTATCATTATCATTATCATTATCATTATCATTATCATTATCATTATCATTATCATTATCATTATCATTATCATTATCATTATCATTATCATTATCATTATCATTATCATTATCATTATCATTATCATTATCATTATCATTATCATTATCATTATCATTATCATTATCATTATCATTATCATTATCATTATCATTATCATTATCATTATCATTATCATTATCATTATCATTATCATTATCATTATCATTATCATTATCATTATCATTATCATTATCATTATCATTATCATTATCATTATCATTATCATTATCATTATCATTATCATTATCATTATCATTATCATTATCATTATCATTATCATTATCATTATCATTATCATTATCATTATCATTATCATTATCATTATCATTATCATTATCATTATCATTATCATTATCATTATCATTATCATTGTCATTATCATTATCATTATCATTATCATTATCATTATCATTATCATTATCATTATCATTATCATTATCATTATCATTATCATTATCATTATCATTATCATTATCATTATCATTATCATTATCATTATCATTATCATTATCATTATCATTATCATTATCATTATCATTATCATTATCATTATCATTATCATTATCATTATCATTATCATTATCATTATCATTATCATTATCATTATCATTATCATTATCATTATCATTATCATTATCATTATCATTATCATTATCATTATCATTATCATTATCATTATCATTATCATTATCATTATCATTATCATTATCATTATCATTATCATTATCATTATCATTATCATTATCATTATCATTATCATTATCATTATCATTATCATTATCATTATCATTATCATTATCATTATCATTATCATTATCATTATCATTATCATTATCATTATCATTATCATTATCATTATCATTATCATTATCATTATCATTATCATTATCATTATCATTATCATTATCATTATCATTATCATTATCATTATCATTATCATTATCATTATCATTATCATTATCATTATCATTATCATTATCATTATCATTATCATTATCATTATCATTATCATTATCATTATCATTATCATTATCATTATCATTATCATTATCATTATCATTATCATTATCATTATCATTATCATTATCATTATCATTATCATTATCATTATCAATTCGCTCAATTATCAATTATTATCGTCGCTCAATTTTCTACAAATGTTCAATGCCGCGATCGTAAAAGCTTAGTTTTCTCAAAAACATTTCTAACGATTCTAAATTTTAAAAAATCACTTTTGCTTTTCAGGTACGACCATATGGCTGAAAAAAGTTTTAAAAAATGTCTAAAAACGGTACTTCCATAGGACGGTTTTTGTTTTGAATATCTCAAAACCGGCTCAACCAATACTTTCAAAATTGCATACTATACATATGTATATATATGGTAGGTATAGGTAGCTTAATTTATACTGCGAGAACGCGTACCTCTTCATTTTAAATTTACATTTAAAAAAATATTTTTTTGTGAATATTTTAAAAGGCATTATTTTTAATTTTAAAAATTAATATTTTGAAAACTGCTCATTAAATTTTTTTAAAAATTGGAAATAAATGTATTTCCTAAATGTCTATTAACTGGCGTTTTTGAATTTTTTTTTTGAATAATACATATTTTCAAACATTTTTCAAAAAAAAAACCTTTTTTTTCTCAAAAACTGCTCCACAGATCATAAATTTAGTCCCATACATTGAAATTATCCAAGAAATAAAAAGACGTCCTTTTTTTCAGCTCAAATTACTTAAAATATTTATTTAAGGATTTCGAAAAATTTATTTTTATCAAAATCTCAATCCCCTAGAGCCTAGACCACTATCACACATTAGAGCAAGTTCGTGCGACCCAGTCGTGCATTTTATTTCTAATTTGCTCAAAAAACGCTTGAACGATTTTTATTCAACTTTGTTACATAAGGTAAAAAAAAACTTCATTTTGTTAGTTTTCGGCTACAAATGATATGAACGGAAATCAGGTTATACCTAAAGGTTTTATTAAACTGGACAAAAGTGGACAACCACAGTAACGAAATGGTTCGCACTTCCTAAAGGATATGTATTTCATAGCACCCACAAGATTGCACCTATATTTTAAAGATTAAAGGTTGCTTAATTGTAGCTACCACATATCGAACCTTTCAGTTTTAAGAAAAAAAATTTAAATGTTTACCAAATTTCTCAAAAATGGTTTAAACCATTTGTATGTGTATGTTATCCAGAGTGAGAGAATTTAGAAAGGACAAAATCTATAAAAAAAAATAAAGAAAGATAAAATCTAGAAGTAGAAAAATCTAGAGTATGGAAAAATCTAGAAAGATGGAAATCCAGTATCTAGAAAAAAAAAGTTTTCAACATTTTTTTTTATTTAGAAGAATTTTAAATCTAGTATTAATATTAATTCTAGATTATGTTAATTCTAGATCTCTTTTTCTAGATTTTAGATTTTCGAGATTAAGAATTCTAGATTTTCGGTTTTCTGGATTTATCTAATTCTAAATATTTTGTTTCTCGATTTTCTCTTTCTAGATTTTGTTGCTCAACATTTTTTTTTCTAGATATCGTGGTAAACCCTTTGTATATGTATTTGTTTGGAGAATTTTCTTGATATCTTACTGCGTCCTTTTGTTTGGGCTTAAAATTCAAGTAACGGACATCTGATGTAGCAGCAGCTTAATTCAATTAGACGTCTTTGTGTATCGCAAATAACGGTAAAATTAACGTCTCTTGTAACACTGCCAATATGCTCGAAATGCGCGACACAAACACTTCTTATTAAGCAAATATTTTGATTTTCCTTGCACGACAAAGTCGTGTATTTCATTTTAATATAGACCCTACATAGTACTAAATACTTTTTGCGAACCTACTTCGATTTTTCTATCAATCTGCTTCCTTTGCTAGGTTTACATTTTCAACCCTGCTTGTGCTTTGCCAATGATGCGATGACTGGCTAAGATTTTATTTGTTTTCCTTTGACTCGCTGTTCGCAGTATGGCTATTATTATGCATTAAAGGTGGAATAAAGCAGCACACGAGGGGTAAAGGGAGTTTGCATACGATTTGGATTAGAATATGAATGCGCTATTTCCAATGCCATTCTAGATCGTAAACGGAAAGCGTGCGAAAGACGAGACATTTTGCATGGGAGTAAAAAGTCACGAGATTGCTGCGGTTAGTTTTATTTGAATGAAAAATGTTTTGTTGCAATTAGGTTAACACATGGGTTTTTAAAAAACTCAATCTGGTTTGTATTTTGTACGCAAAATATTATTGCATGATACATTTAATATGAATTTAGGTATTTATTTTTGGATTGGCACAGCCAACCTAGCCAACTGAGAGGAATCGCCACTGCTCCCAAAAGGATTTTAATGTCATGTTTTGGGTACTGCACATAAGTTTTGGCAAGGAGGTCTTGGCGAGGAGCTCGTAGAAACTTTCTTCGGTAGCGTCATCTTTCTCTTCTGTAGGTGGTGGAACTCGGCCTAAATCCGGATCGTTGTCACTCTCTCGCTGACATTGCGAAAGCTCAAGATGTTCTGTCTAAGTCTTCCTCTGACAGCGAATCCGCACCCAAACAAGCGCGATCTCCTATCAAGGTTACATTTCCCATTGTAGAAATTACAGTTTTCTGTCATTCTCAGGCCCGGTCCATCCCATCACATCTCCTGAGGGCTGTAATATCAGCGTTGAAACTGGCAAGGGTTTCTGTTAGTTTTACGCGGCCTGTTAAGCGTTCGCATGTTCTATACACAAATGCGTAAATCGTTGTCCGTTTTTCGTTTGGAGGGGGGGGGGGGGGGTCGTCAACCTTATTGGTGATCTTTTTGTATAAAATCATTTGCACAAAAACACCTCAGTATCTTTATGCAAGGGAAAAGAAAGGAAGGGGGTGAATGGAGGAAAAGTAGTGTAATAGGAAAAGTGTGTAATTATCTTGTCCTTTTAAATTTGTATATTGTTATTTGTTGTACTATTAAAATTTATCTTAAATAAAAAAAATACATGTATATTATAATCATTATATTATAATATAGTATAATTTAAAGTACGTTACAATTATAACCAACATTAAGAAAAGTTAATTTTGTTTCCTTTTTTTAATTTAATCTTTTATAATTTTTCTTTTTCTATTGTTTTTTTTTTTTTTAAGTTGTATACCTACATTATAACCATTCTGTAAAATAATACTGTAGAAGATTCTGTAACATTATATTTACCAATAAAATTGAAATTGAATTGAAATTGAATTGATATTGGAGAAGTACAATAATTACAATATATTATGTATTTATAATATTTGACCTTTGTAACTAACATGGCAATTTCGATAACACGGGTCGATGTTTCACTCTAGCTCTATTACAAGGAAGCCTTATAGTTTCAAATAAACCTTAAGAAATACAATCTTTTTTCCTTGGAATGTGTGTACCATACCTTTTGTTACAGGTCTTACGCGATGATGCTGTTGTGCACCCTATACAAAAATGTACTCACAATACGAACCCAGTAACAACATAATTTAATGAAATTCCCAATTCAATTGAGGAATGAACAACAAAAAGATGAATTTTTTGTGTTTACATTTTGTGTGTATATTATGTACATTGTACATACATATTTATATACCCAACCCATTATATAAAAATTGTTTCTTTTTTATACAAGTCTTACACAATGGACAAGTGCGTCAAAAACGACTCTTAAAATCAACAGTGTTCTACATATCAATAGTCAGTTGGAATAAGCAACAAAGCTAGCTTGGTATCGGTGGGTAAAGTTGGGATGGTTATAACGTGATAGAAATTATTTCAAATCAGTCGTATTTTGAGTATAACCAATAAAAGTCATAAATTCATGCAGCATAAACAACAATATAATTGCTTGATAAAGGCCACGACCAGACCAACCATTGACCCAAGCCAAAGTGTTAGTCAGAATATAATAATTAAAATGTGAATTGCCATATCGAAAATGGTTTTTAATATTAAATTAATAATTTTTTTGTTTATATACATCTGTTTAAAGACGAAAGACAAAAAATACATTACTCTTCACCCCCGTGCGTCGTTTTGCCCATACACTTTCAAGTTAGCTCATAAGATATCTTAGTGATAACAATTGATAAGACACACGTTATTTTGATAACTCGTCTAGTCCTTGAGTGACTGTAAATTAAATAAACAAATGTATGTGTTTAAATAGTAAACAAAATGTAACACTTTCTTTCGTTAAAAAAAAATTAGTGTCTGCGCAGTGTGGAATATTAAAATTATTCACAAATACAAATCCATGCGAGCAGAAGGTTAATTGTAAATTAGGTTTTTCAACAACAATCGTGGGAAATTTAAACAACAAAAATGAGTGTTATTGATTTTTTGCAACGTTTTCAATTCTGCAACTGTTTTTGGAATTAAATTTATTTGTAGGATACAAATGTTTGTATGTACCTACTAATGATTTGTGCTGGTTTTGCATTAACGCGAGAGAAACATTCTGAATGAAAACAATTGTTTTACTAAGAAAGTCAGCAGTTGGCGGGACATTGCTTAGTGATACAATGGGTAGTTGTGTCTTGTTCTGGCCTGAGTTTTAATAGTGAGTGCGGGACTTTAAAACTCAAGTTTTAAGACGGAATATTCTTATTTATACTACTGTATAATGTATGTAGATTAAGTTTAATTGTCTTTTGGAAATACGAGTAATTGATAATTTGGCAAAATTAATTTTAAATAATCATTGCGGGATCAGAAATAATGTGTTTTGCTGTGGAGTGGCGCTGTTACTTCAAAGTGTTTCATGTGACATGTGAGTAGAACCACAGTGGCGCCCTTAAGCTTCTCATAATTGAAATTAAACTGCCTTAAACTGCTGCGTTCCACCCCTTAAACATCTCACTCGTCTTGCTAGGAACGCTCATCAGTTTACATACTTGAGCCCAATTTCAGACGTACCGTGAAATACGTATAGGGATTCTTTCCTTAGCCGTACAACACGAATGTGGAATTAATTGCCTGGTACAATTTTCCCTTGCCATTTTGATCTTTAAACTTTATAAAAAGAAATAAAATTTAATTATCTTGACGCCGCACTTTGAGTCAGGATGCAAGAAAATATATACTGACCTTGCATGTTACATGTAATGTATTGTCACTATCATCTGATTTTGATCTTAAAGATAATAGACAAACATTTTACTTATTTGCCGGTTTTTATTATGGTTTAATAGATCCAAGTTTTTACCACAGACATACAATACAGATAGCCAACTCTTCATAATTTCCCTCTTTGCCTACAAACTTGATGTGCATTTTATTATGACCATGTGAAAGCTATCCCTTAAGCCCACCCGTGCATTTTAAAGTGGAACCAATACAAGAAAAAACAAAATGCACAGGCAGAGATAATATCCATATACAGTGCTGAATAAAATATTTGAAGGGTGTTTTAGGCAAGATGTGTACGAGTTGGTGGTATGTATTGTATGTCTGTGGTATTTACAAAGAAAGAACAAAAATAATTAAAGATGATTATGACGTCACAAAATACCAAGAAGACGATTAGCATAAATCCACTCAACCATACCTCATGGTATGTCTGCTTGCATCATGGTTTTTGGCTGGTTTGTCAGTTTAAACACAGAAAAGTAATTATTTCAATTTATTAATTATCTTTTTTTTTTGTTGTAGTTGTGTTTTCTTTTTTAATTTGCTAAAAGTAAGAATTGAAAATTTAAGCACAATATGTTATATAATATTAAAAAAGAATAAAATGAGATCTTAATACAATGTATATACCTAGTCATTATTATTCTAGTTAAATAAGCGTTTAACCTTTTTTGAAAAAGTTGATTTGCAGAAGGGCCATTGTTTATATATGTATATATATTTATAGTAATTTCATTTAACATGTTTTTCTGTTTGTGAACTTCGTCTATATAATCTGGCGCTTTTGTTTGTCGTAAATAGATGACGAACCCAAGCTTCCGCTAACTAAAATTACTATAGATTATATAAACAATGGAAGGGCGTAATTGTTATTATTAATATATAATATTTATAATTGTTTTTGAGATAAAAATGTTTGTATTTTCACATTAGCTTTGTTTGTTGAACTTTACCCAGGGTCGCCCTGGGTTTTCTTGACAACTCCAAGAGTTGTCAAAAAAAACTGGGTTTTTCGGTTCTCAAAAAACGCATGACGGCTGCTGATTGTATATTTTTCACAACGCACAAAATCAAAAGTTTCCATTTTGATTTATTTGTTCGATTTGTATTTACTTTCATCAAAATCAATGCATTCACTTGCATTTCAATTAGTTTATCGAAAAAAAGACATGAAAAACCAAATACAGAAGAAAAATACACAAGAAATGCTTGACAGCAAAAGTCACTTCAACAGCTGATTCGTTACCTCAACTCGCCCCAGCTAAATAGCAAGATCGACTTCAGGGTGACTTCAGGGCGACCCCAGGTTTCAAAAAACAGAGAATTTTGTATTGAGGGCGAGTTGAGGTAATTCAAAAAACTCGTTGTGGCGACCCCAGGGTGACTTCAGGGCTCAACAAACAAAGCTATTGTAAAGGGTGGTTTTTTTAGCTGCATGAGAAGTTTTGATGGTAGATGACAGCTGAGAATGTCAAACTTTGTTGACATTTCTTTTCAGTAAGGTTTGGCAATTTATCATGAATCGTTTAACGCCAGAACAACGCTTCCAATTTGTGAAAATTAACCATTACATCCATTTACAATTGACTGTTTGGTGCGTTTTAAACGCTGGCGGCATCGTCGGTTCTTCTTTCTTTCGAAATGAGGAAGGAGATGTCGTTACGGTGAATGGCGGGCGCTATCGTACCATATGCTGACTGATTATTTGTTTACAAAAATTAATTAGCAAAATATCCACGACATTTGGTTCCAACATGAACGTCGCAACTTGTCATACAGCACACTTAACCATCAATTTGGTGACAACTTTATTTCCCAAAGTGGTCATGTTAATTGGCCCCCTCGATCGTGCGACTTAATGCCTCTCAATTATTACTATTTATGGTCCATGCCGACAAAACAGTAACTCTTGAAGCATTGGAAGCCAATATCCAAGCCACCATTTCGTCTTAAAATTAAAAGTATATTGCTATTGAATTTCGTTAATGCTAATGCCATGAAATAATCTACTAGATTATAAAAAAAAAATTCCTACAATTTTTCTGTCTTATATTATTATTTAAAGTTTTCAAGCTCTAAAAAAAAGCAGACTTTATGTATGGCAACTGTAGCTGAATAGCATTTGTCTTCAACATGTTTATTCCATCACAGGTTTGTAGTGAAAGTCACGCCTTAATACACTTGTATTCTCGAACAATTTCAAGTCTCTCATTCTTCAGAACCCAAAATTCGTTCTCAACAAGGTCTTATAGTCTGTCCTACTCGGCCAATTTACTTATCATTAGCTGGAGAGATTTCGGTTTCTCTGTTTAAACTTTAAACATGTGGAGAGCGACATCAATCATTGTGCTTAACTGGGGACAACTGTCAAGGCAGCGGACTGCTTGGAGCGGCATGTTGTGTAATTTCAAGGTCCTGTGAAAGCTCTTATTTCTGAAATAAATAAATTGTGATAATATCTGCGTCACTATCGAGGAAATATAGTTGGCTTTTTCGTATTGCCATTCGATTCTCTTCGGAATTTTCTCCTTTGGATGGATTTCGCTACCACCAGGAATTCGCAGATAGGTATGACACAATAGTTTCATGTACCAAGATTCAGGGTTAAAGGTAGGGAACAAGTCTTGCGTTTTTTTTCAGCTGGACCATTAACGTCCCATATATTTATTTGTTGGCTCGAAAACAGCTGAGTAAGCCGATTCATTTGGTTTTACATGAAATGTTTATATTGCAGTCCATTAAACCTTTCCGACGAATTTTCAAACCACGAAAAACAGGATATCAAGCAGACCCAAATATTATTTTGGTCATAATAAAATGCAAATATGGAACTCGATTCTTTAAGGCAATTATTTTATTCCTGACCCGAATCGAACTGCTAAATTAAATCAATTGCAAATCGCAAAAATTATTTCGTTGATCGAAAATAAGCAAATAATGATGAAATAAACACGTCTTCCGCGCCAATATCTTGTCCATGAAGCCTTCAAAGCTTGAAAAAAAAGACAAACATTTTCCGTTCCTTGGTGTTGCGTATATGTGATTATAATGTGTGATTCATCGTAAGGTTTGATTTATAAAGTAAAATAAAACACATACATTTGATAGTGAATTTAAAATTTGTATTACCGGTTAAGGAACAATTAATGGCATTTACTTTTTGAAAGTGATATAATGTAAATGTTGGCCATGAGTACGTCTGTGGTGGTCCATTCGGAAGGTTCAATTTTGGACTACTCGGTCGAGCATAGCGACTGGTATCTCGGAAATATCACGAGTAATGTTGGCTTCCAAAGTGTCAATCGTAGCTGGCTTATTCCTGAAGACTTGAGACTTCACATATCCGAGAAAATAAGTGTGGTACTTTCGAGTTGCTCATCAGGTGAATAACGGAAATGTTTTTAAGAAACGTATCAATTGAGTCAAAAATGGGCTTCATCACTGAACACAATTTCACGATAGATTACCTTGTCATGATGGCTTGCTAAACGATACTGAACAAAAATGGCAAAGTACTTTGATAGTAGTTACGCGTGATCTGTCAAAAACAAGTCTATTGCAAATCAAACCTCACGATGAATCACACATTATAATACTGCTAGCTGCTATAAGAAAAGTATAAATAGGTACAAAAATATATTAATAATATTTGAATTCAACGCCACCTAGTGGATATGATGGAACGTAAACCCATAAGTACTAACAATTTTTTCTTTATTAAAATTGGCCAAGCCGTTTAGGAGGAGAACAATTAAGAACCGGAATTCAGTATTATGTATAAAGATTGGAATAAAAAACAAAAATAGTTTGAGAAATTTTTTGCATAATCAAAAAAAAAATTTTAAACCTATTTCTTATAAAACAAACAACGCATTAAACAAGTTCTCTAATAAATAATATTTACAAAGTCATTTTCTGAGAGAATCCAAAAGGAATCAAAAATAAACGAAGATTGACTATAAGTACGACGGCGACGCCTAAATTATATATAGTTACATACATTATACATTCAAGTTGCATTTGGCATTCAATAAAATTATTCGGCTTATAAAGAGAGAATTAAAAATATGCGTCTCATTGCAATTACAATTGCCATTTGGTTTTAGCGTGATCTTATAAATTGAACAAATAAGTTGCCATTAGAATGTGTCAATCTTCAACACCATTTTTTAAAACAGACTGATATTTATATGAATGTTAATGTTACAATTAAATTCAATCAAGAGATGCTACATTGTGATTTGTGGATTAAATCAAATTCAAACATCATTAGTGTTTTCTGTTGAAAGTTTATGAGTTTCTTTTTGTGTAACTTAGTAATTAATTTTATTGATTTTCTTAAGGATGCATTAATTTTTTTTAATTATTTGAAGGCAATACATATTCAGGTAATAAAATTTCTTTATGCTGCTAATAAATAAACAAACATAACTGCTAACCCCCAAAAATTAAAATCACGAAAGTTCAAAATCCAGGAAAAATGAAAATTCCGAAAAATATTCCGAAAACCAATCAATACTGAAAAATCAAATAATTTATTTGTGATTTGTCCAGTTGTAGCAGGCGTCAACAGTTTTCTTATAGCGAGTTTCATTCACAAAAAGAATTGCTCCTTCTGTTAAAAGAATTGATTTTTTTCACTTTTGAGAGTTTCATTCATTCAAAAAGTGCAATTCTAGATCGATTCTCAACACGAAAGAATGCATCTCTCATGGGTTGGAGAATCGATCTGAATACTTTTCTGTCAAACGTCAGATGAGAAATAATTTGTTATTTTTTGTTGTTTGTTGTGAAATTGTGCCAGTCTGTGATAAATATAACAAAAATAAGCAAATAATGAACGAATAACCTAATATGTACTTTAATTATCCAATTAATTATCAATTATCTAATGATTACTTTTTCCAATGACAAAAGACAAAAATCAAATGACAAAAAGTATACTTCAAATTGACATGGATACCCAAAACAAGTTTCATTCAAAAGGGCAATTTTCGATTTTGAGAACAATTCTTCCAAATTTGAATGAAACTCGCTATTAATCAGCAGAACTTGGGTGGCCCGCTTCGCGCGATCTAAGGATTTTAACTCTCTTTTTTGGGGGCTGACCCACTCACGCAACTTCGTTGCTCCGCCTAGGGTATGTCCAGACATCTGACAGGCGCCTGCGTCAACAGTTTCCTTATTAAGCCGTATATTGTTGGGTGGCACTAGGGATTTGCTTTTGATCATTTGAAAATTCGATTATTCAGGATTTTGATCATTCGGAACTTTGATCATGCGAGATTTTAAACTTTCGGGATTTCAATTTATCGGTATTTTGAGCTTTCAGGATTTTGATTTTCGGGACTTTAAACGGCTCCAAAAAAATTCAGGTAAATTTTCTAGGTGCTTTCATTAAAATAAAATATCGTATTAGTAATCTTGCTTTTGGGTGTTGGGAATAAAAGCTGCAATGTACTGGAACGTAGACAAGGGTGGTAGAGGGGCGTTTTAGAATTGAATCTGGGGATACGTATTTAAAACACCACATTGTAACCAGTTCAAAAATATATATGCTCTCATATTGGCACGAGAAAAATATCTAACCGGGCTATAAGTTCGAGTTCTTTTAGAATTCTGGTTGATAAAACAATGGATGCTTTCGGCACTTAGCAACATGTAATGTGTGTCCGATATGTTGACTGCTGTACAGACCCCAAAATTAGTATGCTTCGGGAAGATTTTGTCGGTTTAATTCCCGTTGATGACCAAACTTCTGAGAACCTGACAAAAACCATATTGCAGCGATGTGAAAAACTACATCTAGATATGAACAAGTTATGACGGAGTGGAAAATATATCAGACCACTTAAGCGAAGTGTAGTACCCCGTGGAGTAGTGGTTGGTGTGTCCGACTACCTCGCCGAAGGTTCTGGGTTCGATCCCTGACGACTCCACCTAAGTTCTTTTCCTTTTGCGAGGAAGTGACAAATCTTCCAAGAGTAATTAATGTCATGTTAAGTGCTTCTCTAGCCGTGCGGATTTGGTGGTAAATTGTAGGTCCCTTCCATTCCTGCAAAATATCAAAGCACACACAGGAAGGGCCCCGGCCCCGCTTGGAGCTGTTGTGTCAAAAATGTATTTATTTTTTACTTAAGTGGAGTACAGAGTATTAGATTAGGATAAGGCAACATTGTATAAAAATGTTAGACAAGTGCTAATGACCGAAATAGTTAATTGCTTTCGTAAGCATTCAATTGCAAATAAGACTTTCCAAAATGCTTTGTGAAACAAGGTTCATTGAAAGGCATGACAGCATTATCTCATTTGTAGAACTCCTAAAATATATTGCGATTAGTTTTGAAGAAATATCCAACAAGACGTGGGACACAATGTCTTCAAAAGCATCAACTCTGTTGGCAGCAATTTAGGGACGTGATTTCCTGGCAAAACGTTTAAGTTTGACTTTACCCTTATCAATTTTCCTTCAAAATTAATCTTTTAATTCCGTGTCTGCAATAAATCACACGAAACAAGTCTTAAAATCTCTTAAAAACATAGGAGGAAATGCCAGAGATTATTTCAGAGACGCTTTTCAATCGGCATCACTACTTTCCAGGGATTTATTTAAATTCAACATAACAGCTCCAAGAATTTCTTTGAAATAAACAGCACGCTCCAATCCAGAAACAGAATGACCTGACGACTATCTTCTTCCAAATTTTGATGTCGTCAATCGAGTAAATGAAATGGAAAAGCTAACACTTTACTTCGATAACGGAATATCCTTGTCAGCTGTTTAGCGGCGTGCATACTCTGGTGCGGAAAAATGTCATCAATTGATCCCTCCACCGATATTCTGAAACTGGTAGATATATAAATGTGCCAAGACCTACTTCAGGAGTATAAGCTGCTTGCTTACAATTTTGTCCACACTACCTGTCAAACCAGCTAGCGTTGAAAGAAACGATAAAAAGGATCAAAACAGCATCCCGAAGCGTCATGGGCCATCTAAAACTTAGCGCACATACAATGCTGTCTGTTCACTCAGGTATTGATGTGGACCCAGTAGAAGTGAGTAGAACCCCGTGGCGTAGTGGTAAGTGTGTCGGACTGCCACGCCGAAGGTTCGATCCCTGACTCCATCTGAGTTCTTTTCTGGGGTAGTCCCTCTTTAGAGGAAGTGACAAATCCTCCAAGAGTAAATCATGTCATATTAGCCGTTCGGATTCAGAGGTAAATTGTAGGTCCCTTCCATTCCTGCAGAATATATCTACGCACATACAACAATGGTTGAGAGTGTAAGTCACAAGCCCGGTTCACTTGGAGCTTTTGTGCTAAATATTTCTTTTTTATTTATTCCAGATGAAGTAATCGATATTATGTCTTAAAAGAAGATCAATCCCGATTTGCACGCTCTAGCTTCTTATCACCACATTATTCAAAACGCCTTGAATAATATGGAAATGTGGACACTGTGGCGTATGCGTTTGGATGTATTCTTAGATCGGTTGTAGCAATCTGTTTTCCTCTATTTGAGAACTCTCGATAAGAGTTCTTGGTATTTGTTGGCGTGGGGTCGCCATGTGTTGACCCATGTAGTCGCCAAGTGTTAACTCTGGCCGGAAAAAGATTGTCCCAATCTTTCACTCAACAGTTCTTGCATCCTTGTTCTCGAAGCGTCTATGACTTCTTCCATCTCTATGGCGACCTGTTCGGTATTGCTTGTGCGATAAACTTGAATTATTTTGATTATTTTGTAGTCAGAGTAGATCAATATTACAATGGACATTTTAATACATATTCCCCACAATACGGGGTGTTCTTTGAAAGTTATAAATAGTTATATGTAATCAGAGTTTGTGTACATAAGGTCCTCGTCTTGTGAAGCAATGTATTCGAGAATTTGGATTTGAGTTGGCTTGTTTAACTTAATATGTTCTAGTACAGGGTGGCGCACCAATTTTGCTACAATAAAAAAATCAAATAACTTTTTTTGATTGAAAATTTAGAATGAAACAACAACTTGTGTGTGCTATCACCAAGTTCATAGGCTGGAGTTATAGCTACTTCGCGGGGACCAACCCGATCATCAGACTCCTTTAGTGGTGTTTAATCGCTTTATGTTCAATTTAATTTTTGAAGAACTTTTGCCCGAGCTGGGCTTGAACAAGCGACCTAGCGTGTGAGGAGCTAGTGCACTACGCACTACGCCACCGCACCCACATGAAAGTTGTAAGCCAATTACAGGTTTTTTCGTTCTATCGAACTATACTGAACCGATTAGCATTTTTCTAAGCACACACAAGTAATTGTTGTTGTTTTATTCAGGTTCTTTCTATTATCTGCTCTCTTTTTCATAAGCCAACGATTTCGATTGGATTCGTATGAGGAGGGAGATGAGGCGAAAGAGTTGACACTGGTCAAGATTTAATTTTTACAATTTTAAGGAGGTTTTTTGTATGAAATTTTATACTCGCAGTTTAAGGCAGCTGCTTGCCGAATTTACAATTGAAAATTTAGAATGAAACAACAACAACTTGTGTGTGCTACCACCAAGTTCAAAGGCTGGAGTTATAGCTATTTCACGAGGACCAACCCGATCATCAGACTCCTTTAGTGGTGCTTAATCGCTTTTATGTTCAATTTAATTTTTGAAGAACTTTTGCCCGAGCTGGGCTTGAACAAGCGACCTAGCGTGTGAGGAGCTAGTGCACTACGCACTACGCCACCGCACCCACATGAAAGTTGTAAGCCAATTACAGGTTTTTTCGTTCTATCGAACTATACTGAACCGATTAGCATTTTTCTAAGCACACACAAGTAATTGTTGTTGTTTTATTCAGGTTCTTTCTATTATCTGCTCTCTTTTTCATAAGCCAACGATTTCGATTGGATTCGTATGAGGAGGGAGATGAGGCGAAAGAGTTGACACTGGTCAAGATTTAATTTTTACAATTTTAAGGAGGTTTTTTGTATGAAATTTTAAACTCGCAGTTAAGGCAGCAGCTTGCCGAATTTACAATTGAAAATTTAGAATGAAACAACAACAACTTGTGTGTGCTACCACCAAGTTCAAAGGCTGGAGTTATAGCTATTTCACGGGGACCAACCCGATCATCAGACTCCTTTAGTGGTGCTTAATCGCTTTTATGTTCAATTTAATTTTTGAAGAACTTTTGCCCGAGCTGGGCTTGAACAAGCGACCTAGCGTGTGAGGAGCTAGTGCACTACGCACTACGCCACCACACCCACATGAAAGTTGTAAGCCAATTACAGGTTTTTTCGTTCTATCGAACTATACTGAACCGATTAGCATTTTTCTAAGCACACACAAATAATTGTTGTTGTTTATTCAGGGTTCTTTCTATTGTCTCCTCTCTTTTTCATAAGCCAACGATTTCGATTGGATTCGTATGAGGAGGGAGATGAGGCTAAAGAGTTGACACTGGTCAAGATTTTAATTTTTACAATTTAAGGAGGTTTTTTGTATGAAATTTTATACTCGCAGTTTAAGGCAGCTGGTTGCCGAATTTACAATTGAAAATTTAGAATGAAACAACAACAACTTGTGTGTGATACCACCAAGTTCATAGGCTGGAGTTATAGCTATTTCACTTTTTTTTGTATTCGATGTATTTCTTTTTTTTTATTATTGCATAGAAATTTAAATTTTATTTTAAAAAAACTAATTATTTTTAAAGATAATTCACCGTAAATGAATTCCACGCTCACCCACGCATATGCGGCACCTGATAAGAAAATTGTTCATTGCGGCTTGAAGGGTTGAAGTTGGGATCGCCTCAATTATTGTCTTAATAGACTGCTTCAATTCAATCAAATTCCTGGGCTACGTTTTGTATACCTCCTGCTGGACATAACCACTTAAAAAAAACTCTGGAGCAGTCAAGTCAGGTGACCTTGGGGGCCAGTGAAAAGTGGAGTTTCTGGAAATTAATTTGTTTGGGAATTTTCGTTGGAGCTCCGCCATAACTGGTCTGGCTATATGTGCAGTTGCTTCATCTTGCTGGAACCAAACGCTGTTGAATGGGATACGTCTTCGGCGCAGTTCTGGGTAAAAAAAACTCCTTCAGCATCTTTAGATTTTAGATTTAGTAATGACTTTATTTCATAAATTCTGTTGTTGTATTTTGTAACAATTCATAATATAAGCATGGCTAACGCCGCCGTCTGCCAGAGTGAAAACCTTATGATTAATAATTTTTTTTTAATAATTTTTGTTTTAATTATAAATAGTATACACCTATAACTCTATTTTTCCTTAGTTATGATATTAGAATGCTTCATCAATAATATTTTTTCTGTATCTTAAACCCCATTCGATATATTTAGCAAGCTGTTTCCAGTTTTCTCCATCTAGTGCATTTTTCATTTCCTCATTGCACAGGACACTTATGCCAAATACTGATCGTCTAATTTCAGCTAAAATAGGACACTTTCCCAAAAAGAGGTACACATCCTCTCTCGTTCTCATGTTGCATAATCCACATATTTCCGGAAGGTCGTTTCTGTAGGGAATACAATTTAAGGGGACAATCTCTGCTCTGGTTTTTAGTATCCACGATATTTCCGCTGTTGAGTAATCACTATGAAAGTAGTTCCTGCTCATTAAGTTATGATTAAGCTGTGCGTAGATAACCCGTTCAACTGAAGACCTTGCCTTTACTTCAAAATCACGCCTTTTCTGCACGTCTACTGCTTTAATAAGTTCATATGATTCCATTTCCCAGTTCTCTAAGTTATTGATGTGCAGATTTAAGGGTAAGTTAGAGTACTCTGCCAAGTGCTCCCATTGTGCAAACCAAGAAATTTTTTTCCTAATTACCACCATACTTATTATTTTCGGCAATCTTCTTTCTTCCATCTGTAGTGTTTTAAGGACATAATCAACCTGCATTTTAAGTGTTGATATGTAAAGAGGAGGAAGGCCCATTTCAAGTAGAAGAATATGGTTTGGCGTGGATTGGGGTAACTTAAAAATCCTCTTTAAGAAATATCTAAGAAGCTGTTCTACTTCTTCATACTCTAAATGTCCCCAACTCTGAGCTGCATAACAATTTATGGCTTTTGATGTTGCCTCAAAGACCCGATGTTTGGCAGATGAATCTACATCTTTGTTGGCCATGATACTCCTCCAAGTTGCATTGATTGCGCTTTTTGATTTTGCCAGCTTCATTCACATATGCTTTTTAAAATTAAGGTTTCTGGTTATAAGCATTCCCAAGTAATTATACTCGTTTACCACCTCTATGTCATGATTATTGTATTTCCATTTTTCATTATGACAGTTTCTACCCCCGGCGTTACGAAATATCATTATTATCGATTTTTCAAGATTAACTTGAAATTGCCATTTCTGGCAATACTCCGTTAGCCTGTTTATCATTAGTTGAAGATTACACGGTGACTCAGATAGTGTAACTATGTCATCGGCAAACATTAAATGGCTTATCTGTAATGTTTCAGTAATCCTGATTCCTCCTGTCAGAATTTCGTTTGTGTCGTCGACGAAAAAGGCAAATAGTAAAGGGCTTAAGTTACATCCTTGTCTTAAGCCAACTTCAACTGCAAATTCTTCCGATATTTCCAATCCGTTTACTAGAGATGAAGTTGTATGCACATACAAACTTTCGATGATTTTCCCAAATTTTAAGGACATTCCTTTATTGTAAAGCTTGAACATAAGTGCTTTTCTATCGATCGTATCGAAGGCGGCCTTAAAATCTATAAAGAATACATACAGTTTCTTTTTCTTGTGTATAGATATTTGAGCAATATTGGTGAGAGCGTATATTTGATCTACGGTTGAGTAATTTTTTCGAAGACCTGCCTGGTTTTCACTTAGAAGGTTATTGTCCTGCAGAATATCAACGCACACACAGGAATGGTTGAGAGTGTAAGTCACAGGACCCGGCCCCGCTTGGAGCTGTTGTGCCAACAATTTATTTATTTTTTTTTTTTACTCAAAGTTGTAATCTTTTGCTCAAAATCTTCGTGAGTATTTTCATAGATGCGTTCAATACCGAAATGCCTCTATAGTTTGCTGGGTTGTTACATTCGCCTTTTTTGTGAATTGGTTTTAGCAGGGCCTTATTGAAATAATCAGGAACTGTGCCGTTGTTAAATAAACTATTCAGTGCTGCTGTTAATTTATCAACAAATTCTGGGGTACTAAATTTGAAAAATTCCATAGGAACGCCATCTGACCCAGAGGATTTATCATTTTTTGAGTCATTAAGCGCAATTTCAACTTCAGAAATGGTGAATGGATCGTCAAGTATACTATTTTGGTGGTTTGGTATCGCAAATTGAAAGGTAGCGTCGTAATTGTTCTTCATCATTCCACCAAAATAATTTACGAGTACATGGAGTTCAATTGGAATTATTGTGTTTCTTAATGATTTGTTGTTGACTTCCCTTACTGCTTTCCAGAATTCTGCAGTTTCTAGAAACTGAAATTAACTGGGCGATGCCTATTGTATTCTCTGTTTAGTTGGATGTACTTTTGCCTGAAGAAGTCACTGTGTGGATTTTTCCTTAGCAATTTTAACCAGACAAAGGATTTCTTACGTGCTTCAAATAACTCGCTATCAAACCATTTTTCTCAAAAGACAGTTCCAATTTTTTTTTGCTACGCATGAGCTGGGAATCGATTCAACGACGATTTGGTTAAGCCTTTCCATGTGCGTATTGTAAGGTTTTCGGCCAAAGAGGATTTGTATACATTTTCGAATGCGGCTTTCCATTTATAATGTGTTGGTATTGTTGGAAGAACTTCATTTTCTATTTGGTAACTTAGTGGTTGGATTGTGATTTCAATTGGCAGATGATCTGAAAAAATCTGTGATTTCACCGAAAAGTCGTTTATCAATTCACACCATTCACCTCCTGCAAGTCCATAGTCTATGACGGAGCTACCTTGATAGCTAACAAACGTAAAATCTCCTTCTTTGTCACTAGTAGAGCATCCATTACATATTCCTAGTCCAAATGAGTTGCAGAGGTCTATAAGTTTTCTTCCCTCTCGGTTGCAGACTGTATCCCTTGACTTACGAACTCCTCCCCAAAGTTTTCTTTCGGTAGTTTCCAAGCCCGTTCTAGCATTGAAGTCACCGAGAAGCAAAATATTAGTAAAAATTTTTTTACAACATTTAATAATAATAAAATATTAAAACGCGACGCGTTTCGGACGTTCGTCCATCATCGGGCTCGTTTGATTACTGATTGTGGTGTGGTGGTATGTGTGGTTCGTGTTGTTTGATGTTTATCAGTTGGCGTATATTTGTCTCTCTTCATCTTCTTTTGTTTTGGTGATTAATGGCAGTGTTGTATAGTGCATTGTTTTTAATTATTAGTTTGTCGTTGAGTACTTTGCTTTGTTCCGTCTTGCAGGCTTTGTAGATTTTAAACTCTTCCAATGCGTCCAACGTTGTCCCTTTCCTGCAAATGTGCATTGGTTTGCAATTTGTATTGAAATCGGTGTAATTGTGGTTTTCGTTTATTAAGTGCTGTGCGTAATTTGATTGCGTTTTTTGTTTAGGTATATGTTCTTTGAATCTATCTTGGAAATTTCGTCCGGTTTGTCCAATATAAAATTTATCGCAGTCACTGCAAATGATTTTGTAAACACCTGAACATTGTTCTATTGCTTTAGTGTTTTTTGGTTTTAAATAATTCTGGGTATTGTTATTCGTTTTGTAGGAGACTGTTATATTATGTTTCTTTAATTCGTTATTAATTATCTGTGGTAATATGTTGGTATATTCAATTGATATGTATTTGTTGTTGTTATTTAGTGAATTGTTATTTGTTCTATTTCTTTGTAATTTCTTTTTCTTTTGGTTTATTAGTTTGTCTATAGTTTGGGTTGTGTATCCGTTTGCAATAGCGATTTGTTTTATTATTGTAACTTCTGTGTTGTAATCTTCTTTGTCCATTGGTACGTTGAAAAGTCTATTGATGAAGGCGTTGAAAGATGCCATTTTTTGGGAATATGGGTGGTGGGAGTTCTTGTGGATTGTTATATCAGTTGTTGTTGGTTTTCTGTATATTTTATATTTGAGTTTGTTGTTGTATTTAGTGATGGTTAAGTCTAAAAAGTTGATTTCATTGTTTTCTTCCGTTTCGGCTGTAAATTTAATATTGCTATTGATGCTGTTGATATATTTATTTAATAGGTTTATTTGTCTGAGGGTGCCATCAAATATGATGAATGTGTCATCTACATATCTGGCATAGAACAATATTTTTGGGTATAAAGGGTTTAATTTTGAAAGTATATGTGTGTTTTCGTGATGGTTTAGGTAAATGTCTGCAAGTAGTCCGCTTAAAGGATATCCCATGGCGAGTCCTTCCTCTTGCATGTAAAATTTGTTGTTGAAGGTGAAATAGTTTTGTTGTAATGTGGTTTCCAGTAAAAGTATTAATTCATCTATTTGTTTTTTGTTAAGTTTGGCGGTGGTGGATAGGTTTTCTTTTAATATTTTAACTGTTTCTTTTATAGGTATATTAGTGTACATGTTTGTGACGTCAAGCGATAATAATTTGTATTGTGGTAGAATGTTAATGTCTTTGGTTTTGTTTATTAGTTCAGTGTAGTTTTTTATGCTTTTGTTATTGTTAATGGTGATATTATCTTTTATGATTTTTTGTAATTCTTTGGCAACTTTATAGCATGGTGCCGTGGTGTAGTTAATAAGGGGTCTTATAGGTGTTCCAGTTTTGTGTATCTTGGGTAATCCTGTGAAGTTTGGAGCTTGTGCGTTGGGTTGTTTAAGTTTAAGTTTAGTTATGTTTGTGAAGAGGTTGTTACATTTATTGATCTTTTGGTTTATTTCTTTTGTGTATGTTTTGGTTGGGTCGTTAATTATATTTCTTATGTTATTGTTTTGAATAAATGTTAAGGTTTTATCAATGTATTCTTGGTTATTGATTATAACTATGGTGTTCCCTTTGTCGGCATTTGTTATTATTGCGTTATTATTTTTGAGTTTCTGTTTGATGTTTTTTAAATTGATTATGTCTTCTTTGTATTTGTGTTGTATTTTCGTGTGTAGTCTCTTTAACTATTCTTATAAGTTCTGTTATTGTAGAGTGAACCCTTTCTATTATCCCGTTGCTCTTTGAGTGAGTTGGTGGTGTTGTTTTGTGGGTAATGCCTAGGAAGTTGTACGCACACTGTGCAGAAGGTGATCAAAACGCTGCCTCATTATCGGTCATTAAGGTTTTGACATTACCAAAAATCGGTAGAAGTTCGAATATTCTATTTTTTGCTTCGATTTTTAAATCAACTTGGGTTGTTATTAGGTATTTCGAGAATGGGTCTGCCATTGTTAGAAATGTTGCATTTTCACAGTAATATATATCTGCGTGGATGCGCTCTTCCCCTTCTTCAGGAATTGGAGTCTCTCCAATTGGTTGCTTGTTAGGGTGTCTTTCATACTTATTCTTTTTATAGATTTCACATCTAGCGTTTATTGATAGGATTTGTTTGAAAGCGTTTGGCCAGTAGTATTTATTAATAACTTGTTTGTACACTTCATTAGCTTGCCTATGAGCTCGATTGTGTTCGGCAGTGATAATTCCTAATTGTACTTCTGTATCTGTAATGTCTTCGACTATTTGATTGCAAAGCAAACATTTTACAGTTGGAAATTCTTCTAAAAGTTTATCTTTGACTTTGAAAAATGTATCCTCGGTACTGTAAATACCTACGGTTAGACCTGTTTTTATTATATCCTTAATTTTAGCTATAATATCAAAGTCTTTGAAAAGCACTGTATGTCTCCAGTAATCTGGGTGGATTTCCTTAGAAATTGTATTGTTGTTAAGTGATTCATTTATAATAAGTTGAACTCATATATGGTTTATATATGATTTCTGTGAAGTCACGCCAGCGTTTTATTTTTGCATTTGGATTCTTGTCGCCTATGGCGAAAGTTAATGGTTGGTGGTCTGTATATATTATGCGGATACCACTTACACCGTAAAGATAATTTCGAAGGTTTCCTTCTCGTTTGTCGCGTAGTTTTCCTCGGTTTTATTCAAGGTTCGGCTTATAAATAATTAATAATTGGTTTATTATCTTGGCTAAGCACTGCACCTATGGCTGAGGTGCTAGCGTCTGTAGTGAGCTCGAATATTTTGTTAAAATCAAGTTGGTTGAGTGTAACCTGCTTGCAGAGTTTGTCCTTTAATGTCTTAAATTCTTTAATGGCCTCCTTATCGAATTCTATTGTTACCTTTTGCTATTACTCTGGCCGGTTCTGCCATTTCCTCCTCTAAGAAACTTGGTAATGGGTTTTGAAATCATCGCGTGATTTCTTATGAATTTACGGTAATAACCAGCTAATCCCAAGAAAGGTCTTAATTGCCGTAAAGTCTCCGGTTGTGGAAATTCTTCAATACATTGTGCCTTCTTTGGGTCCAAGAAATTCTACTTCTTCCATGAAGTATTTTGATTTTTCGCTGGATATTCTCATGTTGGCCGTGCTTAAGGCTTTTGTTATTGTCCCAATATGTATGAGGTGTTCTTTTTCCGTTTCTGTAAATATTATCACGTCGTCGATGTAAACGTGACAAAATTTGCCGATGTACTCGCGAAGGATATCATCCATAGTTCTCTGGAAAATTGAGGGTGCGTGTTTGAGTTCGAATGGCATTCGCAAGAATTCGTATTTGCCATTGTTAACGCTGAAAGCTGTTTTCTCAATATCGCTCTCCTTCAGTTTAATCTGATGGAAACCGCTCTGTAAATCAAGAGTGGTGAAATATCAAGCTTTGACTAAGTTGGTTAAGATGACAGACGTTTCTAATATTAAATATTTTTCAGTTTTGCTAAAAGAATTAAGCTTTTTATAGTCTATGACTAGTCTATGCTTCTTTGTATTGTCGTCGTTTACGCCTTTTTTTGTCTACAACCCATACAGGAGAGTTATCTGCACTTCTGCTAGGCCGTATTATATTGTTATCGAGTAGATTCTCGATTTTTTTGCTTACAAACCTCGCCACTGATTGTGGGTACGGGTAGCCTTTCGTCCAAATAACTGTGTCGATGGTAGTATATCTATACTACATTGCACATGGGTGTTGTTTGGAAGGTAATTTGGGTTCTCAGTAAAGACACTTTGGTATTTCTTAAGGATCGGGGTTAATTTTTCTTTTGCAGAGATTTCATTGGTTGTCTGGACAGATCATTGACGCGCCCCAAATTTCTAACTCTAGTCTGGTTAGACTCTATTTCCTGTGCTCTCGCTAGAGCTTTAGGAAGTTCCCCAGGGTGAAGGGAGAACACTATGTTACTAGTGGGTTGATTGAATCCCGTAACGTAAATTCGAAGAGCGTTTTATCTTGCCCTATCAGTAAGACATTCAGTTTCGGCAGTTCTGGGGCTGTAACTCATTATCGTTTTATTGGTGATGAGCGGTGCCGAACCTGCCTGTAGGCAAAACAGGCAATTGCCTAGCGCGGCACTCCTAGCAGGGCGGTACTTTAACTTAAGCGGACAAATCAGTATACATTTATTTCAATGTAAAGAAGGGTAAACGCATACACAAATTCAAGTTTGTATTGTCAACGGTAATCTCGAGTTTTATGCAAAATAAATATTCTTTCAAAACTACTTCAATCAAAATAAGTGGACTTATTAACTTGTTTGGAGCATTTAGATAATCTCCAGCAGTACTTTCAGATAAACCGTTCCCAGGAATTTTTGTTTGAAACATTATACAAGGTGGGCAAAAAGAAATCACCCTATTGGAAGATGCTCTCATTTTTGCAAATGGCCGCCAATGTCAAATCTGTTTTGACATTTGTGGACTAGACAGATGCAGAATACAAGTGAACAAGCCATGGAGTGATACATGAACCGATATTCTGAAGGCGGCGTTTTGCACTGACCCGCAAGATCGCCCGATTTAACCGTTTCAGAGTTTTTTGTGGGGTTTTTGAAGTCTCGTGTTTACGTGAACAAGCCCGAGGCTCTGGAAGCCCTCAAGGACAACATTCGACACGAGTGCGAGAATCTGTCGCCCGAAGTTCTCGATGAAGTGATACAAAATGCCATAAAACGAGCAATCAATTGTGACGGCGCCCATTTGGCCGATATCATCTTCTCGACTTGACCAATACAATTCTAAAGGTTCAAGTAAACATAATCAAAAAACAGAATATAAGTTTTTCATTTAAAACAAAAAAGAGAGCCAAACAACATCGGATGGATGACTTCTTTTGGCCCACCAAAGTACGAGTATGCTTTTAACATTGCTACAAAAATGAACATTATAGTGCGAATTGTATTGTGAGCCTACGTAGCCATCGTTATCAATCTGAACAATCTCTTAAAGCCATCGACCCAAAATTGAAATTTAAAGCTGAATCTTTGTTTACGTTATCAATTTTACGTTATTCTTTCGATGAGCGCTTTGTACAATATAAATTTCTCAGCCAAAATTTCGGATTTCCTTGCGACATTTCAAAGAAGTTGGAGTTGAAAGACTGCGAAATACTTTAAATAAGATTAACTGCAAAACTTGGCAACGAAGTTCAAAAGGATATTATAGCGAAAGATCACTTAAATGAAATTAATATATTTAACCAAACTTCTACTGCTATTGATTTCAAACCTTTGTCAATTTTAAACTAAATTTAGCTTCTCACTTTAACTATATCCAAATTTACTTACGGCAATTAAGATACTATTATGTTTCTTGAAGTGTTGCTTCAGGTGAAGCTAGCTTCTCGAAACTGAAGCTTAAAAAAACCTATCTTCGCTCAACAATGACCCATGAAAGATTAAACGGTCTTCAATACTATCTTCATTTAAAAAAAAAGCTCAATCGCATTAAATAAGAAGACATCGCTACGATATTTGCAAAAATGATATCGTTCCTAGCAGCATTTAGGCTCGAAATTGTAAAAAAAACTTTATTTCGTCGAAAGCCTTTAATTATTACTAAATAAAGCTTTATGTTAATGTTATTGTTTTTTTTTTTATTATTTATTTTTGGGGCGGCAAAATAACAATTTGCCTAGGGCGGCAAAATTCTCAGGTTCGGCACCGGTGATAAGTGTCAGAACTTTCGTAACGCCATAATAAAATTCTTGTAGAGTTTTCCTGTCTTGCCTCATATTGCTTAATTCAGTTTCTAACATATGGATCGGCCTTTTGTCGCTGTATGTAGGGTCTCGCCGACCTATAATTGCGACTATATTTAATGGTGTTCCATGGCTGGTGAGGACATCATTGGATTTCTCTATTATTTTATTCCTAACTATATTGACTACTGAGAAGTATCTTGCTCCCACTTTGCATTTCTCGTATACCTTCATGGCATTTACTAGCGCGGTTCGCCAGGAAACATAATTCTCCCGATTTAATTGTGGTAGGCATTTTGCTACTTCTAAACCCTCTCCGCCTAATATCGATGGATCTATTGTTATATCTTTATAAGGTTCAATATTGTCAATTGTCGTTAATGCAGAAAGTTGAGTGCATTGATTTCTTCTACTAAGTTTTGGTTGGCTTCTGTCACTAACCTACTCACTATTCTTGAGAGTTCTTCTGCTGTCACTGCCTTTTTATTGTTAATTATTACTGAACCCGAATACTACGTTTCCAAGGAATTAATTAAGAGAGGAGAAAAATAAAAAATCTTTTTTTTTTAATTGTTATTCTTTTCTATACACTAGCGATTTATTAAGAGAGGAGGAAAAGAAATTAAAACATTATGGCTTTCTATTGGTTTTTTTTTTAACTTTGCCCTACAACCACTTCTTCTAATGTTATGCAATTAAATTTTTTATATTAAATTCGTATTTAAAATATTCGAGAGGTGATGTTTTTATTAACTTCTCACTTCGATTAGCACTCGCGAATTTATAACTCAAACATTTAAAAAAGTGTCCCAGCTCTGGCGCCAGTTAATTTAATTGTCAATATTTTTTTTGTTTAAGGAAAAAAAAAATACTTTATTTAGTTACTCAAGCAACACAGTTTATTTCTTAATATTCTTAAACTACGTGGTGGTTGCGGGTTCGGAATCGAACTGCCCGAGTTGTGTCCTCTCCTCGTATTTGTTGGTTCGGTTGGCGGTGGTTGTTTTTGATGCCAATCCTTAGATGTGGATTTAAGGTTCGGTCTCGGGTTTCTGCTGCCTTTGTTTGGATGAATTTTTAGATCGGTCGTAACAATCTGCTTTCCTCTATTTGAGAACTCCCGATAAGAGTTCTTGGTATTTGTTGGCGTGGGGTCGCCATATGGTCGCCAAGTGTTAACTTACTATTCCTTTGTTACTTTTACATGTTTTTTAAGTAAATTTATTTCAATTTCACTAAATCGGGTTCGACTGTTTAGATTTGAAAAATAAATATTATTTTTAAGATAACCCGAAAAAAACATTAGAAACCTACTTACTTATCTAATTTTTCACCTTAACATGAATTTCTTTTTCTCTCTTCCATAAAAAGAACGTGTTCTCATCTCTATCCACATCCGCAATGTCCACAGTACTCTTGAATTAGCGTTTTATTTTCTCAGTGCCACATTCAATTCTTAAGCAACGCGCACTCTCAATGGATCTTGATCGAATTCTTGAAGAAATCGGTGAATGTGGACGATATCAGAAAATAAACTATCTTCTAATATGTTTGCCAGTGATGTTCGCCGCTGCAAACAGTCTGTCATACGTTTTCACTGCGGGTTCACCAGATTACAGGTTAGACATTTTGTTTTCGTTATGCCGCGTCCATATCGTTCAGATATTGCACTAGTCGATTTTATAATTACTATTTTCAGATGTTTAGTACCTGAATGCGGAGAAAGCTTTACAAACTTTGAACTACATCCACCTTGGCTGGCCAACGCGACTCCTGGTACAACTAGCAATGGTAAATTTACACCAGAAAAATGCCTTCGCTATGAAGTGAACAATACGTCTGCCGTATCTGGCACGTGTCCAAAAGAAAAATTCAATCAAATGAAACAAGTGCGATGTCATGAATGGGTTTTTGATACACAGGAGCATACAATAGTTCAAGAGGTAAGTATTTTCTTCAAGACAAAAATAATAGTTAAAGTGTAGAGGTACTCTAATTAGAAGCAGGACGAACGCCAAGACCACTTGGAAATATCAAAATTGTATCCGTACATTAACTGCAAAGAATAAAAAAATGTGTTTCAAAGTGATTTGTTTGCAAACAAAATTAAATTATTCTATACAAAGTCTTAAAACAAAACAAAAGTTAAAAAAAAAAAACAAGATAAAATATTCGGAGTTTCTTTTTTAACTCTTCACTTGAAATAAAATGCACGGCTGGGTCGCACGTACTTGCTCTTTGTGCAATAGCACGATTATAAAAATAAAATGCACGACTGGGTCGCACGAACTTGCTCTTATGATAAGCAATTGCTTAGTGGCTGCATATATGGATATTCAAAAAATTTAAATAGTTTTGAAAATTCTTTTATTTTTTAAATTAGTTTAAGAGTTTTCTCGGAAAAACAAAGTATGCAATAAAATTTCAAAGCTATATGTAAATCTAGGAAAAAAAAATATTGAAAACCGTTCGACTATTTTTTTTTTTTTAAAAAGGTTATTTTTGAAAAACTTTTCCAAAAAATATTTTGAAATTTATTTGAGTATGCAAATATATGGCAATCTGTAGTTTACATTTGAAAAAATAACTTAAATAAAATTAATTACCCGTCTCCAACATATTTCGAAAACCAAAAATTTTTTTGAAAAAAATATAAAAAATCACAAAAAAAAGTTTTTGAAAATTTTGAAATGCCATATTATTAAAATTATTAATGACTTCCTGTGCCCAAAATTTGATAGAAATCGAATGTATAGTTTACGAGAAAATTTGATTTGAAAATACTGAATCTATGAAAGGTACCGTTATAAAACAAATTTTGAAACAAAATTTCTAACTTAAAGATAGACTGCCTTAAGAAAATAGCATTCTGAAAGTTTAATCAAAATCGTTAGAGCCGTTTTTGAGAAAATCAATTTTTTCTTCCCGATTGTATGGCAGGTGCCATTATTTTTGGGTCTAAAGCAAAAATAAATAAAATGCACGACTGGGTCGCACGAACTTGCTCTAATGTGTGACAGTGGTGCTTGAGATTTTGATAAAAATAATTTTTTCCAAATTCTTAAATAAATACTTAAACTAATTTGAGCTGAAAAAAAAGTAAGCCATTTTATTTCTTGGATAAATTTGAATTTATGAGAAGAAATTTATAAAAATCTGTGGAGCGGTTTTTGAGAAAAAAAGGTTTTTTTGGAAAAACTTTCTGAAAATTAAAAAAAAAAAATCAAAAACGCCAGATCATATTCAGCAAATAAATTTATTTAAAATTTTTAGAAAAAAATTTAATAAGCAGGGGTGGAATCGGCTAATGTGATATGTGATTGTCACATTTCTGACAATCACATGTGATAAAATAATTTTGTGCGTCTGCATAATGTGATCACCGGAATTTTGTTTATTTTCATTATGTCATTTTCCGTTGGGCAATCGGAGAGAACTCCGAAGACAAATCGTTTCTCTTCGGAGTTGTGTTTTGCGAGTCTTACTTCTGCTTTTTATGAAATATGCGGTCTGAAGACGCATATATACGAACGTCACAGATTCTATATATTTTGTATTTCAAATTAAACAATTCGAACAATTTTAATATATAATTTACATTTTTGGTTATATTGAAAATTGATACTCTTAAAAGTAGATAGTCTTCAATTTGATATAAAAACATATCTACATACAAAATAATTTATTTTGTTTTTCAACTTTTTGACATTTTGCCCCAGATGCAATAGGCAAATCTAAATAATAATTAATATTTGGATTATGGCGTTTCAGCCCGCTTTCAAACAAAACTTTTAATATTTTGTTTATATTCTAGCCAAAAAGCATTTTAATATAATATATCTTTAAGGGACGTGACAATTATGTATTTATTTAGAAAAGATTAATTAACTCCGAAGACAAATCGTTTCTCTTCGGAGTTGTGTTTTGCGAGTCTTACTTCTGCTTTTTATGAAATATGCGGTCTGAAGACGCATATATACGAACGTCACAGATTCTATATATTTTGTATTTCAAATTAAACAATTCGAACAATTTTAATATATAATTTACATTTTTGGTTATATTGAAAATTGATACTCTTAAAAGTAGATAGTCTTCAATTTCATATAAAAACATATCTACATACAAAATAATTTATTTTGTTTTTCAACTTTTTGACATTTTGCCCCAGATGCAATAGGCAAATCTAAATAATAATTAATATTTGGATTATGGCGTTTCAGCCCGCTTTCAAACAAAACTTTTAATATTTTGTTTATATTCTAGCCAAAAAGCATTTTAATATAATATATCTTTAAGGGACGTGACAATTATGTATATATTTAGAAAAGATTAATTTAGTTGTCACTTCACGTGATTGCTCACAACATATATATGCGTTTCAGAAAAATATCTCAATTAAAAAAATGTTCATTTCTGTTTTTTTTTTTGTAATGTTTTTATTTTTACTTTAATCATGAGGAGAAACTAATTTCTCCCAATCGAAAACAACATTAGTGTAGATCTTTGACAAATCTTTGACAGCAAAAGCAAATTATTTTGTTTTATAAGTCAGCGTCAGAGGTTTATTATTTATTTATTATTATTTTTGTATGCAAGTGACACCTAAATAGCTGTCACAAGAAAAAGTCACAAAAATGTGATTGTCACATGTGACGTCTTCGCTATCATTGTAATGTCATGTTTGATTGTTATCTCAAAACTTTTTTTTTCGACGAATGCATAACTTGCCTTATAGTACCTATAATCACAAGTAAAAATTTGTTCCGAGGGACGGCCAAATAAATCCTATATACCGAATTTGAAGCAAATCGGTCCATCCGTTCAGGCTCTAGAGGCGCGAACATACATACAGACAGACAGACAGACATACAGACAGACGGACGGACGGAATTCCCCGACCCACTTTTTTCGACTTTCCCATCATCATAATGTCATGTTTGATTGTTATCTCAAAAAAAATTTTCTCCACGAATCCATAACTTGCCTTATAGTACCTATAATCGCAAGTAAAAATTTCGAGCAATGACAAATACTCTTTGTTGTATGAAATATACAAAGAAGATCAAATTCTTTGTTTAAGAAGTGTTTATGTCCCGAATGTTAAACATATTTACAGCGTTATAACTTTATAAGATACTATAAAACATCCTATTTAATCAAATCTTTTTCAAACAGATGTCCATTACTTCAATTTTAAGCCAAAACTTAAGAATGGAGTTATCAATGATTACCAACAAAGTATATCAAAATTAAGGAAGTTTTTTTTGTATTATTATATATTATATATATATTATTATACTCGCAGTTAGGCTGCTACCCAAAATTATAATTTTTATGAAGATTTTTGAGCGAAACAAGAACAACTTACGTGTGGTACCACCAAGTTTATGGGGACTAACCCGATCATTAGACTACTTTAGTGGTGCTCAATCGTGTTATGTTGCATTACAATTGCCTGAACTTTTGCCGTTTGAAAACTGTAAAAACCAGATCTCCATTACTTGCATTTTTTTTAGCCAAAAACTAAAAAAAGTAGTTTTCTTAAAAACACTCAAAGAATATTACATACAAAGAAAAGTTGATGGAGAGGTACGTGTGGTCATAAATTTTGAGCTCTACTTTCTTGGCTAAGACTCCAATCAATTATCTCGCACTAAGAATTACGGATTTATGAAGAGCTATAATAATTCTCTTGTCCTGAAAGCGGGACGGAGGTATCACGTAAGGTGTTTACTATATATGTAGTTGTAATTATGGAAAAATAACTCACCAGCCCCACTAACTTACCCCCAGCATTTTTAAAAACTTCATTGTACATTTTTTCTCCCCCCAGTCCAACTCTACACCCTACCCACTATAACCACCCCTACCCTCATTTACCCCCCTCCCATACATCCTTCCCTACACCATCCCCTGCCACAGAGTCATGTCACTACATGGCAGCCCTGCCAAACTCGTTTGATTGCGCAGGATGAATATGATGGAAAACTCACGCGCCTCCATCAAGGCTGGCAATAACACCACCGAGACACCGACTTCTTGATGAGAAATAAAAGGCTTAAGGCAGGACTCTATTATGTAACCTCTTCAACACCCTTCGGTATAGGAAGGAATCTTATTAGCAAAGCCCTATCTAAAGAACAAAGGCGACACAGAAGCGTGGACCCGGACAAAATCAAATGAAAAGAGTGCTTTGAGAGAAAGATTCTTCGGGTGATGTTCGGTATCAATTGAGTATGGAGAAGATTCAATTCAACGACGAACTGTACGGGCCATTTTCAGCAACATTGACCTGGTCAAACAACAACAACAAATATAGTGATTTTGGGCGTGGCGTGTTGAACGTTCGGAAGAATACGCACCAGCCCACTGAGTCTTCAATTCTATTCCTGAGGTCCGCAGTATGGCAGACTTTAAATAATGCCATTTAAAACCTGTCTGGTCTCTATTCACTTCTATATTTTAAGTGTTTCGGTCTTTATCTTTCTCGACTTATAAGCACTTTGAGTTTTGATATCTTTTAAAGGTACAGTTTTGCAATTTTTTAAAAGGGTTGATCTTTGACTATATCTGTCATCTTATATGTAGTTGGAATCAGTATTTTGGAAAAGACTGCTAGATGGGAAATGGGTTATTCAATGTGTTTAATCATTTGTTTACCTGTTTGTTTCTTTTAAATTTTATAAATATTGAATAGGTACAATTAAAAAAAATGTATTCAACTTTAAAAAATTTCTTTGAATTTGTACTTGCTCTAAAGGCATTGGTTTCGTGCAGAAAAAAAATCGAGTTTTTAATCAAACATGACATTACGATGATAGAGAAGCTCAAAAAAATGATGTTTTTGCCATATCGTCCGTCGGTCTATCTGTACGGATGTGCGTCTCTACGGATATGCGCCTTTTCACTCTTAGTTTTTTTGTTATTTTTTTTTTATTTCGTTTTAGCCCAGCTCAAACTGGTTCCTTTCAAGTTACGGTTTTTTCATTTTGGATTTGCCCTAAAATGGCTCTAACGCCTAATTTTACAATACTAGGGCATTTTTGAAAACTGCGATTTTTGTTTTTGGCTTAAATGGTCGTAACGAACATCAGGTTGCAACGGCTTTTTTTCATATGACCATAAGTTGAAAACGGTTGTATTGAATTCACTCAAACCTTGTTTGCTATTGTAGTGCTTTTCCAGCTTCCTATTAGATGACATTAACTTTTTTCAGTTACTCTTTTTTAAATGGTGACTCCCATACAAAGGCCAGTAGGTTTTGGCCAACATTTTTTCGTTTTTCTAATTTTTCCAAAAAAAAGGCTCTAACGACTTTTATTACATAGTTTTTAGGTACAAATAATAATAACGGAATCGGCTATAAGTGGACAACGACATTAACGAAATGGTTCAGACTTGCGAAAATATTGAAATGAAGCAAAGGGAGAGGAAATGGAGTGAGGATGGTGTTAGGATGCAGGGAATAGAAGAACCGGATGGACATAGGTAAGACGAGGGGCCCGAGGGTAAGGAAATCAGGATATGGAAGGGGAGAGATTATAATGTCTGCTACGGAGGCGATGGCATGCTGGCAAGGCACGGCTTAGCTAGCCGGATAAGGGGGATCTTACCTCCGTAGCTAGACCTCGCTCCTTTAAAAAAAAAACATAAAACATGCCAAAAATTTAACTCTATCCACCACTTAAATTTCTCACGCACACCTACTCTCATACTCTATCACATGCACCCCTTCACTAACATGCACACCCTCCCACAAATTCTCACTCACACTTACACTCACACTCCCACACACCCACAACCATTTACTAATCCACACTCACATCCACCCACAGCCATTCGATCAGACACTCGCTTACATGCACGCTACCACCCACTCACAACCACTCACTCTTACGCACATACCTACTCATACTCACTCTCACATACACCCTCATACTTACAGGCATACCTACTCACACTCACACTCACACACATACCTACTCACACTCACACTCACACACATACCTACTCACACTCACAGTCACACCCACTTTGGATTCTGCGGATGTCTTTGCAGAACGGACCACAGCCCACCCCACCTGGTATTCAATCGGTCCGATTGTGTAGAATCCCCCTCACGTCCTGGATTGGTTTGGTGTTAGGCCATACTTACTCACCTCTCTAAGCTTGCATCCGCCTAACCGCACCTCCCTGAAAATACCTTACAATGCAATTGAGCTTAGTACAAGCTCAGAACACCGAATTTAAAAGCGATAGATTCAACCTCATCGGCGTGATTTACAAACAGGATTTTATTTTCAAACTAAAACTAACATTTGGAATATTCTTAACATCTAACTAGAGCTAAAATACAAAAAAAAACTAAAGAATTGCAACAAGAACTTGAACTAAACTTAATCTTGAAACTAAAATTTAATGGGTTGAATCAAGAAAAAAAAATATCCATAAGATCATATAACGAGAAACATAGTTTAATTTAAAGGAGTTTAAAAATAAATTTACAAATAAGAAAATAATATATTTAAACTATGGATAAAAAAAGAAAGGTTTATTGCGAGCATGAGGGCAAATGCAATTACATATTCACCTTTTGTATTTGAAAAAAACCGTTTGATTTGAATCAAGTAACCTAAATTTTAAATGAAAGAAATCGAATTTAAAAAAAAAATGGAGATGTATAACGCCCCGTTTCAGGAGGAAGAACCAACCCCCTTCTATCCCAATTGCTACGCGCTCCAAAAGAAAACGGTATCTACCTCCTTTTAGGAGTTATTTATAACGGCCAACCCTACCTACAAAGAGCTCTATGTGGGGATAAACTGGTACAACAAAATAGGATCTTGGGTAGCAGGACGTGGTCCTAACCTGTTGTATTGGGTCGTTCCCGACTCTGTAAAAAAAAAAGTATTTTCGATTATAGCACAATAATTTTTACCAAGGCGAAAAACTGAATTACCCCAAAAGCGCAAACAAAAGAAAGATTTAAAAGAAAAACTTAAAACTAGTAGATTAAAACAAATGTAATGACTAAAAAAATAACAACTAATACTACATAAATTAAAAAAAATTAAAATTAAATAAATATGAAAAATACCACGCCAAGTTTAAACAAGATATATAAAAAAAATCTTTTATAAGTTTTAAGGCTAGAAGCCTTCTGCGGACCGGTCTCCTCCGCGTCTTTTCGGCGTCTTTGGGGTGACACCAATGAACAGTAAAAGGGGCCAAGGTAAGCCTTCAGGTTTTTCTTTTTTTGTTTTTCATATATGTACATATATATATATATATATATAAAACGCACCAAAAAATGATTTCTTCCTGTTCGTGAACAGGAACAGGGCAACAAAAATAAAATATCCGTTTTTATTTTTTTTGATATATTTTTTACTTGCGATTATAGGTACTATAAGGCAAGTTATGCATTCGTCGAAAAAAAAAGTTTTTGATAACAATCAAACATGACATTACGATGATAGAGAAGACGAAAAAAGATGGTCTTAAAATTCTGTCCGTCTGTATGTCTGTCTGTCTGTCTGTATGTATAGAGACCTACAGCCCAAACGGGTGGGCCGAATTGCTTCAAACTTGGTATATAGACTTTTTTAGGTATTGTACAGAGGGGAAATTGAAATATTTTTTTTAGCTCAAAAAATAACGGTACCTGCCATACAACCGTTACGTTAAAGCTTATTTTTCTCAAAAACGACTCTAACGATTTCCATTTAAAAAAATCAGTGTTGCTTTTTAGGTACGACCAATCATATGGCTGAAAAAAAAGTTTTAAAAAATGGCTAAGAACGGTACTTTCCATAGAACCGTTTTTTTTGCTTTCGACTATCTCGAAAACGACTCAACCGATTCTTTCGAAATTTCACACACATATAGCTGTAGATAGCTCAATTTGTATTGCATACCAATATTTTTGAAAAATATTTTTTTGTATTTTTAAAAGCATTTAAAAAAAAAATTAAAAAATTAATATTTTAAAAACTGCTTATTAAATTTTTTTCTAAAAATTTTAAATAAATGTATTTGCTGAATACCTATGAACTGGCGTTTTTGAATATTTTTTGAAAATTTTTTTCAAAAAGTTTTTCAAAAAAAACTTTTTTTCTGAAAAACCGCTCCACAGATTTTTATAAATTTATTCTCATAAATTCAAATTTATCCGACAAATAAAATGGCGTACTTTTTTTAAGCTCAAATTAGTTTAAGTATTTATTTAAGAATTTTGAAAATTTTATTTTTATCAAAATCTCAAGCCCCTAAACCACTGTCACTCATTAGAGCAAGTTCGTGCGACCAGTCGTGCATTTTATTTATTGAAGCCTCGGATCCCTTACCGTTGGTCGGGGGAAATCTTTGGCTGTAAGTGGTCGTCTTAAAACTGAGAGTATGCTTTGTCAAGCAAACCCTTTTATAATACATTGTTGCTTATGCAGCAGAATAGTTCTTTTGACTGCTTAAGATTATCTTGTTTATGGTTAGATACTTAAATGCTTATGCAGCAGAGCTGCTTATAGATTTCAGTGTTTCTTATCTTCGATCGTATTATTTTCGATTGAATTTAAAGTCTAATTCTTTTTCTGTGGGCGCACAAGCGATTTGTGATATAACACCTCCCCCCAAAGATTCTTCTATGGGTTGGAAAGCGACTCTTGGAAGATTTACATTCATTTTAGTTTGGTCCTTTTTAAATTTCAAAATTATCTATATAATGATTAATAAAATTACTATTGCAATTATAAGGTATAAAGTTGTTTTTGTTTCTTTGTGGGCTAGTTTAAGTTCTTTAATCTCTTTGATATTTTCTATGTTTTGGAAATTAATTTTTTCAAAAGTTATTTCATTTATTTTGGTGTAATTAATATTTAATATAGTATTTGGTAACAATATTTCGTTTTTATATTCCATTCGTTTATAGGTTTTATTTTTTATTTCTACGTAACAATTTTCTAAAGAAATCAAATAATTTCCTTTTATTGTTATTTCTTGGCTATTACAATAAATTGTGATTAATTTTTTCAATCTTAGAATTAATATTTATAATATTGTTGTTTCCTATTTCTAATACAACTTCTTTATGATTTCCAACTAGATTACATTTCATTTTATTTTCATAAATATGTGTTATACAATTATCATTTATTGATTTCAAATATTTCTTAAGATTAGTGTTATTATAGATTTCTTTTCCTTTTGCTAAATACATGTTTTGATTTATTTTGAGTTGGAAGTTCTTATCAACATTTGGTATTGGTTGTACATATATTTTTTCGTAAACTTCATCGGAAAAATTTGGAATTTCTATGATAAAAATTATGTGTTTATTATAAAGAGCTAGGTTAAGTTTTATGTATTCAAGAGTTTCTAACCTGATGTTGTTTTTACTTATTTCTTTTTCCGTTAATATATCTCTACTTAGGACTCCTAGCTTTGAAGTTAATATGATATCTTTTATTTTTTCAATATCGTTTAAGATGTATCATATATTTTCTTTTATTTCTATTTTGAGTTTAAACTTATGGAAGTCTCTTTCTAAATGTTCGTGAGCGTTGTTAAAATTCTTTATGGTTTCAGATATCTGTTTGGCTTTGGAATTAAAGGTTTCTGTAAGGGTTTTAATCTGATTGTTGAAATGGTCGTTTATTTTTATTTGTCGATTTAAGTGTGTAATTGAGTTATGGGTATTTGTTTCAATAATTTTAATTTGTTTTTCAATTTCTAGACGATCGTCGTCGTCCATTGTTCCGTATAGGAATTTCATTCCTGAACCTTTTATATTTAACAGTCCTCTTTTATGCCTTTGATGGGGAATTATAGTTTCAAATTATTTCCTTCAGTGATTCATAATATTTATAATTTCTTGATTATGCTCTGACAAATTGTTTACATCATTTTCTAGCATTGGAAGTTCCTTAACGTTATTTTCTAATAGTTTTATATTTTGTTCGTAATTAGTTAAGTTTATTATATGAAGAATTTTAGTGTAGTTGTCTATAATCTTCTGTTCTCCTAATTGTAATATTCGAAAACCTTTACCGTGGTTTAAGTTTGTTATTTGTAATTCCTGTGTTTTTATTGTTAAAATGAAAGTTGTGAAAACTATTATTTTAATTAATGTCTTCATTTGTTGTTCCCATAGTTGCTTGGTTGGAAACATTCGTTTCGGTTGTTGAATTAGACCTGAAATCAAGGGTTTCATTCTTAAATTTTTTTTCTTTATGAAACTGATCTTTATGGAGAATACGATTTGCTTGTTTTTTAAAGGGGTTTCCTTCTTCTATTGTATATTTTTTGTTACATTTATTAATTACTTTTGCTTTTTTATATTTAGGGGTAATTTTATTTTTTATTCTATCTTGTGCCGTTGTTTTAATAAATTCTTCATTTATATCAGTATCTTTCCTATTTTCATTTATTTTATTCAATATTTTTTCTTTTGTGTTTTCTATTTGTTTGTAGATGACTTCATTATTTAATTTATTTAAATGAATGTCGATAGGTTTTTCTTTTCTCGTTAAGTGTATTGTTTTATTATAGATTGAGAGAGTTTTTATAACTTCGTCTATTAATGGGAAAGGATCATCTGTTTTTTCTACTTGAGTTAAAATTCTGAGGTGTTCGTTTAAGGTACTATGAAATCTCTCTATATCCGAATTACCGGTGTGTCTATTAGCTGTACTGTAATGTACGTCTATGTTGCTATTGGACAAAAAGGTTTTTAATGTTTCTGCAACAAAAGCGTTTTCGTTATCTAAGGTTACTATTTTTGGGTTAGCCATATACGAGAATATTTTAGTCATGGCGTTAATAACATCAATATAAGTTTTATTTTTGATTCGTTCAATCGCTGCGTATTTAGAAAATTTATCGATACATGTAAGGTTTATCTCTGTACCATACCTATATCTAGGTGATAGTGTTCATGTGGACCTTTGGGTGTTTCCGTTTTTTCGTAAAGTAGTTTTAGTGGATGTCTTTCTATTTTCGTCATACAGAAGTTGCATTGGTTTATTATTTTATTAATTAATTCCTTAAAATTCGGGATATAATATTCTCTGATAAGTTCTAAATAAAGTTTATCAATTCCTAAATGATTAAATTCTGTGTGTGTTTTAAGTACAGTTTCATATGCATCTTTTATATTTAAATCTTTTAGTAATTTTGTACTTCTAAATAATATATTCTTTTTCATTTTATTTTCTTGGATCTATACTTTCTGAAATTCGTTAAATTGTTCATCGTTTGCAATGTATATAGCATTTGTGATATTTGTATCAACTTCGTTTATTATTTGTAAATATGATTTTTCATTGGGGTTTAAACATTTAAATGTTATTCTCCTTTTACCAACATGCGGGAATGAAATTGTTTGATCACCATTTACGCTGGAATCAAGGACAATTTGTCTCTTAAAATAATTGAGAGGTTTTTCGCTAATAGCTATGAAAAGTGAATTATCTTCTTCTGCACTATGATTGGTTCTTAAATCTTCTTCTTCTAATATATTTAGTTTTGGTTCATTAATTTTAATTCTTGAAAGGGCATCTGCCACTTTATTTTATTTTCCTTGAATAAACTCAATTTTGAAGTCATATTCTTCAAGCCGAATTTTCCACCGTTGTACTTTGGAATTAGGTTCTTTTAAAGTACTTAGCCATACTAATGGCCTGTGGTCTGTTCTGATTGTGAATTTTTTTCCGTACAGATAGTGTCGGAATTGGGTTGTTGCCCACACAATAGCTAAAAGCTCTTTTTCTATTATGAAATAATTTTGTTCATGCTTATTTAATGTTTTTGATGCAAAACATAATGGACCATGTGATTGTCTGAGGACTGCACCTGCAGCAAAATTCGATGCATCGGTAGTCAATATAAAATCTTTTGAAAAGTCAGGGTGTCTGTTTATTATGTTATCGGTCATCATGGTTTTTAATTTTAAAAATGCGTTCTTGTAACTTTCTTCATTTATATTTATTTTAGCATTCTTCTTCAAACAGAGTGTAAAGGGTTTTATGATTTAAGCGTAATCCTGAATGAATTTACGATAATACCCTGTAAGTCCAAGGAATGATTGAATTTCCTTCACTGTAGTGGGGATTGGAAAATTTTGAATTGTTAGTAGTTTTTTGGGATTTGGTTAATTACCATTAGGAGTAATAACATGACCAATGAATTCGGTTTCATGCCTCATGAATTCTGATTAATTGAGAGATACTTTCAGATTAGCTTTTCTTAAAACGTTTAGTATTAATTTTATATGTTGACTATGTTCTTTTAAATTTGTAGAGAAAATTATTATATCATCTAAATATACGTAACAAATTTTACTGATGTAATCTTTTAAGACTTCATTCATTAATCGTTGAAAGGTCGCGGGGGCATTTTTAAGTCCGAATGGCATTCGTAAAAATTGATAATGTCCAGAAAGTGTACTAAATGCCGTTTTTTCACGATCGTTTTCTTCTATTTCGATTTGATAGAATCCTTTAGTCAAGTCTAAAGTACTAAAATAATTGCAATGCCCAAGCTTGTCAAGTATTGCTTCAATGTTAGGGATTGGGAATTTATCCTCTTTAGTTTTGAGGTTTAATTTGCGATAATCGATAACGATTCTCCATTCTTTGTTTCCGCTGTGATCTTCCTTTTTGGGGACTATCCAGATTGGAGCGTTATATGGGGATGTTGAAGGCTCGATAATTTTTTGTTCCAACATTTCCTTAACTTGACGATTAACTTCTTGTTTGTGAATTTCTGGGTATCTATAAATTCTAGTATATATAGGTGAATTATAGTCAGTTGGTATTTTATGTTTGACATAATTGGTGAATGTCAAATCATCACCTTTATTATAAAAAGCTTGGTTCATTTGATTGATGATTTTGAATAACTCAGATTTTTCTTCGTTATTTAAATGATCTGTGCGTAACTCGTCGGTAAAATCTGGTATTTTAAGATCTTCTTCAATGTTATTCATATAATTTACCATATTTTCATATTCAGTTTCTTCATTTTTATCAAAGAAGAGTGGGAATGGTAGTTCATTTATTATTAATAATTTTTCTTTGTAAAGTATTTTTGCATTATTTGGGATTAATATATTATTACCTAACAAAACATTGTATTCATCAGAAAATTTATAAATTTGAAATTCAGCGTTTTGTAAGATAGGTATAGCAAATTTATCTTTTGGAAAAACTGCGTCTTTAAAAATAGTTATGGGACTACCTGCGGATTTACAGTGGGGTAAGTTTTGTTTTTAAATATTGTGGTGGAGTATCTTCTTCATTTGTTATACTGTTCGTTGCACCAGTATCGATTAACAATCTGATATACGTATTTTCTTTTGTTAGTTTGATATAGGGTAAACCTTGTTTCGTGTCTCCGAGGCTGCATATTGAAAATTTACATCATTGGCTTTAGATTCTTGTTTAATATAATTGTTTTTAGGATGATTGTTTCGTCGGATTGGAGATGAGCCAGGATCTATATCCATTGGTTCAAATTGTTGAGGGTATTGCTTATAATGTTGCCTGTTTTCATTAGGTCTTTGGTAATTTGGATTGTATTGCCTCTGGTTGGAGTAATTAGAATTAAAGTTATTTTGGGGGTTGTATGGCTTTGGTTGCCAGTGATTTCTAAATGGGTTCTGATTATTGTTTCTAGGGTTAAAATTATGTCCGCTATTTATATTTTGATTAAAATTATTATTTTTATGTCTAACTTCCTTTTTGTCATTTGAAATATTCAAGTCAGGACTGCGACTGACAAAACCTGCCTGTGACAATTCGTGGAGGGCTAACTCCATGGTAGAAGGTTTTAATGGGTATAAAATAGTTCTCATGTGAACTGGTAATTTTTCCTTGAATATATTTAAAGTCGTGTTGTTATTTCTAGGAATATCTAATTGATTGTTTTCTTGTAGGCACTTTTGGTTAAGTAATGGCAGTGTTTTTTGAATATAATTATAATACTTGAGGACATCTCCTCTAAATTGCGAGTTTCTAAGAACATCGATAACTGTTTTTAAAACCGCCAAAATTCTAATAACATAGCTTTTATATCACTCCATTTAGTTAAATGGGTGTGAATTTCAATTGCCTGTCTGGCGCGACCTATAAACTTTGATTTAAGTAGGTTGACACACATTTTTTGGCCCTGCTCATTATAAGTTAGTAGGGTAGGAATTATATCGTCGTCGTTGCTAATAAAGATCGGCAGGTCTTCTGTTCTACCATCGAACGTTGATAATCGTTCGATGTATTTAAAGGATTGAGTTCTAAGACTCTTAATGCGTTTAAATTCATGTTTTGTACAATATTTCTATTATTATTTAAGCCTAGCTCTATATTATTACCTTGGTTAACATTAGCAGGTGCTGCTGTATGCTGTTCTTGATTTTCCTCCATGTCTTCTGAATCTGATTCTTCTCTTAGTCCAGATGTGTTGTAAGGTTGATTTTTTTGAAGTTCTTGGAGTCTTCTTTGGGCTTTTCTTTGTTTTCCTTTAATTGCTTTAAAGGTATATCTGATTCCATTCATTAATCGCACACGTTGGGACAGTTTCTTAATGTCACTTTATTTGTTTATGAATGTCCTCTTAATCGACTTAGGTTTCACTTTCAGCGCGCACTTAGGTTATGCACTTAATAACTTGGTTGCTTCTCTTCTTTTTTTTTTATTTTTGAAAATATTCTCCGCTGTGGAGTTTTGTAGTATGGGTCATTTACGTTGACCTGAACTGCTTAATATTTTCGTACTTTAAATGATTTTCACTCATTAAAGCACTTTGGTTAATTGCTTCACTTGCACCTTAAATTTTTTTTTTTCACAATTACGGGTTACGAGTCGTGTTTAAACTAAAGTGTTCGTAAGTTCTTTTTTTTCGGATCGCCAATTTTAGCAATTAATATTTTTTGGCAATCCTACCGACTGCACCATTTTTAATAGAGTATTTAAAACGCACCAAAAAATGATTTCTTCCTGTTCGTGAGAACAGGGCAACAAAAATAAAATATCCGTTTTTATTTTTTTTTGATATATTTTTTTATTGAAGCCTCGGATCCCTTACCGTTGGTGGGGGGAAATCTTTGGCTGTAAGTGGTCGTCTTAAAACTGAGAGTATGCTTTGTCAAGCAAACCCTTTTATAATACATTGTTGCTTATGCAGCAGAATAGTTCTTTTGACTGCTTAAGATTATCTTGTTTATGGTTAGATACTTAAATGCTTATGCAGCAGAGCTGCTTATAGATTTCAGTGTTTCTTATCTTCGATCGTATTATTTTCGATTGAATTTAAAGTCTAATTCTTTTTCTGTGGGCGCACAAGCGATCTGTGACATAACATATATGTAAGTATCACCCTCTCAAACGGGCCGCCAAAACAGGTGCAACTATTACAAATTTATATCAATTACTGGGAAGCCTGGGACTCCCACAGGCTTAATTCCGGGTTTTGAATGTAACCTCCTTTAGTTTAATTGGTCCTTTGATAAAGCGCACTGTACCAGGTACCCACTTTCACGGATTAAAAGCTTAAAGGCTGGCGGACAAAACTTTTGTCCTCGCCGTTGACCGCCAAAATCTCACCCTTGGACACTATACCAAAATTACTCTTTAACAACCATTTTTTTTAAAGGAAACCAAAAAAACGGAAACTCACCCTCTTCCTGATGGAATTCGAAGAAAAATCCTATTCCTCTCTGGATTGGGTTCACCGAACGTTGAGCAAATTTACAATTTAAGTTGTATAGTTTCCTAGATTTTTTTTTATAAATTTCACTCCACTTGTTTTCTTTAGATTTTTATTTTTTTTTTTTCTTTATTACTTTAGACAAAAGAAATTACACTGCCAGTGTTTCAATTAAGGTAATTATGTCTGAAAGTAAAAGAATCACTTCCAACTCGTTTCTTTTTTCCTCGGAAACTACCGATTTAAATTTTCTTTTAGGGATCGACTTTCAAATCTCCTCCACGACTGAAAAACTTGCTGATGACTTTGCACAATTTTAGCTAAAGCCGATCAGCGGTTTTGTATGTAATTTTGTATGTAGCTGCATCAACCAAAGGTTCGTTGGCCTCGACCTACATTTGCAATACAGCTGACGGGATATTTATTTTTAAACAACATTTGTACTTAAGAAATTCCTTTGCATCTATCCTAGACACAACCCTACTTTCGCGTAGTTTGGGCAGTCTAGGATAATTCAAAATTCATTTTCGGACAATTCGGAAACCCAAATGTCAAATAGATGCCTCATTTTTTTCTCATTTGGAGAGATGTCGAGGTCGTGATAGAGGACGGTTGTGCTGTGCCAAGCACTGCCGTCCATTAATCTATTAAAAAAAAAAGTAAACGTTTTATTGGCAAATTTTTTCAATTTTTATCGGGAGTTAAAAAAGTAACTGAGTAAAATTAATTTAAAAAAAAAAAAAAAAAAAAAAAAAAAAAAAAAAAAAATTCATCGGTCTACCGATAAACAACCAGGGCACAAATAGTGCCCAGCAACTCGTCATCCGAAAGTCCCGTATCCTTCAACACCGCTAGAAGTTTCTTCACGGTTATTAACTGTAACTTTGGGGAGAGTGTACAGTTAAAGCAACAGGCTGAGCGGTAAACTTTCGGAATTTTCATCCACCGCAAACTGGCGGCGAATGCAAACAACGGATTCTGTAGCAGCAACTGTAAATTCATCTTTAATCGGCTACAGAATTCCACAAGGAACATTGTCTGGAGTTTTAACCAAAGCCCACCAAATGAAAAAAAAAGGGCACTACATTTGCAAACAGCAGCAACGTCATTATGCAGCAACCTGGTGTTTAAAATATTCTATTCACATAGAAAATGTTTATAAATTTTCTTTATACTCTAACCGGTAATTGTTAATTTATAAAGTAAAGTAATCGTCTTAAAGAAAATATTTTATGTGAACGTAATTCGTGATTTCATGTTACAAATGTGATTTATTCAATTCCCGTAACTCAATAGAGTGTTCCTGCTCTAAAAATACTTTTTGTTTACTTGATAATTCTTTTATTTCATGTATTTTTCAATGTGATTTCTTTTTACATACAACAAGATATAGAGCGTATTCGCTCTTAAAATTACAATCAAACGAAACAAATCTATATAGTCTATATAGTTTATATTTTCTGGTTATTTATTTTAGGTTTATAGTAGGCTAGATTAAGTATTTATTTGTATAGGTATATGTAAATATCCAAAAGTGACAATACGTCATGCGCAACAGTATACTACGCTTATGAGCAAAAGCAGTTCAGCTATATAAAATTATATGAAAACTGACAGCCACGAGGCTATTCATTTTAAGATAAAAGAAAAGAAGGCCATACATTACAGCCACTTTTATTCAATTCTATAAACTAAGTTAGACTAAGACAAATATTGTAATCGAAATTATAGTCTCAATAAAATCAAAGTCAAAGTCAAAGTTTTTTCTCATTTACGCCATGCTTTTAATGTCAGTGAGTTGTTTTGAAGAACTTTGCGCCAAGCAAATAAAATCAATTATGTACTTAGAATATTTTGCAAAATACTACCTAATATCTAATAAGGACGACAAAAAAAAAGGAAACAGAAGTAGCTGCAGCATTAATAAACCCGTGTACACCCGGGTGGAGCGCATTAGAGATCCTGTTTAAAAAAAGTTGAGTCTGATTTAATTTTACCAACCCCGGGTCCATTCGCTTATCAGGAATGTACCAGATAAGGCAGATGCTCCCGGGCTGGGTTTCACTATTACCTTCCACTTCTTAACCCCCTTTTACTATTTGCAGGTACGACGACAGAAAATCATCGCACCTCCATACCTGAGGGAATCACAACGTCGAAATGGACCAAGACAAAGATGATAACCTTTATTTTGCCATGAGATTTCTTATTCGGAAGACAATCTTCTGGAATTATATTATAATTTTAAAATATGATTTCTGTCCAATGATTGCCACGGCTGGCTTGGACGTAGTCTAACCTGGAGATTCAACTTTCGAGGACTTTTGCCAGCATGTGTGGTCGACTGGTCGTATACCGTGTATGTAACAGTGCCTCATCATACCTTGGGGATTATCACCACAATACCACATCAAATACGGCAGTTTTTCTCACCCAAAAGCGAGCTTCATTGCTAAATGAAATTTGCTGAGGAAAATTGGGAGGCGTGTTTGGAATAGAAACATGATTTCCATCATAGATCTGCGCAATTTGGGAGCGTTGTCCAGATGTCAGTCTATTTATGTTGGAATACCAACCCCACCACTTTTGACAGTGGACAAACCTCATCCTGTTCATCGTGCCTGACACTTTTTTTTTTTTTTTTTTAATTTTGTATCTTAAGGTACCATTAGACGGTCCTTGTAAAAGGTCCTTGCAAGGACAGTCTGACGTCACAGAAAATGTGTCCTTGTGCTGTCAGTTAATGGACATTCTTCACCGTGTCTTTGCTAGTAAAGCTACCATTAGACGGTCCTTGTAAATGGTCCTTGCAAGGACAGTCTGACGTCACAGAAAATGTGTCCTTGTGCTGTCAGTAAATGGACATTCTTCACCATGTCTTTGCTAGTAAGAATGTCCATTACACGAATGAAACAAATTTGGCATTCTTGTCCCAAAGTACAATGTCCACCAAAGTGGGCATTGTTACTTTTGCAATTCGGTGTCCTTGCAAGGACAAGCATAACAATGTCCATTACACGACATGACCATTTTGACAGTTGGTAGTGAATGAAACCGAGCTGAAGAATGCAATTTTTTGCAATGACCATTAAACGACATTTATAAATTGGTCCTTGTTAAAAGTAAATTTGACGTTTCGGGGACATTTATAAATTGAGTGACTATCGTATTGTCTTTTTTTTCTCTAGAAAATATTCACGAGAGGTATGTGTGTGAAGTTTTTCGATAAAATAATTTCAATTAAATATAATATAATACAATTATAGTTATAACAGGTAGGTATGTCGTACTACAATCGAAAATTGCAGATGGCGATTCTCGCAGCACATATATTGGAGAGCAGCGACGACGACGACAACAACCAAGGGCCAACACGAAGAGTTCGTTCTGTGTGGTCCAAAAGAAAGTTCAGAGTGGGAACAGAGCAAACGCACGCAAGGTTGTCAAAATCTGATGTCACTTTGGCAGCTCATTGAAATTTAACAACAACAAATCCACCCTGAAAAGTGGACATTCCAAGCAACAATGTCCCCGCAGAAATTCGTGCTGTTGCATTGTTGGGACATGGTCTTTGCAAGGACCAGATGTCAAAAAAATGTGTCCTTGTGTCCCATCAACAATGGAAGGATCATTACACGGTCCTTGTAATTTGTCTGTCCATTACACGACATGACAATTTTGACAGTTGGTGGTGAATGAAACCGCCCTGAAGAATGCAACATTTTACCGTGACCATTACACGACATTTATAAATTGGTCCTTGTTAAATGTAAATTTGACGTTTCAAGTTTCATTACGGACGTTCCCATACTGTGATTTTCTGCAAATAATCACTTTTTATTGGAAAATTATTTCAAGTAAATTAAGATTTATTATAAAAGTACCCACTAACAGAACCTACAAAAATACAACAACATCACAATCAAGATATTGAAGGACACAATTACGTTAAACGTTAAAAACTGATTACAATATCTTTCATTCATTAATTTCAATAACATTAACAATACACCAGAGCTTACTCCGCGAATCTCCCGCTATACTTTTATCATTGACCATCCGGAAAATGTTTATTGAAACTTTTCTATAAGGCGAGCTTACGCATGTATAAATACATTAGCGTCAGTAATCGTGTAAGTAAAAGTATAAGTGAAAGTAAATGTTAAAATTCAGTTGATTGTTGCAATTTTGACCGCGTCTCGTGATGTGCACAGTAACAAGCAATTTTAGTGAAACTATGTCGGAATTCAATCAGCTGTTTGTTACACGGACACAACACATGCCAGCTACTGGCAAGACAGTTGCAAAACACTCACTTTTTCCACTCCCACAGAGATACAATTAGGGCCAGTTGTACAGTCGTGGTTCATCCTTTGATCAAAATTTAAAAACGATTTACCTCTGTCATGTTTACATTATTTATGTTAAGGCGGTGGTTCAAGAGTGGTTCAAGGGTTAACTAACCGATTTTGGTGGATTAAAGAATTTAAAAACAAAGTTCAATGCTGAACAAAATCACAATATCAGATGATTGTGATGTCACTAGCAAACTTTAGCATACCTTAAATTTCTTTTAATACGTTTACAATGTTTCTGACAAAGTTTAAGACACAAATTAGTGTCGGAAAGTTTAACTACGATTTGTTGTAAAAGATTTTCCATACAAGTTTTGACAGTTTTGACCGACGTTTACGTTGGTTTTACGAGGTTCCATTTCTATGAATACCCCTAATGAAAATAAAAATAATTTTTTGTCTGCACATTATTCGAAAAATACCTTTTTAAACTATGTATATATCACTAAAAAATATTTTTTGGTTATTCCTGTATTTATAAAATGGAATTTTGTTTCGTAATCATTATAAATTCACCCACGAAAAACAAATTCATTGACAAAATAAATAACTAACTTTGTTCTTCTCTGCTCTTTTTGTTTTATCTTTGTTTCTTTACTAATGTTAAAATAAGTAGCGCATCACAGAAAGTTCACAGTGGGAACAGAGCAAATGCACGCAAGGTTGTCAAAATCTGATGTCACTAGCTCATTGACATTTAACAACAACAAAACCACCCTGAAAAGTGGACATTCCAAGCAACAATGTCCCGGCAGAAATTCGTGCTGTTGCATTGTTGGGACATGGTCTTTGCAAGGACCAGATGTCAAAGAAATGTGTCCTTGTGTCTCATCAACAATGGAAGGACCATTACACGGTCCTTGTAATTTGTCTTTGCAAGGACACACAAATTCGTGACATTGTGGTTGTCCTTGCAAGGACAGCATTTTACAATGTTTATTACACGACATGTCGATTTTAGGACAGACGTCAGACTGTCCTTGCAAGGACCATTACAAGGACCGTCTAATGGTAGCAATTTCTTTATTTTTTTTTTTTATTAAGGTTGGATTTTGAATTCCTAGCTCTAATTGGGCTGGCAAGTGGCCGCAGCAGTTTATATCTCTTATAGCACCCATAAGATGGCATCTACATTTTAAATATTACAATAGCTCCAAATTTTTCAAAAATGTCTAAATATTTTGACTTACTCTGTAGGTATTTTCTGGAAAAATTATCATTAAACACTACTTCTTAAACAAAGAACTTGAACTTCCTTGCTTATTTCATACAACAATGAGTATTTGTATTATTTGTCATCGCTCGAAAAATTTGGGACCCAGCCGTGCATTTTATTTTGTATAGATTGTGTCCTTTCTGGATTCTGTCACTCTAAATAACGTAGATATCCTTATTTTATAATACTAATCGCCTTTTCTCTGATTCACTCATGATTTTCAGAATGAGGAGTAATATCATGAAAGGCACTATTCACTTAATGACATAATCTTTTGATTAAGCAAAGATAAGTGCCGTTACTGAGTTATTGCCCGGCGTGTTCACACATTTTGTTATTTCTATTTGCAAAAGCTGGATCATAACTTTTTAGATTTTTGACCAACATTGTTGTATTTTTGAAGTTTCTTAAAGTATTTTAAAGAAACCTTGTTTCTTTTTTTATTTTGTGTTGTCATTGTAATAAACCTCGAATAATTTCCCACGGGTATGTCTACTATCAACACTAGTTCTGTTGACCTTTATCGGCTTGAGGAGTTGATTTCATTTTACGTATCGGTATCGTGAGAACTTTGTTGAAAGCTATATATTATGCAATAGTGCTTTTGTTGATTGGTCTGGAATCTTAAAATTATTCCAAAAGCTTTCTATTTGGAACCAGAAATATGAGTCGGTTATTTTTAAAAATTAAAAATTAAAAAAGTCACCTTAATTTGATTTTACAATATAAATTAACGAAAATAAAATAATTAAATTATTACTTTGGATGTAAAAACTTTCGTTTGCATCCAATTGCATCTCATTACGCACTTGTTTAAGAACACGCACATTGTCTACAATAATATTATGGTTTTCTTTTATGACGTGTGCTGCGACCGCCGATCGCGAAGGTTGGTTTAAAGTTTTTACATCCAAAAGGGCAATAACCTTCTAAATCAAGACAACGGCAATATCGAGTCTTGTCTATTTGCTAAAATATAACAACACACTTGTTTTAATTTCATGTTTTTTGTATTTAACCGTTGTCATTCGTTCTGTTTGATTTTTACTCATCGATGCTTATCTCGCGCTTCAATCAACAGCTGCAGCCACAGCTTCAGTAGTGCAATGCTGATGATGAAACGAAAGGGTTTCGAAATGCATTCGAGGTTTGTTAACGATTGTTAAAAGTAATAATTTAATTATTTTATTTTCGTTAATTTATATTGTAAAATCAAATTAAGGTGACTTTTTTAATTTTTAATTGTTATCGGATTTTACGCGGTTCAACAAAGAATTTTGAGGTTATTTTTACTATGACAATGACGATTTCCTATCCACTCCAGTCTACCATTTCTTTAACGCAGAAAGAAAATTTTATATTAATCTATATTTAATGTGTTATGAAAATTGTAATAAAATATTGTTGTAATTTTTTTTTAAGTATTTGAATATATTCAAAATATTTAACCTCGTTTTTTTTAGTGGGGACTAACATGCTCAGAAAATGCTTGGAAACTAGCTCTGGTTGGAACCATGCACTTTGCTGGTTTGGTGGCAGGAACAGCTTCTTCTGGATTCTTTGCCGATAGGTAAATTGAAAATCTTATACTATCTCTTCAAACATAAATTCCTTAAGTTACATCTAACATTTTTCGCCATTAGATATGGAAGAAAAATAATATTTATAATTTGCATAGCTTTCATGGCAATAACTGGCATTCTGCAAGCCCTAGCATGGGACTACGATAGTTTTTTGGTGTTTGCCTTCCTCAATGCAGTTGGTACTTCGGGTGTTTATCCATTGGCATTTATAATCGGTGTCGAAATGGTTGGACCGAAACGAAGGGAAATGTCATCGATTGTATTAAATTATTTTTATGCGATTGGAGAAGCTTCTGTAGGTCTGTCAGCATGGCTTATCCATGATTGGCAGATACTTCAGATTGCTCTTTCAGCACCACCTTTGCTATTTATCGGCTACTATTGGATGGTTCCAGAATCCGTGCGATGGCTTATTGCACGTGAAGAACACGAGAAGGCCAAACAAATCATAACCAAAGCAGCCAAAGTCAACAAGAAAGAAATGTCTGAGTTGTTATTGGCTTCATTTGATATCAAACCCGAAGATAGTTGCAAAAGGTCAAAATCAGACGATTCGACTGGTGAAAAACTAAAGCTGGCTGTTGAAGAACAAGGTGAAATTTATGGAGCAATGAGAGATGTCTTTCAATCTAAGACTTTATTAATACGATATGCTATACTATTGTACATCTGGTATGTTTTTTTTTTTCCAACAATTGAAATTAAATGTTTTTATTTAACAATAACAATATATTTTTAAGGGCCGTTAATGCTACCGTTTTTTATGGACTTTCATTGAATGCAACGAATCTAAGTGGCAATAAGTATGTCAATTTTGCCTTGGTTTGTCTCGTTGAGATTCCTGGATATTCATTAGCATGGGTAATTTTTTTAATCAAATTACTTAAAGCTCTAAATTGATTCGATTGCAGGTTATGTTAAACAAATTTGGAAGAAAATGGTCTCTATCCGGGTCGTTACTTCTTTGTGCCGTTACTTGTGTTGCAGGAGGATATGTAGCAAGGAGTAAGTTAAAAGTGAAGCTCAAATTTTGGTAATATAATTTATACACATTTTTTTTTTTTTTGTTGCACTATCAGTTCTCGAGAGTAAGAAGCTTATATCAAGCATTAACTTACAATCAGAGATTAGCCAACACATATTATGTGCTTACTGGCTACATCATTTAGTGCAGGTGTTAGTTGTTAGTAGGCAAAATATACAAATAGCATAACACAAGCACAAAAAATAAAAATAAATAAACAAATACATTTATACAAAATAGATACAAAAACATTGAGAGCATACAAAACATAAACTATGAGCGTGGTGCACTGGTTTTAAATGTTTTTTTTAGACAGGATTTACTAATATTAAAATCAACAATACTTTTATTTGAGTTAAAAAGTTTGCACATGCGGGTTAGAGGTTCATTCATGCCATAATTAGTACGGTGTTGGGGACAATGTAATAGTTCTTATCTACGAAGATGATGAGCCCCTCCGCGATAGTTAAAACTTACACATGATAGAAGATCGGGTGAGTCCAAAGATCCCGTTAAAAGTTGGTGAATAAAAATAACATCATTGTTAGTGCGCCTTTGTAACAAAGTTTGAATCTGTAGAAGTTGAATCCAGTGTTCGTAAGGTGGGAGGTTGTATGGATCTGCCCAGGAGAGACCTTTTAATGCAAATCGAATAAAATTACGCTGAACTGCCTCTATCCTAGACTTATGAACTTCGTAGAAAGGAGACCATACCTGTGATGCATATTCTAGATGGGGGCGAATATGACAGTTATATAAAGCTAGGGTTACATAAGGATTTTGAAATTCCTTTGACCATCTCTTAACAAATCCCAACATGGAATTAGCTTTTTTAACAATAAAATTTGTTCCGTGAAACTCAAGTCTAGGCTAAAGTTGACTCCCAGATCTTTAAAACTAAAAACGCGATGAAAAACTTTTGAAATTTAATAGCCGTGTGAACTTGGTACCCGTTTCCTTGAAAATGTCATTGTCTGACATTTCGCTGGATTCAGGCTTAAACAATTCTTGCTACACCAGATAACAAATCTGTCGATGTCGGCTTGCAATTCTACGCGGTCATTGGCTGAGTTAATAGATTTGAAAATTTTCATATCGTCAGCGAAAACGAGGATCTCACTAGAATGAATACAAGAAGTTACGTCATTGATAGCGAGTATAAACAGTAACGGACCAAGATGGCTGCCTTGTGGGACTCCTGATTTTGCTGGAAAGGGGTTAGAAAACGAATTTCTGAAGTTAATTATGTATGATCTGTTTCGGAGATATGAATATATCCAATTAACAAATCCTACAAGGAAACCTAGAGCTTTCAATTTGAAAATTATGATTTCGTGAGAGAGTTGGTCAAAAGCTTTTGAGAAATCTGTGTAGATACAATCCAGCTCATGCCCTCTCTCTAATGCTCTTGAGCACTTGTTCATAAAGGTTAATAAGTTTGTGACAGTAGACCGCTTCTGCATGAAGCCGTGTTGTTGATGGCAGATTAAATGTTTGCAGAAAAACGTTATGCTATCAGAAACTACTTGTTCGAAAAGCTTTGGAATAGAAGACAGTTTAGAAATCGGTCTGTAGTTGGTGATATCGGACTTATTACCCTTTTTGAAGACGGGAGTAATGAATGAATTTTTCCTACTTGAGGAAATTTACCGGACTTAAGGGATAGCTTGAAAAGGAATTGCAAGGGAGAAGCTAAAACGGAGGAACATTTTTTTAATATTATAGGAGGAATGCCATCAGGACCGGGAGAGTAGTCATCTTTCAGCAATGAAAGATAATGCAAAACTTTATCATTATCAATTTGGATGTTGTTAAAAGTGGCTTGGGGGAAATCACGGGAGTAGTCAAAGAAATCAAAGTCTATATTGACAGGATTTTCAATAAAGGACTTACTGGAATGCTTTGCAAACGCATTGCATATCTCAGGTGAGCTTGTCAAAGCGGAATCTTTGTAAACAAAGTTCACTGGATACCCATCAGACTTCTTCTTTAAATTTACAAACTTCCAAAATCTTTTTGGGTCAATCTTCAACGAAATTTCCATTTCCTTCACATATGCTGCATATAGGTTTATGGAAAGTAAATTTAACTCTTCAAAAAGTGCAAGGAACACATTTTAATAAGAAATTGAAAGACTTTTAATATAAGACTTCCAAGCCTTATTCCGTTTGTTGCGTAGAGATTTAAGCTCTTTCGTGTACCATGGATGGCTGAAGTTGATATTTTTAGATGTCTTAAGAGGAATTGAATTTATCAAGCAGCTATTGAAAATTTCGTAGAATTGAGTAACTGCGTCGTCAATGTTAGAGCAAAGATGAATATTCGAAATATTAGAAACACTCAAATTGTCGTAAAGTAATTGAAAGTCAGCTTTACGGAAATCAAGTGAATAAGAAGAGTCTTCAGCATTACTGTTATTAAGTTAATTGCAACTCATATCAAAAAATTTATTTAATGAGGGATGGTAGGAGTCTACGTTAGAAATGGCAGAGGTAGATTCTACCACTACCGTACTAACAGCGTCAGAAGAAAAGACTAAATCGAGAACTCGATTTCTACAATTATTAATACAGCTTACTTGCTGTAAGTCAGTAGAGGAGAGTTGGGTAGTTCCGGACCTAAATAGTTCCAGGAACCATGTCCTCTCTCGGATACAGTTCCACTCGTTCCACAAACTGAATTTAAACATGTCCATAGTTCCGACTACATAGACACAAAACAACAACGAGAAACAATACGAGAGCGAACATCGAACATGTCTCTGTTTGGTTACAAATTAAAATACACACGCATATTTGTTGCGAAATATTTCCAGCCAAAGCCAACACACGAATGAGAATGATAAAGTATAGCAGATACATACCGGAACGATACACTTAATACTTATACGTTAATCGGTCCGACTTCGCATCATGCAAATAGTTCCATATATGTATATCTTCTCTAGCACATTGCCTCGAACATGTTTCTTTCCTATACTACATATTGCTAATTAGAAAGAATGCAAATACAATGCCAACAAAAGACATGGAACTATTAAGGGAACTATGAACATGATAATGAGATCGGACCGGTTGACATTCAGTAGTTCCGAACATGAAGAAACTACAACAAATGCACTATACCTATACTCCATCCATGTCCATAGCTAGCAATACAAGTGGAACTACTAAGAAATGTTATAGGCAATGTGCTTGAAGAAGATATGGAACTACAGGAGGAACTATTTGCATGATGAGAGGTCGGACCAATTAACATTGCTTCGTAGTTCCACTCTTGTAGTTCTTTCATGTGCGGCTATACTCATACAAAGTTCCCTTAATAGTTCCGCGGACATGGTTCCAGGAACTAGTTCCGACCGAAAAAAGAACTGTTGCATGTCCGTTCCGCCTTTGGAACTGTTTTGCGCAACTCTAGTAGAGGTTATGTTGTCCAAAAGAAGAAGTTCCTGTTGCGAGGAAGTTAAGGAGGACTCGTCTTCTGAAGGGGTCTACGTAATATTAGGTTAATTAAAGTCACCCAACATTAAAATGTTGCTATTTAAACTGGCAATATCAATCAAATGATCAAGAATTAACGATAGCTCGGCAAAACCTAACGCAGAACTTTTCGGTGGAATATAAACATCAATAATAAAAAGATCATTTGATTGAAAAGAAACCTTAACACAAATGATTTCAATTGAAACATTGAATGGGAAAGTGTATGCCAACTTCTAGCACTTTGTAGTTTTTATCAGAAAAATAAAATTAAAAAAAAACGTTTGCAACGAACTGTTGGATACCCTATTCCCTATATTTTTGTTAGTGTATGCGCCTGCCTCCCGCAGCCAGCCGATGTTTCAGTTTCAGAAACAAAATTCTTCTTTAGCAGACAGAAACAAATTCAATAACATTAATTTTGTGTGGTGTGATGTTCAATTAGTGCTAACAAAATAAAAAAAGGCGTGCGCCACGCCCAAAGTTAAGACTTTTTATTGCCAAGGCAATTGGTATGAGCTCAGTGACATTCAATTTTATTCTTGCAGATCGATTTGAACAAAACAAGACAAAACTTAAATTTTTAAAAATTAGATTTTGAACGGAAATAGCGATTATGTGTGTTTTTAACAATTCTTGGACCACACTCTGCTACGTAACCAAGGAATATAAATGTAAGTGTTCATCTTTTTACTTGAATACTACGACAGATAGTCGTTAAAAAATCAATGCCTTATACAGCTTTTGACGGAAACGCCCCTTAAAAGTGGGCGTGTCTTAAAAATTTGAAGCACTAACTGAGCTTTGATCAGTATTACGGCATATGTGTAAAACTACAGCTGAATCGAGTAGTTTTTAAACAATCTTACCTAAACAAAGGTATTTTATCAAAATCACGCCTTAAAAGTATTGAAAAAAATTACATAAGAAAATGTAGAGATATATGTTTCAAATTACGAACGGAAAGAAAAGTTTTAAATTGAATATTGGAGGTACCTTAAATTTTTGAGACTACGTTTTTCGTTCTTTCAAGAAAAGTGGGCGTAAGCCACGCCCAAAATTAAAAATTTCTTTTCATACACAAACTGTTTAGCTTAACTTAAGAGATGCAAAATTTTGACTTGCGGATTCATTAAAAATACCGTTTATTTACAAAAACAATTTTTTTATAGTTTCTTATAAAAAGTGGGCGTCAGCCACGCCCAAAATCTATTTTTTTGATTTCACACACAAGATGTTTATATGCAAGTAATACCCACAAAATATAATGTTTTCCGCTTTAATATAACAATTGTTATTTTATAAAAACTATATTGATGGTTTAGTATGAAAAATGGGCGTCAGCCACGCCCAAACTGAAATATTTTTATTTGGTTGGAAGAAGGTTTACTTAAAGCTTACTTGTGCAAAATTTAAGCGTTATGCTTTTATCGTAACTGTACAAAAAACATAATTTAATTTTACCAAATTGAGGTTATTCATCAAAAATGGCGATTATGGGCGTGTTTATGGGCGGATTTTACCGGTTCAAGAATTAAGCCTTACTATTGAACCAAAGGTTATATGTACCAAATTTCAGCTTTCTAGCTCAAAAATTGCGACCTCTAGAGAGTATACATACGGACGGACGGACGGACATGGCTAAATCGACTAGGCTTTTGATTCTGAGTCAGAATATATATACTTTTCTATACCTTACGGTATTATTTCTCTATGTTACAAACTCCACACCAAATACAATATACCCATTCTATGGAATAGGGTATAAAAAAATCAAAAACACTTTTTTCAGAAATTTTAAAACTTTTATTATTTTGTCTTTAAAAGGGCTTCTACGTTAAAAATTTCATTGAAATCTGTCAAGTGGCTTACGAGAAATTCTGATTTAAAAGAAATGGTCCTATGGGAGGTACTGTTATAAGACTTTTACTGAGAAATCCGTTCCAAATAAAACATAAGGTTTGCACAGTAAACACTATTCAGAAAGAATTATCAAAATCGTAGGAGCCGTTTTTGTGCAAAATTCATTTTTCACTAAAAATCAATTCAGTTTTTATTCAATTCATTTCTTAACCTATACTAACAGCTAGACCAAAAACCTTAAAAAAGAGCTTAAATATCTACTTAACATAACTTACTGTCCCTATGCGGGCGCTCTAAATTATCCCATAACCATTCTATTGACTTTCGGCTTAAAATTAACTAATTAAAAAAATTCATGAATATATTTATTTATTTATTTTGAGAAAATGTTATTTAAAAAAACTCAAATTAAAGATCTTTTTTTATTTTTTATATAAAACTTAAGACTACCCTAGTACCTTAATTAAAACCTACTTAAAACTACCTAAAACTAGAACAGCCACAGCAGCGGTGTTTTTTTATTTTTTTGTGTGTTTTGTATTGTTTTTTGTATTTTTTTTTTTGTATTTTTGTGTTTTTTGTATTTTTTTTTTTTTTTTTTTTTAATTTTTTCTTATGTTTTTTTGTGTGCCACCATGTCTGTTCCCCCTAAAAAACTACCATAAACCTATGTAAGCTGACCAAGGCGATAAAATTGACCAACTTTTAAATAATCAAATTTCGTCGCTCATCCACCAAAAGTGCCGAGCTTGTTTAATAATATCCCGACGGTCCCGATTGGACACAGCCCTACTGAACCGAAGGCGCTCTGCTCCGTCTCCTGCGGCGACGTCTCGGTCGTACAGGAGTCGCCGATCCACAGTCTTACGGCCGACGTAGTAGATTAACGGAACCGCCAACCTATTCTGTATCAGCCCTCGACTTTCTAAAAATAGGAAAGCCTCGGGTGGAATGAAGCCACTTAAATGTGCATTTTCAAAGTAATCATCATTTGGGTAGTAAGCCCCAAAGATGAGTCCATTAGAAGAGGTCATAGCTCTCGCAACATGACCGCGAATAAGCTTCAACAAGAAGTTATCTATCCTGTTTATGTTGGCCCCATTGTATAGGACCTCGTTGGAATAGTAACGTTTGTACTCGGACTCTGGTGTTCTGTGTAATCCAAGGCAGGTCCTAAGACACTGCCTCTCAAACACCCGAATCTTTTCCATTTGAGATGGGGCAACGTTGAACCACACAGGACACCCATAGGCAATCATCGGCCGGATGAGGGCCATGTAGCAAATCACCTTCACCCTGCTATCAAGGCGGCTGCTATAAAACAGCCGTTTTGTCAGGGCAAAAGCTCCCCTAGCTCTGGACAGAGCAGCATCTATATGTCGGTTGAAATACAGATACTGATCCAGCCAGATGCCAAGGTACTTTACCACACTTTTACTCGCCAGTGGATGTCCACTTGGTCCAACGATCACTAGATTTCTCCAGTTCTTTCTCGTATCCCTAGGAGCCCTAGACAATAGGGTTCTAAACAGGATAGTTTCGCATTTCTGGAAATTGGTTTTCAATTTCCAGTCATCGCAATATTGTTGAATCTTGTCGAAGTCACGCTGCAAGAGAATTCTTATGACCTCGACTTTTGGAGCCGTTCTGTACGCTACAAGGTCATCGGCATACGCAATCGCATGAGCAAGATAACCTATCAGATCGCTGGTGTAAATACTAAAGAGGATCGGCGAGTTCACCGCTCCTTGCTGTAGACCATTTTTTATATCAAATGTTGTGGTAGAAGTTAAATTTCCACTTTGGCAACAAACTTTCTACCATTAAGCATGTCATAAAGAATGTATAACAATGGTTTACTTATGCCAAGTCTGGTTAGCTTCAGATAAAGACCCTCTAACCAAACGGTGTCGAAGGCCTTTTCCAAATCAACCAAAACGGCACCCGTGCATTGATTCTTAGCTTTGTTCCATTAAATATCAGAGACAAGCTAAGGCGCAGCATGAATGGTGTCATGCCCCGTCTTAAAGCCAAACTGATTATCCGGAATAATATTTGTGTCCTCTGCCCACTTGGTCACAGCTCTATTAAGAACTTTTTCGAATACCTTACTGATACTCGGAAGAAGACTTATCGACCGGAGATTAGCCGGATTGGAGCTATCCTTTCCCTTTTTCGGGAGAGGATGAACCACAGCTTTTTCCAACGCACCGGATAATATGCATTATTCAGTGCGTTGTTAAACAGTGTGGTGTAAATGTCTACTGCTTCCTTAGGGAGATGTCGCAGTATAACGTTGGGTATACCATCGAATCCTGCTGACTTCTTTTTCTTTAATGATTCGAAGATGAGCTGGAGCTCTACCTTCGATATAAGCAGGGAACTGGGTCCATTTAGCTCGGCGACAGTGGCGTTTGCCACATTGTCTTCATAAAACCTGGTGAAACAGTGTTCTCAGATCGCCATTGCGTAATGCTGTTTCGAAGGTAGAAATGGTGCACCAGAGCTTTGTTCTCCGGTCGTGATTTGGGCGAATGCTAGCATTCACCTTATGCACTTGCTGAAAAACAGCCCCCAATGCTTCCACCTTCTCTTGAGGATCTTCAATCATAAAGAAGTCGTCATCAATAACGGCATTTCCTGGATTTATACCTGCGATGGTAAGTACGTCTTCGTTGTCCGTATTTCTCGGAAGCTTAAGGCAAGGAAGATCGTTTTGATCATTCCTCCTAAAGATTTTATTAATTTGGGGAAACATACTTCGGTCGCTAGAATTAACGGCCCGTATCTTGTTATCCCAAAACAAATTAATAGACAATCTATAGTTCTGCTTAATAAGCAGATTGAGGTTTTTAATCTCAGACTTCAGTGTCCTAATCCGAGTCGTTTCTGTCAGTAAACCGTCTGTATAAGAGTTTGAGTCTTGTAAGCAGTCTACTTTTGTGTTTGTGTAGTGCGTCTATTGTAGCGTTTCTGTATTTTCCAGTTGCGTCTTGTTCTTTGAATCGTGGGATTGTCCTGTTCATCGCTCGTTGTATTGTCTCATCCATTTGACTAAGGTATCTGTCGATCTCAACGTTCGTCAGATTCCTGGCGAAATGTCGTTCGAAACAAGTTCACTCGATAAGGCGTTGGAGAAGCGTTGCCAACGCGTCCTACTGAAATTGTAAGAGTACGCAGGCACATACTCCTCCAACTCCACAAGCTCGTTCGGAATCCGTATTACGGCGGCGAGTCCGCAGTGGTCACTGTCGTACTCCACCGTCCGGAAACAGTTTCTTGTTTGACCCACAGCGTCAGTTATTGTCAGTCTTGAGTCTAGCAGAAGTAGATCCAGAAAATCACAGCTTCTTGGAAACGATGGTCTATCAGTAGCAATTAGGTCGATCCTATACTCAACGTTGTATCGACCCATCCAATTGAAAAGATGGTATCCTCTAGGGTTTTGACTTTGATTTCCCCAATCTTCATGTCTGGCGTTCAGATCTCCGGCCATGAGATAATAATTTTCCTCCGAGTTGAGGCGAAGACATTCGAAAAGTTTTTCGAGCTCTGATATAAAATTAGCAGGTTGAGGTGCTTCTGGTGCGTACGCCGAGATCAAGTACATTCGCTTCACCTGTTGGAGAGGAATGCAAATGATGCAGGCTTCTAGCAACCCGAATCTGCGCACTTCATTATTATAAATTACCTTATAACTAATGCCTTTTCGTATAAAAATTGCGACTCCACCCCCACGAGTGGGGTTCGGTCGATCTCTTCTTACGGTATTGTAGTTGTTATGAATCAGTTTGTGTTTCTGGTTTAGCTTGGTTTCCCTAGCCAAGAACACATCAGGACTTTTGTCTTTTAGCAAATGAAAGAGATTTGCTCTGCGTTCGGTCCTAATCAGTCAATTTACATTCACAGCTAGGATCTTAAGGGGCCTCTCAAACAGCGCGCCTTTAACCTTTAAGCGTTTGGACGGGCAAAATAGAGTAGAGGAAATCTACCCTTTCTGCCTGTTCCCGGATCTGTTTTTGCACGTCAGCAAGCAGCGGGTATGCAACGCCTTCATGACATCGTTCTGCACCGTAGGAGCCGTAGGCACAGGGGCCTGTGGGGCTACCTTTGGTGCAGGTTGTGCCGTACTTCTTCTCCCCGTCGTCATTTGGGCGAAGGAGATCTGAGGTGTAACGGTCTGAGAAGGAGGACGCACTATTGGGCGACTAACTTCAACTTTTCTATTTCCGGCTTTTTTTGCTTTTTTTAGTGCCTGGTACTTCGGGCATCCCAGGTTACTTGCAGGGTGCCCGGAGCCCTTGCAAAGAGCACAATTAAGCTGGGCCCTATCTTCGGCCCTAATTTCCCCGAGCTTGCACTCTCCCTTTTTGTGGCCTTCTGCGCATTTCACGCAAACAGGATCCATATTACAGTTTCCTGCTGCGTGGTGAGGGCCTTGACAATTCATGCATCGGGGCACGTCGTCTTTATTATTTAATTTTTCCCAGCGTACAACCTGGTAGTTCAGCACGGTGATTTTGCTTAGACTACTCAGTTTGCTTTGGGGCGAGAGCTGAACTAAGAACATAGGAAGACTTCGTTTCTCCCGTATTGACCTTACTGTGGTGAACGGCTTGACCCTGATAAACTCGAGGTCGCCGCTCGCCACTCTGCAGAGCTCATCTGAGAGTCCCTCTGGTTCCGTAGAATCAATACCCTTAAGGACCATAGTTTGGAACTTTTCGTCCCTAGGGGTGATGCTCGGTTGATGCTTTTGTAAGCAAATCTTGTATTTCTTTGTGATCTTTTAAATTGAAGCACTGAACTGCGTGCTTCAGATCACTATATCTTTTAACATTAAACCTATCGCCTATAGCCAACTTACATATGTTTATTGTGTCCTTTATATCCATTTTGTATGCATAAATTGGTGGCACCTTTTCTTTTTTCGGCTTGAGCTGTGGCTGTTGCTGTTGACTCTGCTGCTGTTGTTTCTGCGGCAGTTGTCTCTGCGACTGTTGTCTCTGCTGCTGTTGTATCTGCTGCTGTTGTTGCTGCTCCTGTTGTTGCTGTTGTTGTTGTTGTTGTGGTGGTTGTTGTATTTGTTCTTGTTCTCGTTGGTGCTTTGGCTGATTAGGTGGCAGCTGTTGTTGTTGTTGCTCCAGCTGTTGCTGCTGTGGTTGTTGTTGCTGCAGTGACTGTGGTGGTTGCTGCTGTACTGCTTCTTGGGCAGCTTTTTGAGCCCGCTGCTTTTTTGGTTTTGCAGCTGAGGACGCTGCTTCATTTTGAGCTTCAATTTGCTGCTCTTGAAGCGTCTTTTGCATATCTAGAGCCTTTTGTCGGTCTTGCTCTCTACGGGCATCTTGCTTGGCTTTGAGCTCAAGCACCATGTTTGTGAGGAGGTCGATTTTCGCAGTTAGAGCTGCATTTTCGGGCACCTCTTCCATGTTTGCTGGTGGAGTTAAGTCCAGCAAATCACTGCCACCGCTGACGCTGACGTAATGCCCCTGTCCTCCGTTTGATACGTAGACAATATCTTCAGGAGCATTTTCGAGCTCAGGATCTTCGTCATAGCTTTCTTCTTCGCCGTCGTCGTAATTGTCGTCGTCGTCATCTTCCTCTTCTTGCGAGCTACAAATCTGCTGCTGTATTTTTGCAGCTGCCGATTTTTTGGCCGGTCGTTCCATTTCCTCCTCCTCTCCAGCTATCAGCTTCGCTGGATTGGAGGCACGGTTTCGATCAACCAAATTTGGTGTCGGCTTTATTTTTGCTGGGGCATTGACGTCAGCACCAACATCCGATGCCTCAGTCAATTGCTCCAATATCCAGCTATGCTGGTACTGTTGCTGCCTTTTTTGGTGCTTATCCCAATAATTTTATAAAAAAGGACCTTGTTGTTGGTCCTGACCGGGATCGATCCCGGGATCCTCTGTCTCGGAGTCCGCCACTCTACCAATTAGGCTAACTCGCCACTTATAATTCTCCGTTTAAAAGTCGAACTTCATCACTACCGATACTATATAAAATCTGATAAGGAAAAGTCGCCAACGATGTGCACTCTTCCGCAGTTGAAGCACGACCGTTAGTTTAAGAGCTAGAATGCTAGTTCCAAAAACCCCTCTCTCTGTAGGACTTCATTATAGTACTGCGTATCAAATTCGAAGCAAATCAGTCTAGCCGTTTAGGCTGTAGGTAACTATTATACAGACATACGGACAGACAAACAGACAGACAGAATTGTCGGACCCACTTTTTTAAGGTTCTCTATCATCTTAATGATATGTTTGATTGATTTTTTTTACGACAGCATAACTTGCCTTATAGTACCTATAATCGCAAGTAAAACTGAAGTATCTGTCTGTAATTTCAAAATATCAGCTTCTTACTTATGCATATAAAAGTATATAAGTACGGTAGGTACTTATAACAAAAAAGCAATTTAAAAAATGTTTGTATGACTGTGAGTATGTTCCGGCTTATCTCGCAAACTTCTGGACTGATTTTTATGCGGCGCTAGTTGTCTTATCATGTGAACATTACTTCTATTATTGTTTTTGCTTACCATGGCAATCTAGACAAAAAACTCTCCAATCTGGTGTTTTTGTTCGTCGTCCATAGATGACGCACCAAACGTTCCTCTTATTAAAAGTTCTATAGATTATATAAACAATGGCCAAACCACATTATTGACTTTGACCACAAAGCGAAGAAAGACACGCGCCGGGTCCATGAATGCTTCTATTATATTAGTTTGTTTCCTCTAATTTAAAAAATTCTTTTCATTTTGAAACGTTGTTGTTTGCAGGTGGTGGCTTGAGGGCTAAATATTTTATAATGTGTGTGCTTGTATTTCCCAAAGAAAAAGCTATTAAAATGCTTTTTTAATATAAGCAGCAAAGCAGGTGGAGGGATTACAACAGTAAATGTTGAACGGCTAAACTGCTTCAGTTCTCAGTTGTTTTGTCGTATGAGTATTTTTAAATTAGTCACTTAGTTTTTATAACATACCTACAACCTACATAATATGTAATGTATGTAGCTCAGAGCACTCAAGGTGGCAAAAACTGTTTACATATCAAAGGGTTTTTTAACAGTAGCTCCCGTACATCGTGTTTTCCATCAGTGTAAGACAACATTTTTTTTAAGTTGTTACCAAATTTTTCAAAATAACTTTAACAATTTTGATATATTTTTGGGGAGTATTTCATTGATAGTTGCGTTTTTAAGTTTTGGCTTAAGAAACAAATAACGGGCATCTATGTATATGCAAGCAACTTCATTCCATTGGAGGTCTTAGTTTAACGAAATAACTGGTAAAATGTTCGTATCTGATAACACTGTAAATACGCTCAATAAATGTTACATAATAACTTTTTAAACAAAGAATTTGAACTTCTTTGCATGGAAACTGAGTTATCATCGTGCTATTGCCCTAACAAACCAAGTACGTGCGACCCACCATTCAATATTAATTACTTATATTTCCAGTAAATGTATGTTCGCTTAGTATGAAAAATGTAAACTAATGCACGCAATGGAGTTAAGGGAAAATATGCTGCAGTTGTCCATTTTTCAACCTAAAACAACGATAAAACAGTATAGTAGGTACACTCGGGCGTATGCGTACTTTTCTCTAATTAATTATTTTAATTAAAAAAAAACCCATCCATGTTTTCTTATTTTAGACAATCTAATTAAACGGTATGAATATAATTAAGAAGTCAATCTTATCGCTTAATGTTCAAAATATTTATATAAACTATCATCGTTTATATCATCGCGCTATCTGCTCGCAAGGGGAAAACAACGTCTGCCGGGACAGCTAGTACTATATTATATATACTGATATATATGTTTATTAAATTGAAAACAAATGTTTTTTTTTCTTATCTGCTCCTCACATGGAAAAGTTATAAGTACATTTTATTTTACAATCACGTTATTCATAAATAATTACATTTACAATATTATTAAATTTTACCAACAGGTATTGAATGGGCTGTCATCACACTATTTCTCATAGGAAAATTAGGAATTACATCCTCATTTGCTGTTTTATACACATACACTGCGGAAATGATGCCAACTGTAAGAAATTCACCAGATTCACAGAATAACGCTGATATTAAAACTTGTTGAATGACTTTGATCCATAGACAGATAGTTGAATCGGGTATAATGTGGTAGTTAATGAGCAGTTGCAGTTTGCATTCAAAAAGACCTTGGGTCTTACAGGCATATAATATGTAGTTACAATTATTATTATTAAAATCTTTAAGTCATTGGTCGACAAAGATCGTTCGGGAATCTGTACAAGACTCTTATAAGCATTGATTGTTCCGAGAAGTTAAAATGATCGAGTCCTATTCGCCACTTGTATTTCTTCACTCAGATTAATTTCCACTTGTTACTCTTCCTTGTACTCACTCTTCTCCTTCAATATTGATTCTGATACTCTGAAAAAGATACAAAATGCTGCGTAAAGCGGGAAACAAATATCACTCTATACCCGATTACAATCCAGAGTTTTAGTTTTAACAGATAAAGTGAACTCGTTCTTTTTTAATCAATTTATTATTTATTCCTTAAGGTCATAAGAAGTGGTGGAGTTGGCTGTATGTCCACTTTTGCACGTTTTGGAGCAATGTTGGCCCCGTTTGTCCCACTTTTGGTAATTTTGTAACTCTATTTTTTTCTTAATAATATTATCAAAAAAAAATGTTTTTCAGGGAATGTATTTTGAAACATTGCCCCTCTTGATATTTGGTGCAATATCCTTATCAGCAGGTTTATTGGGTTTATTTTTACCAGAAACATTTCAAAAAAAGTTACCAGACACGGTAAGGGTAATAAAGTTTGAAAATAAAATACTTATTTTTTATTTGTTTTTGTTCACAGGTTAAGGAAGCGAAATCTTTACTTTCAGATGAGCCAGCACATTAGATACGTTTGGGTATTAATTAAAGAAATTGGTTGTTCATTTTTGTTATCTTATATTGTGTTTAATTTATTTTTAGCAAAAAAATATTAAGTCCTGTAAAATGAAGAACTGTTATACTGTTATACACAAAGTTAAGATTGTTAAACTTGATTTTTTAGTTCGTTAATAAGATAATTTGCTTTGATAAGCTACGAACACAATTTAAAAAATTAAAGAAATTTAAAAGACTACGAAGTTTTAATGTATTCCAAATACATGCAAAGTGCGTCAAAAATTTTCCTGGAAGAATATATTAAAAAGGCAATGAAAATAAGCTGCATAAAGTTTTCTTAGAAAAAACTAACGATACAATAGAAATCAATCTGCCCATTTCCGAAACATATAGCAAAATAATTTTTTGTTTTAATTATTCCATATCAAAAATAATTTTGAACATTTGAAACATTTTTTACAAAAGAATTTCTTTTTCAAAAACTTGAATGAAGTCAGTTGAACAGCTTACGGAACAAACGGATTTTATGAGAGGTACTGTTATTAGACAAATCCCGAAAAATCCATTCTTACCACAAGATAGATCGCTTGGAAAAATAGCAAAGATTTAATGGTAGGTACCTACTGATATTTTTGGAGGCTATAGCTACAATGAATAAAGTGCACGACTGGGTCGCTGCTGGACAAAAAAAAAATATTATGAAATCTTAGTAATCACAAAAAAGTCCCTGTTTGAACCTTTTTTTTTTGAAAAAGTGAAATAAGCCATCTGATTTCTAATACTTTTTTGAATTTTGAGGAACAATTTTTTTCGTTCAACCAGTTTTTTTTTTAAACTTTCCGAAAACATAGCTGTTCAACATTTGTTTTGGAGTATTCCAAAACAAATACAACAGTTTGTTGTACTCATAAGGAAAATAAAATTAAATAAACGACTAGGTCTTACGACTTGCTCTAATGTGTTGAAATAATAGTCTTGGGGTTTCAGATTTTGGGGAAAAAGCATTGAAAAAATCAAATGAAAATTTCACTTAAAAATCAATAGTAAAAACGTTTTTTGGAGAAAATGAAGTAAGTCATCAGATTTCTTTTACTTTTTTGAATTTTATGGAACATTTTTTACCAAATCGTTCGACCAGTTTTTTCTAAAAAGGGTTTTTTTTGAAAAACCTTTCGATAACATTTTACAAGTTTTTTTTGAGAATGCCAACATCTAGCAGTTTAAAGTGCTTATCAGAAAACAAGTTTTTAATATTAATATTATTTTGTTAATAAAAGATTAAGACTCTATTATTAACAAAATAATATTAATATTAAAAACTTGTTGTGATAAATGAGTTTTTCATAAGAAATTATATGACAGGTACCGTTAGTTTTGGAGCTAGAATGATACGTCCCTCTGCAGAACATCATTATAATACTATGTACCAAGTTTGAAGCGAATCGGTCCAGCCGTTTAGGCTATGGGTGCCGATACAGACAGAATTGTCGGCTTCTCTATCATCGTAAAGTTATGTTTGATTGCCCAAAAAAAAAACACCAATGCATAACTTCCCATATATGTTTACATACATATGTAGTACCTACCCTGCAAACCCTGCAAACACTACTACAATTAAAAATATATCCTTCGAATGTGTGGGTTTTTTTATTTACTACTTCCCCTGCGCCGTAGAGTATACCCCTGCAAGCAAGAAAGTACGGTAACAATCGATGAAATATGTACATCAAAGGAAGTAGTTTGGTTTCTCCTGAAAGGACCATTATCGATTCACTTTTGAAATGTGCGAAGGAGAAATCCAGGATGTAATGCAAAATGTTGTCTCTTTTTTTTCTTGTTGTCGTTTGTCTTTTTGTCAGAGTGATCTTCGATTCAAAACATAATCATCAACAGTTTTTAAGTTGAGTTGAGTTTGTTGTGTATAATTTGAGAATATGGCGAATCCTTTTTTTATGAAAGTTATTTTATTGCTTGTGATATTTTTGTTTGTTTTTAATAATAAATATATTTTTAATAATACAAATGTAAATAATAATATAATATATTTAATAATAAAATTATTATCATCAAAATGCATTTTCCTATTTTTTTTTTTTTTTTTTTTTGATTGCATGTCTATTTCGGTTCGTAGTTCTACATTCACAGTGCTGTACTTCTATGGAAGTACGAATATAACTGGTGGAATATGCGCTTCAAAAAAGTACTTCAGATGTACATCCATTGAAGTAGGTGCATCCCCAGAAGTACTTTGGATGTGCTTTGGAAGTACTTTTATTGACGGGTAAGTGCAGTACTTTTTTGATATTTTGCTTTTTTATATTCTTATATACATATTTTTTCATATATTCTTATATACAGTTGGCATATAACTGAATTTTTCCCCGATCGCCTATCCTTTTTCAGTGGAAAGGAAGTACTTCTTTTACGTACATATTCCACTGGTTATTTCTGTACTTCTACGTTTGCAGGGTATAATCTCAACTAAAAATTTGTTGAAGAAGCCAAAAATTAAAAAAAAATTGAATTTTTAAATTTTTTCAACATTATTACTTTTTAATTTTTTAATTTAAGAATTGATGTTATTTCGTCTTTAAAGGGGCTCTTATATTAACCAAATCATTAAGTTTACACAAAAACCCGCATTCAGAGAGTTTTATCAAAATCATTGGAGCCGTTTTTGAGAAAAATGAGTTTTTCATTTAAAATCATATGGCAGGTTTAGATATTTTTAGAGCTAGAACGCTAGTTCTAAAAATACCTCTGAAGGACGACATAAAAATATTGTGTACAAAGCTTGAAACAAATCGGCCCAGCCGCTTAGGCTGTTAGTTATTATACAGATAGTCAGACAGACAGAATAGTCAGAACCTCTTCTTTCGGCTTCTCTGTCATCGTAATGTCATTCTGACTTGTTCTGTCTATAGCCCAAGTATGAGTTTCATGCAGAAAAGAAAAATCGAGGAAGGAGGCCCAAAAAAATTTTGTTTCGACATACCGTCCGTCAGTCTGTCTGTGCGGTGTATAGCAGTTTAAAGAAAAACAGTTGTCGTGGATTTTCTTATTTCGTTTAAGCCCGGCTCAAACTGGTACCTTTCAAGTTACGGTTTTTTCAGTTTGGATTTGCTCGAAAACGGCTATAACGATTTTGATTAAACTTATAATATTACAAACCTAAGCCATTTTTCATAATAATGCGTTCTGTGTTTTGGGCCTAAATGGTCATAAGAACAGGTTTACAAGGGCTATTTCAAAATGCCATAAGTTCGCAACGGCTTGATTGAATTGACTAAACACTATAGTTCTCCATAGTTTTGTATAGGACGGCATTACAATTTTGTCAGTAAAACCTTTCTAAACCGTGGCTCCAATACAAAGAGCCGGTCAGTTTCATCCAACTTTTTTTGGTTTTTTCTAATTTTCTCAAAAACGGCTTTAAAGATTTTGATTAAACTTTGTTTTTAATATTCTTTGAGTGTTCTTAGGAAGACTGCGTTTTTAGTTCTTGTCTTAAAATACGGAGATCTGGTCTTAACAGCGTTTTTTTTTTTATATAGCGTAAAGTTTGCAAAGAATTCACTCAAACTTTGTTTGGTATAGTTCCTTACAGCTTCTTTTTAGATGGCGTTACATTTTTTTCAGTTGCTATTTTTTAAATGGTGGCTTCCATAAAGCAAACCACTACGTTTTGGACAAAATTTTTTGGTTTTTTATGATTTACTCAAAAATTTTTATTAAACTTTGTATATAATATACATAGAAGGCTCCAAAGAAAACTTCAAAAAAGTACTTCAGATGTACATCCATTGAAGTAGCCGCTTAGGCTGTTAGTTATTATACAGATAGTCAGACAGACAGAATAGTCAGAACCTCTTCTTTTGGCTTCTCTGTCATCGTAATGTCATTCTGACTTGTTCTGTCTATAGCCCAAGTATGAGTTTCATGCAGAAAAGAAAAATCGAGGAAGGAGGCCCAAAAAAATTTTTTTTTCGACATACCGTCCGTCAGTCTGTCTGTGCGGTGTATAGCAGTTTAAAGAAAAACAGTTGTCGTGGATTTTCTTATTTCGTTTAAGCCCGGCTCAAACTGGTACCTTTCAAGTTACGGTTTTTTCAGTTTGGATTTGCTCGAAAACGGCTATAACAATTTTGATTAAACTTATAATATTACAAACCTAAGCCATTTTTCATAATAATGCGTTCTGTGTTTTGGGCCTAAATGGTCATAAGAACAGGTTTACAAGGCCTATTTCAAAATGCCGTAAGTTCGCAACGGCTTGATTGAATTGACTAAACACTATAGTTCTCCATAGTTTTGTATAGGACGGCATTACAATTTTGTCAGTAAAACCTTTCTAAACGGTGGCTCCAATACAAAGAGCCGGTCAGTTTCATCCAACTTTTTTTGGTTTTTTCTAATTTTCTCAAAAACGGCTTTAAAGATTTTGATTAAACTTTGTTTTTAATATTTTTTGAGTGTTCTTAGGAAGACTGCGTTTTTAGTTCTTGTCTTAAAATACGGAGATCTGGTCTTAACAGCGTTTTTTTTTTATATAGCGTAAAGTTTGCAAAGAATTCACTCAAACTTTGTTTGGTATAGTTCCTTACAGCTTCTTTTTAGATGGCGTTACATTTTTTTCAGTTGCTATTTTTTAAATGGTGGCTTCCATAAAGCAAACCACTACGTTTTGGACAAATTTTTTTGGTTTTTTATGATTTACTCAAAAATTTTTATTAAACTTTGTATATAATATACATAGAAGGCTCCAAAGAAAACTGCATTTTTACTATTTGGCTACAAAATAATGATAATAACGGAAATCGGTTTTACCGTCAATACTAAAAAAAAAAAAAACATTAAAAGGACACCACCTTTGGCGGCGCAAATTAAATTAGATTTGCTTCCAAGCATTGTCTAGTCCACCTAATGTATACATATGTCCCATAGTATACTTTTGTGCAAATTAAGCACTTTGAAAATGGTGAGAAGCTTCATAATACTAACCTCATAGAACATAGAGGAATAGTTGGAAATCCCGATGATCACTCGCAAATGATCGGGCCTCTAGAGTTTTCATTTGTACCAACTAAAGAACGACAGCTAAAAACGTTTTTATTTTCTATCTTTTTCCTTTTTTTCGTTACACTTAAGCGATAATATTGCATGTTTATCTTTTTAATTTTAAACTTAAATGAGTTAATCTTGTACAATTATTTAAGTTTTCAAAAGGAAAAAACAGTAACAATAAATTAGTACTCAATTGAACTGTTTATTTATAGCATCGAATTAGTATCTGTCAGATACACATACACATCAGTGATAAAAGCATCTTTTTTTGCACCGTGTCGTCACTGATCTTGGCACTTTGCTTTGAAAAAAATAAAAAAAAAAATACAAATGGTATAAAAGTGTTTGCTTCTATCCGTCCCGGCCAGCCTGACAAATTGCTATGCGTGACAATGATATTTAAAGTTTTGTTAGGTTATGCATAATTCCAAAACACATACATATCAACGACCGTCTAATTGGATTGCATAATTTCAAAAACAATCAATGGAGAAACGCTACGAAATGTCAATGTCAGCTCTAGGGGTAAGCACTGGCTTCATGGTCGGATGCTGTGTTCTAGCACAAATTGCACGCAAGGTAGCTGGTCGTCTTTTGAAGGAAGGTCTTGTTCCTGTTCTCGTAAACGAAGCTATTGCAGCTGCCGAGCTATGTGCTTGTTGTTTTGAATTAATCATTAGTATAACTTTTGAATCCATAGGATATTTTCTATAAGAAAATAATAAGATAGCTATTCTAATATTTTTTTATTTAGTTGCAGATAATTTTGGAGTAGCAGCATATGCGGTATATCTTTTTATCCTTACAGTATGGTGGGGTAAGGTTTGGGGAGATGCATCGGCATGTCCTTATACCCATATGGAAGATTTGCTCGAAGGGAAGATTTCACTTAAGCATATGGCGGCAGTAGGCAGTAGGCTCAAACTGGTACCTTTCAAGTTACGGTTTTTTCAGTTTGGATTTGCTCGAAAACGGCTATAACGATTTTGATTAAACTTATAATATTACAAACCTAAGCCATTTTTCATAATAATGCGTTCTGTGTTTTGGGCCTAAATGGTCATAAGAACAGGTTTACAAGGCCTATTTCAAAATGCCATAAGTTCGCAACTGCTTGATTGAATTGACTAAACACTATAGTTCTCCATAGTTTTGTATAGGACGGCATTACAATTTTGTCAGTAAAACCTTTCTAAACGGTGGCTCCAATACAAAGAGCCGGTCAGTTTCATCCAACTTTTTTTGGTTTTTTCTAATTTTCTCAAAAACGGCTTTAAAGATTTTGATTAAACTTTGTTTTTAATATTCTTTGAGTGTTCTTAGGAAGACTGCGTTTTTAGTTCTTGTCTTAAAATACGGAGATCTGGTCTTAACAGCGTTTTTTTTTTTTTATATAGCCTAAAGTTTGCAAAGAATTCACTCAAACTTTGTTTGGTATACATAGTTCCTTACAGCTTCTTTTTAGATGGCGTTACATTTTTTTCAGTTGCTATTTTTTAAATGGTGGCTTCCATACAGCAATCCACTACGTTTTGGACAAAATTTTTTGGTTTTTTATGATTTACTCAAAAAATTTTATTAAACTTTGTATACATAGAAGGCTCCAAAGAAAACTGCATTTTTACTATTTGGCTACAAAATAATGATAATAACGGAAATCGGTTTTACCGTCAAAACTAAAAAAAAAAACATTAAAAGGACACCACCTTTGGCGGCGCAAATTAAATTAGATTTGCTTCCAAGCATTGTCTAGTCCACCTAATGTATACATATGTCCCATAGTATACTTTTGTGCAAATTAAGCACTTTAAAAATGGTGAGAAGCTTCATAATACTAACCTCATAGAACATAGAGGAATAGTTGGAAATCCCGATGATCACTCGCAAATGATCGGGCCTCTAGAGTTTTCATTTGTACCAACTAAAGAACGACAGCTAAAAACGTTTTTATTTTCTATCTTTTCCTTTTTTTCGTTACACTTAAGCGATAATATTGCATGTTTATCTTTTTAATTTTAAACTTAAATGAGTTAATTTTGTACAATTATTTAAGTTTTCAAAAGGAAAAAACAGTAATAATAAATTAGTACTCAATTGAACTGTTTATTTATAGCATCGAATTAGTATCTGTCGGATACACATACACATCAGTGATAAAACCATCTTTTTTTGCACCGTGTCGTCACTGATCTTGGCACTTTGCTTTGAAAAAAATAAAAAAAAAATACAAATGGTATAAAAGTGTTTGCTTCTATCCGTCCCGGCCAGCCTGACAAATTGCTATGCGTGACAATGATATTTAAAGTTTTGTTAGGTTATGCATAATTCCAAAACACATACATATCAACGACCGTCTAATTGGATTGCATAATTTCAAAAACAATCAAGGGAGAAACGCTACGAAATGTCAATGTCAGCTCTAGGGGTAAGCACTGGCTTCATGGTCGGATGCTGTGTTCTAGCACAAATTGCACGCAAGGTAGCTGGTCGTCTTTTGAAGGAAGGTCTTGTTCCTGTTCTCGTAAACGAAGCTATTGCAGCTGCCGAGCTATGTGCTTGTTGTTTTGAATTAATCATAAGTATAACTTTTGAATCCATAGGATATTTTCTATAAGAAAATAATAAGATGGCTATTCTAATATTTTTTTATTTAGTTGCAGATAATTTTGGAGTAGCAGCATATGCGGTATATCTTTTTATCCTTACAGTATGGTGGGGTAAGGTTTGGGGAGATGCATCGGCATGTCCTTATACCCATATGGAAGATTTGCTCGAAGGGAAGATTTCACTACGAGAAGTAGCGCTACGCACATGGGCAGAGCTAATGGGCGGATGCTGTGTGTATAGAATTGTTCAGGTTTTCTGGTGGTTTGAATTCGCCGAAACACACAAAGGCAGAGCGTTTGAAGAGTGTTCAGCTGATTTGCAGGTACATTTTTTGATTTATTTTCATATCAAGTAAGAATACAACTATATCAATCTTACCTCTCTGAGGGGAAAGTTATATAGACATGACATTACGATGATAGAGAGGAACTGAAAAAAGTAGGTCCGAAAAGTATAATAATCTGTATAATGCCTGGGCAGATTTGCTTGATACACAGTATTATTATGATGTCTCGGAATAATTAGAATTCTAGCTCAAAAACTAACGGTGTCACATGATTTTTAATGAAAAACTCATTTTTCTCAAAAACGGCACCTACAATTTTGATAGCACTGTTTTCTCTTTCATATCAGATTTTTTCGTTAACCACTAAGCGGATTTTGATACAAAATTTAATGTGAATGTACGAAAAAATATTTATTATTTTCAAAAAAAACGTAAATTTTTTTGAAGTGATAACTTCTTATGGGAGGGTAGACCACTTTGTAACATAACGCGTTACGACGCCACTCTGTCTGGCTTTCTTTTCTCTTACGCATATGGCGGCAGTAGGCAGGCTCCTCCTCTCTCAAATTATCATATTAATTTACATAAAGTTTAAGTAATAATCTAAGCTCTTCTCAAGTTTAAAAATTTCAATATTGAATAGTTCAGCTAAGATTAGTTTTAGTTATCACTTCTGTCGAGCGTCGCGAGACGCACACGTTTTTTACTTGCGATTATAGGTACTATAGGGCAAGTTATGCATTCGTAAAATCAATTGGACAATCAAACATAACATTACGATGATAGGGAAGCCTAAAAAAGTGGCTCCGACAATTCTGTCTGTCTGTCCGTCCGTCTGTATCGGCACCTACAGCCTAAACGGCTGGACCGATTTGCTTCAAACTAGTACTAGTACATAGTATTATTATGACGTCCTACAGAGGGCTTTTTGGAATTAGCATTCTAGCTCTAAGACTAACGGTACCTGCCATACGATTTTTAGTGAAAAATTAATTTGTCTCAAAAACGGCTCCTACGATTTTGCTTTTTTTCCGAAATCTTAATGCCCAAGACCACTGTAACACATTAGAGCAAGTTTGTGCTACCCAGTCGTGCACTTTTTACTTGCGATTATAGGTACTGTATAAGGCAAGTTATGGACTCGTGCAAAAAAAAAATTCAGACAACAATCACACATGGCATTACGATGATGAAGAAGTCGAAAAAAGTTCGCATTTCTACAGCCTAAACGGATGGGCCGATGGCAAGTTATGCATTCGTTGAAAAAAAAAGTTTTGAGATAACAATCAAACATGACATTACGATGATAGCGAAGACGAAAAAAGATGGTCTAAAAACTCTGTCCGTCTGTCTGTCTGTATGTATAGACACCTACAGCCCAAACGGGTGGGCCGAATTGCTTCAAACTTGGTAATATAGAATTTTTTAGGTATTGTACAGAGGGGAAATTGAAATTTTTTGTTTAGCTCAAAAAATAACGGTACCCCTGCCTTATAACAGTTACGTAAAAGCTTATTTTTCTCAAAAACGGCTCTAACGATTTCGATTTAAAAAAATCAGTATTGCTTTTTAGGTACGACCAATCATATGGCTGAAAAAAAAGTTTTAAAAAATGTCTAAGAACTGTACTTTCCGTAGGACCGTTTTTTTTGCTTTCGACTATATCGAAAACAACTCAACCGATACTTTTGAAATTTCACACATATACAGGGTGATTCACGAGCGTTGTGCCAAAAAGCTAGAGCGTGTAGTTTAAGAAATATAAATTTTCAAACTCAAAATTTTGAAAAAAAAAAAATTTGAAAAAATAATTGTAAAACTAATTTTTTTCAAAATTTTACGTAATTAAGTATAATTTTTGTTCTCAGAATTCAATGCTTCCATTAATCTGTAATCCAACACTGAAAACCATATGGCTCTACGACTTTTTGTTGCCAAGGTATTCAAAAATAACCGAACCTACTTCTTCACAAAAACAAGAAAATCTAGCCTTACGGGATGGCACAAGTGATCATTTAGCCAATTTTTTCGTGTTTTTGTGAAGAAGTAAGTTCAGTTATTTTTGAATACCTTGGCAACAAAAAGTCGTAAATTTTTTTTCAAAATTTTGAGTTTGAAAATTTATATTTTTTAAACTATTCGTTAAAACAATTTATTTTAAAAACAAAATGAAAGAAGAAGTTTTTGGCTTTCCAAAAAGGTATAACACGGTGTTGTAAACGAATCCGTTGATTTCTAATATTTTTTTTACAAAATAAGTCAATTTTTCAGAAAATTGCCCCGCCCGGCTACACGGGGGGGGGGGGGGAATAGACCCCCCCTTCCATACGATTTTTTTCTTTTCTCAACTCAACCTACACGCTCTAGCTTTTTGGCACAACGCTCGTGAATCACCCTGTAGGTATAGTTGAAGCTAGCTCAATTTGTACTTCATACCAATATTTTTTTGAAAAATATGTTTTTTTGTATTTTTAAAAGCATTAAAAAAAAATTTTAATTAATATTTTCAAAACGGCTATTAAATTTTTTTCTAAAAATTTTAAATACATGTATTTGCTGAATACCTATAAACTGGCGTTTTTGAATTTTTTTTTTTGAAATTTTTTTCAAAAAGTTTTTCAAAAAAAAACTTTTTTTTTTTCTCAAAAACCGCTCCACAGATTTTTATAAATTTATTGTCATAAATTCAAATTTATCTAAGAAATAAAATTGTAGTTTTTTTCAGCTCAAATTAGTTTAGGTATTTATTTAAGAATTTTGAAAAATTTATTTTTATCAAAATCTCAAGCCCCTAGACCACTGTCACACATTAGAGCAAGTTCGTGCGACCCAGTCGTGCATTTTATTTTTTAGGTCGAAAAATAACGATACCTGACATTCAATAATAAACAAAAAATTTGATTTCTCGAAAACGGCTCTAAAGATTTTGATAAAACTTTCAGGATACTATTTTTTGAGGATAGTCGATCTTTTAATCTTTTCGAAATTTGTTTTGTAACGGTACAAACTAGCTTTTCTAGTAAACTATTCTTTCGATTTCAATAAAAAAAAGCCATTAATAATTGAATTTATATTGCATTTAAAAACTTTCAAAAACTTATTTTTTTTTCGATTTTTAATAATTTAAAATAATGGGTTGATTTTTTTTTAATTTGATAACTAGGTGAAAACTAAAATTTTTTTTATAACTATATGCTCAAAATAATTTTAAAATATATTTTCGAAAAGTTTAAAAAAAAACTCATTTTTTTTAAAATGGTCAAACGATTTTCAATATTGTTTTTCCTAGATAGATATTAGGTAATGAAATTTTATTGCATACCTAGTTTTCCCAAGAAAACTGTTAAAAAAATTAAAGATTTTTCTAAATAATCCATAGCCCCTAAGCAAATATATATAGCATAAGAGCAAGTTCGTGCGACCCAGTCGTGCATTTTTTTTTTTTTTGAAATTTTCACCATAAATGAGAAGAGAATATTTATTCAGATCACTAAAAGCAAACAAAAAAAACACGAGCATCACCAAAGCCGTTATATCAATCTAAATTACAAACAGTTCAAAATTTTCTAAAATTATATCGTATTTGTGCTGCTATACACGTGCGCTTTGCCAAACTAACAAGTGTCCGTTGGTTCAAGTTTAGTTTATTTAAAGCGTGGTTGGCCTACACCAACCCATGTATTTATACCAAGAGTGTGTTACTTCACAGAACAAACATAAAAACATGGTTTTAAGCACGATTTCTCCTGTTTGCGTCACATTATACGACACAAAATTAATTATATTGCTTATGGTAGAATTAATCCTGTGTAATTAGTTTCTCGGAAAAGGCTCAACGGAGTTCAATCAAATTTTGTATTTAGATATCCGATATCTTTTTATTTCCTAGAGTTATAAGAAGTCTAAATCCCACCCTTGGTCAGATAAATTGGTAAAGCATGCTTTAATTCTCTTCAAAATGAACTTTATGTTTCCGTTACAAAGAAAAACGCTTATGTGATAATACGGTGCCTCATCCATTCACCTACTAAATTGTATTCAAATCCGCGCACTTGTTGAAAGCTAAATTGATTCATGTCTTATTACTCGGTCTGATCTGTTGTACACAGCCATAATAAGACGGATTCTGTTGTTCACTTATTTGGTCTGATGACCAGCCCTAGAGAAGGAAAACAATATCAAGGTTCATCAAATCAAAACCTTGTATCACTAAAAAAAGAAATTAAAATTGATTAAAGGTATTGTTTACTTCTTTAATATTTCACTTTATTCGACTGCAACGATTTTGATAACTCCTTTAAGTGCTGTTTTGTTAGAACCATCTTTTTTCTAATTAGATTGGGGTTTTTGGGATAAGTTGGAAGCAATTTTTCAAAATTTTAAAATTTTCTTGAGCTACAGAGCCAATTTCAATAAAATTTGTGACAAATAAAGTAAGTATCTTTTCTTCCAAATATTTTTTTCAAAATTTTCGAAACTTTGTTTGTTTAAAAAAAATGTAAATGATTTAGTTTGGAAACTGGTTTATTGAATTTTTTAGAAGCTTTTTACCTCAGACGAAACTGCAGATAATTTTTCACTCAAAAAAATTCGAAATATTTGTTTGAAAGGTTTTTCAAAAAAAAAAAATTGTCTTTCTAAGTAGACATTTAGTAATGTTAGATTATTCCATACTTTGTAGTTCAAATACAACTCTCAAGCCGATTACAAACATTTAGGAACCAATTTGAAACAATTTCGTGTATATTGTCTTGTCGAAATACGATCGTATATATGTACACAGCTGGTCAAAAAAATAGGTGTAAATTTTTTCGCACCACTGTTGTCTTTGATGCAAAATAACTGTTTTTTTTTATCGCAGGCCTTACATAAAAGTTCTTGTTTTTAAGAAAAAACGGTTACTCTGTTGACACTGATGCTGAGCTTACTGCATTTTGTGTGTGTTATGTTGAGCTGTTCTATTTTCTTTGTTGCATTAGGATTTGGTGTTTTTAAGAAGTTGGTCATTAAAATAGGTGTTCTCCAAATAAACCCACAGTTTATATCTTTGTTTTTTCAAAAAAATACTAAATTTCAAGGTAACCTCTTTTTAAAAATTTTACTATCCATAATGATAGTTGTTAATAAATAAAATAATAAATAATAATAAATAATAGTTTATTAGACTTTTAGTATGGGTAGAAACGTCCACTGTTCGGGAAGAAAGACGGGTAGTTTTACAGCTAAGAAATGAAGGTAAGACTTACAAATGTATAGCAGAAGCCCTAGGAAGATCCCAAAATTTTGTGACAAATGCACTCAAGGCCAGAGCGAAAATCGTGGGAGTCCAAAAAAAACATCAGTCACCACTGATCGCCGTGTCCTCCTTTTGGTTAAATCTAAACCTTTTGCTTCGTCAAGGACAATAGGAGCACAAATCAATAATGAAGTCAGTGCACGCACAATCCGCAGAAGGCTTCAGAGCTTCAACCTACCAGGAAGAGTTGCCAGGAAAGTTCCTTTACTAAGAGCAAATAATATAAGGTCCCGAAAAGAATTTGCCTAAAACCATAGAAGTTGGAACGGACCTGAAGGAGCAAAAAAATGGCGAAATATCCTCTGGAGTGACGAAACAAAAATTAATTTGTTCTCATCAGATTCCGGGCGTAATGTCAGGCGACCAAAAGGAAAGGACTACCACCCTCACTATACCCGGAAAACAATCAAACACGGGGGAGGAAATATAATGGTCTGGGGCTGTTTTTCCTGGTATGGTGTGGGTCCCATATTCCGCATTAATAACGTATTGACCAAATACGGTTAAAGGGATATCTTGGAAGATGTTATGCTTCCATTTGCCGAAGAAAACATGCCTCTCCGATGGAAATTTCAGCAGGATAATGATCCAAAACATACGGCGCATCTTGTGAAGGATTGGTTTCGAGAGAAAGAAGTCTCAATCGTTTCATGGCCAAGTCAATCCCAGATCTCAACCCGATTGAGAACTTGAGGAATGAGCTTATGCGGAAACTAGGATGCCAATATTTTCCAAACTGGAACCGATTATGGGATGCTGTTCAGAGTGAATGATATTCTATACCCCAAGAAAGCCAAAAGTTTGTAGAGTTAATACCACGCTGACTTTAAAAAGTTTTGGATAACAATGTCGTATACTCGGGTTATAAGAGAATGGTAAACGAAAATTATTATAAAATACAACAAATTTTGCATTCAAACTATCATTATTCATAATTTAGGAAGACACACCTATTTTTTCGTCCAAGCGCAAATGTCTACACCGTCGGTTATATTGTATAAAATTTATAATTACTTAATTTAAAAGCCTTAAATATTAATATTTCATTAAGTATTGATAGTCCAATGAAAACTAATGTTAAAATAATATTTAAATAAACAAAACATATTAAAAAATTAAGTCTATATAGAAAAAAATAATTGCACCTATTTTTTTGACCAGCTGTGTATATAAAGTGTAGGTATCTGTATAAAAGATGAAAAGTAAAAATACAACGAGACTACAGAAATAGTACCCATACGCCCGCTGAACATTTTTGTTTTAATTAATCTTTTTGATATTGATCTGGTTTCAATGAAATATATACATACGATATAAACGAACATTAAGCAAAATGAACTGTTTCGGACGAAAAAGGTCGTATGCTAAGTAATTGGATAGCTGTGTTGAAGTCTTTTATTTTTGTTAATTGAATAAAAGTAATCATTTCTTTGAGATAAAAAATAAATACTTACAATTAGAATTTTTAAAAACATAATTTTTATCAATGATTTGATTATTAACATTTCAAGTCTTTGTAGAGTGAAGAAATAAATCGTTAAACTATGTCTGTACAAAATAAATATAAATTAATTAAATTTGTGTACACATTTCTAAAGACTATTAGCGAGCTTCCATCCGAAATTTTGGTTCCACCAGTTTTTGTAGTACAAAAAATGATTTCTTATAACTTAAATTGTTTTTGTTAGTTAGTTATGTTGGCTCAACTAGAGCGTGGTGCTCCTCGGTCTTGCTTAATATACCCCTCCAGCCGGCTCGATCTCTAGCCTGCCGGCTCCAATCTCACACTCCAAGTCTTCCGAGATCTCCCTCTGTCTGGTCGCTGTATCGAAGATGAGGTCTTCCTTGGCTTCTAACTCTCTGGTTTGTCGTTGAAGACTTTACGAACTGTACCGTTCATGTCTATTCGCTCTACATGGCCCAGCCTTCTTAGTCGTTGAATTCTCATTTTCTCGCTGTACAGCACGTATAGTTCGTCGTTGTATGTTCTTCCCCAAATGTTGTTTTTTCGGTTTACGCAGACTGGACCATAAATCGTACGCAGACTTTTTCTCTCTAAAACTCTAAGTGACTTTTCATCCGGTTGGGAGAGGGTCCATGCTTCTGCACCATTAAGCATTACCGGGATGATGAGTCTCCTTAGTTCTTCTCGATATAGGGCTTTATTTCTCAGAAGAAGAAACAGCGATTAGCAAGAGTTAGTCTACGTTTGATTTCAACACTGATGTTGTTTGCTGTGCTTACATCAGCAGTGACCAGGTAGAAAACTTCACTAATTACCTCGAAGTTAAGCCTTTTAATGGTTACGTTCTGACCAAGTCGGTGGTGGGATTGGACTTTTGTTGATGAAAGCATTTACTTGGTCTGGTCCTTGTTTATTTTCAGTCGCATTCTGCTTGCTGCTGACTCCGTAGTAGTGAGAGAACTAGTTACTACTCGTTCTGTTTTTCTTATCACGTCAAAGTCGTCCGCAAGCCCAAGATTGTGTCGGTTTATTAAAGATGATGCCCGATGTCCTGGCCATTGTACAATGTTTTTTTTTTATATAATGCACTCGCACTCAAAGGGCTATTAATACCTTTATAAGGAATTAACATGTGCGAGCGAAGAGAGAGAAGGAATAGAAAGATAGGAAAGAAAGTTGGTTCAGTGGATTGAGATTATAGGTGATAAATATCTCACGAAAATCCCACGGGTGGCGTTAAAACAGCTGCATGACAGTGCTGGTTTCAAAGATTTCAGTAGAGTTTTTACTCACTTTGACGGAATACCGAGTATTTTCCAACGTCATCCTGATAAGGCTGTTAGCACATTTTTACTGTTCAAACACATACCTAAAAGTCCTCTTACAGACAGTTCGCATTGCACACAATTTGCTTAGCAGTTTTGACTTCAAATACTTATGCAAACTTACAGACAGACTAAAAAAAGACTTTACGGAGCATCATTTTCCGTCCTCTCTACATCGTATTATCGAGTCAAAATACTCGTAAGATAATTTTTTTTATTTGTAAATGTATAATTTGATCATATGCTTCACTACATAAAATCAATATTAGTGCTAAATTTTAATCTTTTATTAAAAAAAAGTTAAATGAATTTTTCCAACATTTTAAATCGCCTTCAAATGGTTCTTGAGAAATTTCGATAAAATACAAATATTAAGTATATTATAAATTGACAGAAATAACTTTGAGTTTGAAATAAAATGTATGCATTTTGATTTAAAATAAAAAGCACGACTGGGTCGCACGTACTTGCTCTGTGGGTATAGTAATAGTACGACGAAAACAAACTTTTCGATCAATAATAACAACTCATTTTTGAAAAATTTGGTAAAAACTAAAAAAAATTTGACTAAAACTGGAAAACTCGATATACGGGAGCTAACGTTAAGTAACCTTTAGTATATCAAATTTAGATGTCGTCTTTTGGGTGATATAGATGATATAAATTTCCGCTTATGGCCAAATTAATAAAACTGATATTACCAATTTCCGCTATTATCATGTGTAGCCAAAAACAAAAAAATGCAGTTTTCTTTGAAGTATTCTTATGTAACATACAAAGTTTCATAAAAATCGTGGGAGCCTTTTCTGAGTAAATTAGAAAAAACGAAAAAATTGGTGGCTCTTTGTATAGGAGCCAACACTTATGAAAAGAGAAACTGAAAAAAATCAATGTCATCTGATAGGAAGCTGTAAGAAACTATACAAAACAAAAATTGAGTGAATTCGATGCAACCGTTGACAACTTATGGCCATTTGAAAAAAGCCGTTAAGAGCAGATCTCCGTTATTTGCATTTTTAGCCAAAAACTAAAAACGCAGTTCTCTTAAAAACACTAAAAAAATATAACACACAAAGTTTAATCAAAATCGTAAGAGCCATTTTCGAGAAAAAACCAAAAAAAGTTGGCTAAAACTCAACGGCTCGTTGTATGGAAGCCACCGTTTAGAAAGGCTTCAGTGAAAAATGTATTAAACCATCCTATAGAAAATGATGATAAACTATTTCAAACGAAATTTGAGTCGATTCAATCAAGCCGTTTTGAACTTATGGCTATTTGAAAAAAAGCCGTTAAAACATGATTTTCGTTACGACCATTTGAGCAAAAAACGCAGTTTTGTTAGAAATGCTTAAAGTAAGCAAAATTTAGAGTTTAATCAAAATCGTTAAAGCCGTTTTCGAGAAAACCCAAATTGAAAAAAACCGTTACTTGAAAGGTACCAGTTTGAGCCGGGCTAAAACGAAATAAAAAAAACCTCGACAACCATTTTTCTTCAAACTATTATAAATCGAGTTTTTTTTTGTCTTACATATTCAAAGTAGAACCTTAAATTACTGTGACACCCCAATGCTCTAACTATAAACATTTAAAATTAAAAATTGTTTTTGTTGCATTTCGGAAATCCTTTCATAGATTTTAATGTTGCGTCGATGTTACGTTTCTGGAATATAAGACCTTGGAATTATTTACACAAAACGCTAGCTAAATTTATATCATAACAAAGTTATTCAAGAATTTTACTTATTCATATTCGAAGAAATGAGTTTAGAAATTAAAATATTTAAAGTACATGTTTATGATTATTCAAAAAAAGTTGTCGACAACCATAAAAACTACCATTATTGTAATTTCCAATGAAAAGGTTCACCCATATGTTGGAGCTGTTATTGAAGGAATCGCGACTCTCTTATGTCGTCTTGCATCAAAATCTTTAAGTGAAACTGGACCACGCTTCAGCAGTATTATCGATTCATTTATTGGCACTAGCCTTGTTGTAGCGGGTAAGTATTAAATATCACCAAGCCTAACCAGTAGACTAGACCTAACATAACAACTTTATAAGCTTCTTATGGGAAAACACCTCTCAATAAAAGTTTACGCTTTTAACTACCTTATGTTTTCAGCATTCAACTTTTCGGGAGGTTATTTTAATCCCGTGCTGGCAACTGCCCTCAAATGGGGATGTCATGGTCACACCAATTTGGAGCACATCATCGTTTATTGGATTGGAGCTTGCGTTGGAGCTGTACTTTCAGTTCCACTATTTCGTTTGCCAATCGTTCGACAGTACTTAATAAGGGAAGAAGTTTTCAAGAAAGAGAAATAAAATATGGAAAACAGAATTGGCACAATTATGCCTCTATATCCTTCCTCTGTCAATTTATCTGTCCTGCATAAGAAAATTTAAATGTTTGTCCACGGAGTTCTATTGTTGTTGGGTTGTTAATGATAAAATATATGTTTGTTGTTTTATGTTTTCATAAAATAAACCAATTTTTGCGATGTTTGAATGTTTTTTTTTTGTATAATAAATTTTTTTTTTAATGTTGAATCCGCGCGGATGAAGTGAAACTTCGTAAGTTGGAAATGAACATAGGAAGGGGTAGACATTGATTTTTAGTGAAATCATATTGTTTCTTTAAGACAAACTTTATTAACATTGCTTACAATTGATCGCATCTTTTAATTATAATTATCAAGTGAAGAAATATATAAATCTAAATCACTAAATTTGAAAATAAAAAATACTACTAAATTATATGTGTTTCAAATCAAACTAAAAAAACATACCGTCCGTGCTACCCACCGTTCTATTTTTAACCATCAGCCGCAGACCTACCAACCCGCTTGCTAGCATTAAACGTTTAACGCAACCTTGTTTTGGAAGTCGCATAAGAAGTTTCACTTCAGTAATATAACCAGTTATATTATTTTTGGTTGAATACTTCTTAAGGTAGTTCCACACTATCCCACAGTGTAATACGACATGTCAAAAATGTGTGATGAAACAGATGTATATAATAGTGTGGAAACAGAATATGACAGCGCAGATCTCATACGATTTGACATGTGTTTAGATCTGAGATATTTTTTTAGGATTTAATGTAAAACCATCACACATTCCTTCACTTTTTTTTTGACATGTCGTACTACACTGTGGGATAGTGTGGAACTACCTTTAAGAATATCGTACTTAATTACAGTGACATACAGGTCACAGTGTGTGAAAGTATGTGTCTGAAACTCAAGTATATACTCCCTGTAGAAAATTAACTGTCAAATTCAATTATTCTCTTATTATTTACCTATGTACTTAATACTTTAGTCTTTCTCTCACTTGTATATATGTGTACTCCAGCCTAATACATGCACAATGTCACGCCTATTTAAGCCCGTCTTAAGGGCATTTGAATTTAGTCTACAATTAACACTTGTAATCATTTAACATTTTTCTTTATTAAAGTACTTTCTTGAATTTAACTCGGTTTTCTTATTATCTCGGACATTTTAATTTATATGGTGCCGAAACCCGGGACCTTCAATCGGTTAAGAAATAAAAAGAATAAAGATCGTGTTTCGTATTGTGATTCATAAAAGATAACATAGAGCTATCAACGTGAGCTGCTTATAGAGGTCAAGTGACCAAGATCGTGAAATCAGCACTCGATTTTCTTAAAGATGATAGCTCACGTGTTAGCGAAGAAAATGAGCCAAATTTCGATGAATTAGAAGAAGAGCGTTTCTCACATACAAAGATTAACGTCCGCCAATAATAATCTCAATGCGGTTAACGAAGACATAAAGCAGTAAAATCTTATCAAAGACGATGAATCTCAAAAATGTATAGAATACCAGGATCAAGCCACAAATGCACTTTCGCGACTCAATACAAGGTTAGAAAGATTGCATAAAAAGACACAAATAGATTTGCCACATGATTCTTTTAACACGAGGCCATCGACATCGAGCATTGGGTGCAAGCTCTCCAAACTCCCTCTTAAACGCTTTGACGGAAAATATAGTGACTGGTTGCCTTTTTGGGAGCAATTCCGTAGTGCAGTTCACGAAAATACAAATTTATGTGCTCCAGAAAAGTTCAACTACCTCGAGTCAGTGCTAACCGGTGACGCTAAGAAATCTATATCTGGCTTCACACCATCTGAGATGTGCTATGAAGCAGCTATTGGTCTCCTGCAAGAGCGATATGGAAGTGCCGAAAAGCTCATTGACAACCATATACAACAGCTAGTAAGTCTTTCGTCTGTTCGTGACCGCAACGATACCCCTGGGTTACGAAATCTATATGGAACTGTTGTAACCTGCACAAGACCACTTACTGCACTACAAGTGCCAACAAATCATTATTACGTCATGCTCAAATCTATATTACTTCGATGCCTACCCACTGCCCTACGCATTGAATACCACAGACAAGAGGAGAGCTCCGCAAGTGCAGATGATGCCCTTGAAAATTCGACAACGCATCTGGTCTTTCACAAGTTGGTGGAGGTGAAGTCAGACATTTTACGATTTTTAAAGCGAGAAATTGAATCTCTAGAGAAAAGTGGTGTTACACACACTAGCTTAAAGTTTAAAACCGTTGCCCAATCTACCGCTTCTAGTTTGGTCACCGTCAGTGCAAGTGAAACAGCATGTATTTTTCGCAAGTCCAGCAATCATAAAACAAAAGACTGCGATAGCAATATATCAATTGCAGATAAGAGACAATTGTTACGGAGCAGCAGTAGATGTTTTCGTTGTGCTAGAGCTGGGCATTCGTCTAAGCTCTAAGAAATGCAGAAGCGGTAAATTTCTCTTGTGTAGCAAATGTAAAGGTAGGCATATGTCATCTATGTGTGACCCGAGTTGAAAAAATACCTCGCAAGAGAGTGATAGCAAGAATGAATACGGTGCTGTGTGCACACAGCTTGACAGAAAACGTTTTTTTGAAAACGGTAAGATGTGCTGTTGTTTCTAATATGAAAAATATTTCTATTCGAGCCATAATAGATGGTGGCAGCCAGCATTCTTTTATTCGCGAAAGTATAGTAAATAAATTAAATTTAAAATCAATCGGTACTGTGAAATTATCTGTGATTCCATTTGGGTGTACCGAGGCAAAGCCACTACAGAAGTTTAACAATGTCAAAATAATTTTAAACAATTTATTGAACCGCGAGATGCCAGTCGTGTTGGAGGCAATTGTAGTGCCTGATATCTGTGCCGATGTACTGACAGTTCCAGAAGCAGAGTGTCCACTTTTTGAAGGCATTCAGTTGCCATATGTTCAAAATAGCCACTTAGAGACGGAGGAGGGACTTAGCCTACTTATTGGATCCGATTTTTATTGGAATGTCGTGACAGGAAAACAACGCCGACTATCGAAGCGACTACGGGCAGTTGAAACTGTTTTTGGTTGGACCTTACAGGGCTTTCATGTTGCTGTAAGTGATAAAATTGTTTTCGCTTATAAAAGTTCTTCTTTCTCTTCTAGATGTCTTCTTAATCTGACATCAGTGGAATCAAACGATCTCACATAGTTTTGGTCATTAGAAGCAATTGGTATAAGGAACAACGAAGACGAGAACAATTTTCTCACAGAAAATCTCATCGACAAGTGCATAACGAAACAAGGCTCCCGTTACATAGCAAAGCTGTCCTGGAAAAGCTACGATTCGGTTTTACAAGACAATAAGAGCCATGCAATGCAGCGATTGAATTCCCTTATACGTCGGCTCTCCAGGGATCCAGCGAGGCTACTCGACTACGACAACGCTATCAGGAAGCTTAGTTTTCGACGGCGTCGCTGAGCCAGTGACATCTATGACATTGTGTGAAAATTCGGACCAACCACGGGTCTAATACCTACCCCACCAGCCTGTGTACAAGGAGGAAGGTCCCACAAAGCTTCGCGTGGTTTTTGACGCGTCAGCTCACATCGATGAGACTGGATCTCTCAACGATCATCTTTGGACTGGAGCCAATTTGCTGCCAGACGTTTTGAAGGCTTTGCTCAACTTTCGATTAGGCCTTCATGGGATTGTGGCAGACATCGAAAAAGCTTTTCTCCAGATAAGTTAATGCCTGAAGGATCGATATAGCCATCGCTTCATTTGGTTTGGTAGTAAATCGACGTCTCCTAGTGATAGACCAAAGTTTATCATCTACCGGATGACTCGAGTGACGTTTGGCGTAAATTGTAGCCCGTTTTAGTTATGTGCAACGATCAAATACCATCTGCAGCTTGAACAAAAAGACTTTCCAACATGGGCCACACTTTTGAACAGCGTATACATGGATGATCTTGTGATCAGTACGGACGACGAGGGAAGTGAAATGTGCTCCCAAGCTGTTGGCATACTCAAACAAGCTTCTATGAATCTGCATAAATGGAACTCAAGCAGTCAAGTGATTCGAAGTGCAATGAACGTTGAAAACGCGCCAGCTGTGCAGAAGGTGTTGGGTCTCACCTGGTTCACCTACAGTGATGAAATATCCGTTCCAATGGAATCAGTCCTAAGTCTCATTGCTTCAGAATCAGCGAAAGGGACCAAGCGGAATGTGCTTCAAATTATTGCGAGGATATTTGATCCAATAGGTATTCTTAGTCCTTCAATTGTGAAAATAAAAATTCTCTTCCAGAAACTTTGGAAACAAAAGCTACAATGGGATGAAGTTCTGTCCGGAGACTTACTTACCGAATGGAAGGACTCCGTGAAGGGGATTCTTGAGCTTAAGGACATGTCATTTTCGAGAGCTGCCATCTCAATTCCTTTAAATGAAGGAACCTTCCAATCCATACATTTGCAGATGCCAGTATGAAGGCTTATGATACAGTGGCATTCGTTCGAAGTATCTCGCGCAGCGGAAAAATAGCAGTTTCATTTTTGTGCCCCAAAAACCGTGTTACCCCCTTAAAGATGGATGGTTCCAGTGAGTTGACCCTGCCAAAGCTCGAACTTACAGCTGCACGCCTTCATTCTTATCTGAAAGGATGTCTCAAGCTTTCTTCCGCCGAATATTTTCTTTTGGCGGATTCGAAGATTACACTGAGTTGGATCCAAGGAGATTTAAAGCGTTGGCAGCCTTACGTCCAGAATAGAGTTGACGAAATACGGCGGCTTACTGTAGTTTCACAGTGGGTTCACTGTAGAGGGCAAGAGAATCCAGCTGATGGTAGTATTCTTCGAAGATCAAGATTGTGGGTTCATGGTCCGAGCTGGCTTGAAAACAGTGACCACAGTTGGATACACAAAGAAGCTCAAGCTCCTGATGTCGCTACGATTTTGCTGACTGAATCACCTCCATCAACGTTACCCATTGAACAACCACTTGTATGCTATAACCACTACAGTACCTGGACTCGTCTGACAAGAGTTACTGCTGACTGAATCACCTCCATCAACGTTACCCATTGAACAACCACTTTTGTGCTATAAACACTACAGTACCTGAACTCGTCTGACAAGAGTTACTGCATTTGTCTTCCGATCCATAACAGCGTTTCAAAGGAAGATAAATCCAGGAGCAGTTCTATCGATTGAGGATGTACCACCTTTATGTGCAACAGAAATCCAACAAGCTGAAAATCATTGGTTGAGGTATGTACAAGGACTGAATTTTAATAACGAAATTAGTGTCTTGCAGAAAGGTGGAGCTATACTGAAGACATCAAAGATCTTTGAGCTGTCATCTTTTTTAGACAACAACAATATCATGAGGTTGGGAGGCCGCCTTCAAGCTCTAGATGAACCAATGGACGTTTAGCATCCAATTATTCTCCCGTCGCACTCCCATCTCCTCAATCTTATAATTGATGACTACCATGAACGCACTCTGCATGCAGGAGCCAATACTGTGCTAACGAAACTTCGAAGACATTTTTGGATTGTCAGAGGGCGCCAGGCCATCAACAAACGAATTAAAAAATGTTAAGTATGCAAAAAGCTGTGGGGTAAACCTGCATCTCAGCCCTTTGCCCCATTACCAATTGAATAGATATCACTATCACGGCCGTTCGACAATGTGGGAGTCGATTTCCCTGGTCCTCTCTACTGCTATGACGACAAATCAGAGCGGCTAAAGTCTACATCGCAATTTTTACATGCGCTGTCGTACGCGCTGTACATCTGAAAATAACGAGAGGTTTATCTACAGAACATTTTTTGATGGCTCTACGGCGTTTCATCGGCAGACGTGGTGTACCATTGACTATAATTTCCGACAATGCTTGTACTTTCAGAAGAGCTGCAATGGAGCTTCGTAGCCATGACTGTTTCTGGGATGAAGAAGTCAGTCAAGGGTTTCTCTCAAAAAGGAAGATACAATGGCAATTCATAGTGGAACGCGCCCCTTGTGGTGGGTTCTGGGAGAGGCTCATCCGGACTATGAAGAATCTGTTGAAAGTCACAATTGGTAAGGCAAAATTTAATTTTGAACAACTTAGAACCATCGTTATAGAAACGGAAGAAATTGTGAACAACCGCCCGTTAACATATATAAGCGCCGATCCATTGGACTAGTCACCTCTAACGCCCGCCGATTTTCTGATTGAATCCCGAGGATGGAACTCCGAAACACCGACTAGAGAGCCTGATGCCGACTTACTTCGAGATGTCTGGAAGAGCCGCATGAAGTTCAAAACAAAACTAAAAAGAAGATGGGAATCTGAGTATCTTCAACTCCTACGTTCTTTCCATAACTTGCCTTAAAATAGATCTACACAACATTTGAAAGCTGGAGACGTTGAAATTGTCTCTGACCAAGCGACTCCAAGAATCAACTGGAAGATGGCCATAGTGGAACAAGCATTTCAAGGAAGAGACTCTAAGGTCAGGTCTTGTCTAATTCGATTACCAGATGGAAAGCAGCTTCGCCGTCCGATCCAGTTGCTTTATCCGCTTGAAGTTCAGCCTTGCCCCCCCGAGGATGTAGAAAATTAACTGTCAAATTCATTTATTCTCTTATTATTTACCTATGTACTTAATACTTTAGTCTTTCTCTCACTTGTATATATGTGTACTCCAGCCTAATACATGCACAATGTCACGCCTATTTAAGCCCGTCTTAAGGGCATTTAGTCTACAATTAACACTTGTAATCATTTAACATTTTTCTTTATCTTGAATTTAACTCGGTTTTCTTATTATCTCGGACATTTTAATTTATACCCTATATTGAAAACTATGAGTTTCCAAATAAAATTAATCAAAATACGTTAAATACTTTCTATTAAAATGATTCCATACTCTTAGTATAGCTTAATATATATCAAATTCCGGTGTGCGTGTGTTAGTAATTATTGTTCTCCTCCTAAGAGGCTTGATCGATTTTGATAGCAACTTAGCAACAATGTGTGTGCACTTGTGGACTTTTTATTTATAGCATTTTGTAAATCATTAGCATATGCGTCTATTGAAAATCAATGATATACAAGCTTTGTTGGTTGAGCCCTGAAGTCGATCTGGGGTCGCCACAAAATGTTATAATAAATAAAATGCACGACTGGGTCGCACGTACTTGCTCTGTGGGTGCAATAGTATGATGAAAACAAACTTTTTGATCAATAAGAACAACTCATTTTTGAAAAATTTGGTAAAACCTAAAAAATGTTGACTGAAACTGGAAAAACCGATATACGGGAGCTAACGTTAAGAAACCTTTAATATTTAAAATTAAGATGTCATCTTTTGGGTGTTATAAATGATACAAATGTCCACTTATGGCCAAATTTATAATACTGTTAAAACAAATTTCCGCTATTATCATGTGTAGCAAAAACTTAAAATGCAGTTTTCTTTGAAGTATTCTATATATGTTACATACAAAGTTTTATAAAAATCGGGGAAGCCTTTTTTGAGTAAATTAGAAAAAAACGAAAAAATTGGCCAAAATCTAATATCTTTTATATTAGCCACCATTTTAAAAAAAGAAAATGAAAAAAAATCAATGCCATCTGATAGGAAGCTGAAAGAAACTATACCAAACAAAGTTTGAGTGGATTCGATGCAACCGTTGACAACTTATGGCTATTTGAAAAAAAGCCGTTAAGAGCAATCTCCGTTATTTGCATTTTTAGCCTAAAACTGAAAACGCAGTTCTCTTAAAAACATTAAAAGAATATAACACACAAAGTTTAATATAAGTTGTAAGAGCCATTTTCGAGCAAATTGTAATGAACAATAATTTTTGCACACCATTTTTTTCACCCAAAACGACTCGCAAATGTACCACCATCTTCATTACAAATCGCATGACAATAAAATGCAAATAAATCTCATGCCAGAACCAAAAATAATATCCACCCGAATTTACATGTCAACTCCTTTTGCATAACCACACGAAATGCATTTCTCAAATTCCCAGCCACAACCTATTGTACAAATTCTGAAAGAGAAATACCTACCTATCTGCGAAAACATAAATCCTACACGGAAATAGCAACAAAATGTCATGAATAATGTTTATTATTCACATACAGGCAAATATGAAACATATTTTTGCACCCATCTCTAGCACACCACAATGTAAAATCAATTTGCGTGCAACTACCTTACGTTTGTAGCAAACGAGTGAATACGTTCACTACCTTACCTACCAAGATATTTTCCGAGCGCACACAAATTGTAGTTTTTACTACCACAACTAGTGCCAACTTCGCTCGTCTGGTTTTCTTGAGAAATCAGCAATAAGCCAATATGGCTGGTCTCCCCACTAAAAGTTTATTTTAATTAAGCGCTAAAAGGTGGAAAATTACATCGAAGTTTCTTGTGACTGGCGGCGGATACGACAAATTCTTTTCCGTCGACCAGACACATCGAGGAGATCAACTTCCAACTCCCTTCCTGAGTGGAATAGACCCAGAAAACCCCACATGGAATAATTCACAGTTGAGAGTAATAATTTTTTTCTGATAGAACATTTTAGAATGTTCTATCAAATTTTTTTTTGGCTAAACGCCGCCATGAGGCGTAAGTGGAATTTATAATATAACTCGAACAAATTTTAGGTTGGTGATACAAATTTAAAAGCATATTTAGTGCAAAAAGCGACGATTTCATTACCAAAATCGGCATCATCGAAAAGAATTTCCGGCGTGCTCGTGGAGTGGCCAGCCCAATCAAGGCGTCGCCGCCACGCGGTTGCCACAACCTCCAACACGCAGTTTCCCAATCCAGACAAGGGAAAAACAACATCAAGCATTTTTCAAACCACATTCGAGGAAGCTCCATCGACGGGTCGAAGGAAATTCCGCAGATTCAGTTTATGGACAAAGAAATGAGGAAGTTTCCTCACATTTTTGTTTGTGTGATGCAAAATTAAAAGGTATGGCCATCGTTATCCAACAATTCAGTTTCTGTTACCCAGAGGCAACACATATTCCTTTTTCTTGATTCCCAGGTTGACCCCTACAGGAGACACGCCGAAGTTTTTTTTTTTTTATTCAAATTTTCCTTAAGTTTTTTCTTTCACATAAAAAACTACCCATTTGTGAAATATAACGCTCTGAACAAACCACATTTGATGCCATAGCACTAGCTTCAACCGTGTCCAACACCAGCAATCCATCTTTTATTCTCCTGGTGACAACATCAAATAATCGGAATTTTGTGACAGGAATCCGAACACCTGATTCCAAGAATTTTATTGTGTGGCTACGGCTTTACACAACGACTCGTGCTTCATACATGATCCATGTGCCCAGTCAGAAGCACATGTTTGCAACAATCCTACTAGGACACATCAAACGGAACTTTCAGTGTAGATTCTGAAGCGGTGTGAGTAGCGGCGCTTGGGCCAACGCAGCGTCTATTCACCTGATCAAACATCACAGCATCCGAACCAGCAACTACGTCATCATTATTATTGCGTGTTATATTTTCCAATAAGTATTGTAGAGTATTTTGAATATATATATATATATATATATATATATGTAGATAGTGGTACAGTATTTAATAGTTCTTAACATCTCAATTATTTTAGACAGGGTATTTTAGCTAAAGGTACATTTCCGGAAAAACAAATTTTCGATTACAAGCATACATGGGGATCAGTAAAACGCACAGAGGCAGTTTTATACAATGAGTCAGAGAATAAAGAGTGGAGAAAGAAGAATAATTGGGGAATGGAAAGAGAGACGACGTAGCAAAAAGCAAGAACAAACAAGATACAGAAAATCCAAATCAATTCAGTGAGAAGCAAATCTAGCAAAGTGTAACGTCAATTTAAAAGCCTAGACTTTACCATATTCTAGTTTGAGTATTGTTGTAACCAGTAACCAAGTAAAACTTTTAACTTTTTCTTTTGATCAAAAAGCCAGTAAGGCTCATTAACGTAGAATCAGTGAATAACAGAGAGTAATCATCATCAAATAACGTCAAGAGTGTATACATATAATCTTATTCATCCGTACAGCTAAGACGCCGTTCCAGCTTTGATACCGAGGTGCACTTCAACAGCAAAGTTTTGGGTGAGTTCGTTCCATTTTTCTATTGAATATATTACAAGTTTATATATTACATAATTGACAACATATTGGTTGATGAGCAATCTAAATTTTGTTAGGGAAAAGAGAGATACATTTTAATTGTGTTGGTTACAAGCGTCAAGAATACGATACATGCCACAAGCGGCTTTGAATTACAGCAAGAACAAGCGAGGCCAAGTTTATGGAATTTTTCCTAAGCTGCCGTACACATTTATTTTGTTTTGAGATTGAAGATTCTTCTGAATCAGATTCGGGATAATTTGTAGCATACTCCGCTTGAGAGTTCAAGTGTTCTTAGAATAAACAAACGTCAGTGACATCAAGAGTTTTTAGTCGAACGAAAAGTTTTTATTTAAAAGATTAATTTGTGTTTTGGAATTTTGTGTAGTTGCCCTAGTGTCTAGAGAAAGAAAGACACGCTTTTGGTAACGATCAATAAGATTTATTGGTGCAAGTAAGACATATCGTTTAGAATAATAGAAAATTCTAAGGGTCTAGTATTGGTAAATCTGATAAAGATTTTTTTTTTTGCGTTGATTGAGAATTAGAATTAGGGTATACCGTTGAGCTAAGTTTAAGACATTAGAATATTTAAGAGAATATTTGTGTTGATCATTCAAAATTTTTATAACGTTTTCATGAATTATCCAGTGTTATCATTTATAATTGAGTAAGGGATATGGTAATTCCTAATGAGTTATTTCGTTTTGATTGTTTGAGATGCGCATTAGCATCGATATGATGTGTTAAGTTTTTAGGTCTATGGAGAGTCGGCTGGAGCCGAAGCTCAGCAGTGGACATGGGAAGCAAATTTCCCGTATGGTATTTTGGTAGAGTTTACGTTTGAAGTTCGGTTTAGTATTGTCGTTTAGTATGAGGTAAGGAATTTTCCTTACGTTTCTTTCGATTTTGGGGGATTCGCCAGATATTTTGTAAGCCAATGCGAATCCGCAGGAACTGATATGGACCATTCCGTATCCAGATCATGGATGGGTATAGAAGGCTTGAGGGACACCAACACCTTGTTCCCTCCCCCTCCGTTCTGAGTTTCTACGCTTCTGATAATTACACTTGAGTAACAGTAGAATTCATAGGACCTTTTTTTGGCTTATTTTTTTTATACACAGGGGCCACGACCACCTATGGTCCCCACACTTCTTCTTCCTTGGTAAAATTTTAAACAGCTTCATATAAACATTCAGTTCACGTTTGAAGTGAATGATCCAACAATCCAGAATCAACTCTTACTATAGCTCCATGCATACTTCGGGCCCCAGCTCAACTAAAATAACCCCCAAGGTCAAGACCACCCTGGCCGTAGATCCGTTATAAACAATGTAACACAAGCCTATCTTCCTGTAGCAAGAACCACTCCCCACCCGGCGAGCTTAAGCGATGGCACTTCACAACGGATCGATGCGACTGTGGAAGAGAAGGCACCGTCAGGACGTTCATTGCTTGGACGCGCCAGAGGGTAATTATACCTCTGGTGCTAAAAGTTATGATAGTCCTGGCGGCAGAAGGAGACATTTTCATCTCTCAACGGAAGGATTCTTGTAGCATAACCACTAGTACCCTGAGCATATTCTAGGGAAGGCGAGTAACATCGGCTTACTGCTGGAACACAATAGAAAAACGCAGCCGGAACCGCAGCCGCAACCGTACCGCATGCCGTACGTACCTAATTAGAAGTGCCCACAATGGAGTCGTACGTACTCCACGTTTTTTTACAATTTCCACTGAAAAACATACATATATATGAATATAAAAGATGATAAAACATATATCGCATCATGTATAGTGTTTTCAATAAATTTTTAATTACCTGACCTAATTTCTAAAAGGATTTTATTAGCACGTTGCTCTTTTTTTTTATGGAATGTCAAAAATACGCACGTATTTATTAAAAGTTGGCCAACTCGTCCGTCGCGGTTTGCGGCTGCGGTTGCAGATCCGTCTCGTTGTGTTCACAACATTGAATTCGTGTGTATTCAATATTTTGACATGCGATACGGCTGCGGCTGCGGTTCCGGCTCCATTGTGTTCCAGCAGTTATGCACATAAAAGAAGAGTTGGCGAATGTAAGCAATTCTTCCACCTTGAGGTTGGCAATGGTACACATCCCGTTTGTGTTGAATTCAGATTAATTTGCGTTTATGACTTGGTACTTTGAGTTTGAGTTTGTTCGTCGGAAGAGTTGTCAGTTCAACTTCCGAGTTCCGATTATTTGAGTTACAGTTTGCTAAGATGAGAATAGTTTTAGGGTTTGTTTTGTTCCGGTTTAGTTTTGTGTGGATAATATGGTATGTATGAACACCTACGTGTACCAAAACCTTTTAAACAATTACACGTATCACAGTGGTACGAAGTGGAGAGATAGCATATTATTCCTGGACCTGCTGAGTTTAGATGTTAGGTGGAATGTATGGGCTGTCAATGTAGTGCGATTGTGGTGCGTGTGAGCTGTGATGGAGATGAGAATTGAATGAGAGAAAATGTATGATATTTTTAGTAGTTTTCTTGTCGTTCGTTTGGAGAAGAATTTTATTCTTCGTTATTATTAATTTAATTATCATTCTTCAATCGAATAATTTGAAGCAATGATAAATAAATTATTTCTTCAACGTTACAAATGGCGCCCAAGAATATATCATTTTTGATAGTTTTCCACTCGATTCATAATTTTTATTATATCATTTTTGATTGAATACCATGTGAAATTTATCCAATCAAAAATGATATATTCTTCAACGTTACAGATGGCGCCCAACGTGGGGCCCGAATACTAAGAGCCTGTAAGATTTTTGGATAAGTTAAATTTTGGATTAGTTGTTTAGAATTTGAGATTATGTTGTTTTAAAGCAAAAACTTTTCTTTTGCAGATTTGTTTTTGCGCGAAGTTTATTCTAGAGTAATTCCGCAGGGTGTACTCTAGCATTTCATTGTCCGGGGGATTATTGTAACTGAGTTGTGATCCTCGTCTGTCGCTATGAGCTAATGCACTCTGGCGGAACCTCAGTTGTTTTTAAGGAACGTTTCGGTCCGGGCCGGATTTGAATTTGTTCGTCCAGTCGTCAGTTGCTGAAACGCACACTTAGAAAAATGGAATAGGAGTATAGAGTTGGCCTAGTGAACCTTTTGACCGGTAATTAGTGATGTTATTCCTGATGTACGTCTATTGCAGAAGCAGCTAAGTTGATTTGATTACTCCGCTTCGAATTCAAAACCCTTTTACACCTTTCATAATTTCGTTTTTGCAGTTTTAGATTTTCTCGTTTGTGTAGTAGAAGTCAAGAGAAATCTGATACATTGACCGGTGGCTGATGACGTTATCTCAGCGCACGTCTGTTGCAGTGGTAAGATTCTCTTGAACAAGCTTCATGTTTGAGTTGTCTGTTGTCTTCAAGGAAGAAGCAAGTTCTTATTAAAGTTAAATTTAAATTTTTTTTTGGACTTCGTGAACCATGTCGCTGGAGGCGAATGTTTCATTGGTCCTGTCTCGCTGCTGCTGAAGATGATGGTCGACTCTCCGACCGATTTTATGATTAGTTTTTTTTTGATATTAAGAGTTATTATTGAGTTATTTAGGAAGTAGATATATTTTTTTTTTGCAGATATTTAAGTATTGCCAGTTGGCGTATAAGATAAGTATAGTTACTGTAAGTTTTGATTTGAATTCAGTATTTGGTTCAACGGTGGTTGATAGGTTCTTCGTGCCTGTCGATCGAAGAACTGTTAAGTTTTGTTTTGGGATAGCGGTGGCTGATAAGTTATACGTGCTTATCGACTGTGAGTCCTGTACGGTTTGTGTGTTCAACGGTGGCTGTACGGTTCTGCGTGCCGACAGGTCGTTATAACACGTTTAGTTGAGTTGAAGTTTAAGTACTTCTGAATTTTTGCCTTGTGGCGTACGGTTTAGTTAGGTTTAGTTAAGTTGAGTTGAAACTTAAGTGTTTCTGAAATTTAGTTTTAGGATTTTTGCAGTTTATTTTTTTGAATCTAAGTATTTCAGGTTAAATTTAGGTATTGTTGAAGTTAGCGAGTATAATTTTTTTTAGGTATAACATATTTAGTAAGTTGAGTACAGTTAAGTTTGAATTGTAGTGACTTTAAGTATTTTCAAATTTAAGTATTGTAGAGCTTAGGAATCTTCAAGTTTGAGTAATTTTTTTAAGTTTAAGAATTTTGGTGAAGTTTATAGTATTAAAGACATTTCCTTTATTATTGAGAATTTAATAAGTTGTTTTCCGCTGGTTAATTTGCAAGAAACAAGATTTCGTTTGCAATCGGAACCAGGACCCAAAGTACTAGTATTAAGTTTTTTTTTATATATATATATAAGAGTGATCCTTTTCTTTTATACTATATACCTACCTTGAATCAAACCCCTCAGGGAAATAAATATATTTCCTGATCAAATTTTAATTCCACACTTTGAGTCAATAGTTTTTTTTTATATCTTGAACCATGACTGAAAACGGAGATAATGTAGATATTGATATTGGGAATACTAATGATCCACAATACGCAGCGATGGGGCAAGCGGCAATGGAGATTCTATTAGGAGATAATACACATTCGCCAAGAAATGGATGAAGTACAACACCTGCACCTCCGCAAAACCTGTTGATTATTGACAGGGATGGTTGGTCACATTACGTGCATGATGTAGTAAGTGCATCAATAAATGCGCAATTAGAAGAAGAAAGATGATTCTTTCAACAAGAACTCGCAAAAAGCCAAAACGATCTCTTAGAGAAAATGGCCAATCTTATGCGCAGTTCCACTTCAACTTCTAACATGCAATCACAACCTCAAGCTAGTACTTCACGTGCTGCTTAAGTGGATTTAACAAGCCCAAGGCCATCATACTGCCCGACGATCCAGTCATACCCGCAGCATCTCGTATTAGTAATGCGGACCCTCATCGAACCAACTCGAACATTCCTGGAGTCTCAGCCAGTAGAAACAGGGAAAATACTTTAAACCAATTAGCATCCAACCCAATTACATCCAGAAACAGAGTTTCAGTGTCTCAGAGAAGTGATCTGCCAAATGGCACAAATTTCGTCACTAATACAGTAAGAAATCCGAGTGACACTGTGGTACATCCTGTAGACATGGCTCAAGCGGCCGATTTAGACGCTTTTCTTACTCGCATTAACGGAATGCAATACGATAATGCTTCAATAGCGAATTCGCCTCCACGGCCACCAACCGCGTCGAACTCTCATTTCCCAGGAAGGTATCCGTTATACCACAAATGGGGAATTAATTTCGGTGCCATGAACAAACGCCATACGAATTAGGGCCATAATGGCGTTAATTCACATTTAAGTGTGTACTAGCACCATATCCAAGATATGGCTTTAATTCACTTTTAAATGAGAACTATAGCCATAAGTCCAATGTGAACTAATGCCATAAAATGTTTTGATCTCTGGGGTACAGTTAGTACAAGAAAACAACGAACGTTAGGTGGGTGAGGAGATAGACGAGGAGGCAGAGAGGCAGACGAGTAGGCAGACGAGGAGGCAGACGAGGAGGCAGATGAGGAGGCAGACGAGGAAGCAGACGAGGAGGCAGACGTCTGCCTCCTCGTCTGCCTCCTCGTCTGCCTCCTCATCTGCCTCCTCGTCTGCCTCCTCGTCTGCCTCCTCGTCTGCCTCCTCATCTACCTCCTCGTCTGCCTCCTCGTCTGCCTCCTCGTCTGCCTCCTCGTCTGCCACCTCGTCTGGCTCCTCGTCTGCCTCCTCGTCTGTCTCCTCGTCTGTCTCCTCGTCTGTCTCCTCGTCTGCCTCCTCGTCTGCCTCCTTGTCCATCTCCTCACCCACCTTACGTCCATTTTTCAAAATGAACTAACGCCATACGGCTTAAGTTCTCCTTTTAAGTTGAATTGAGGCCATATCCCGATTATGGCACTAATTCGTACTTAGATGTGAATTAACGCCATTATGGCCTTAATTCGTATGGCGTTTGTTCATGGCACCTTAATTTCGACGGCCGTAATATACCAGTGGATGACTTTCTGTTTCGGTTAGAAGTCATCAGAAGTAGTTACAATGTTCCATGGGACGATATAGTTCTTAATTTCCATCACTTCGTCTCAGGACCCGTAGAAACGTGGTACTGGATGTACTTAAAGAACAATCCTAACGTGCCTTGGACTACTTTGAAGTCAGCCTTCCTGGAACAGTATAGGAGCCTAGAGACCGACGGCGAGCTATGGAGGAAAATAAACGATCGCAAGCAACTGCCTGGGGAGTCGTTTAATGAGTTTTACGACGCATTAATGATTCTCAATTCGAGAATGCGTGTTCCCAAGCCGCCTAGCGAAATGGTGGACACGATCAAAAACAACGTAAACAGGCGCATGGGCGAACTGCTCATCACATTTAATACGAGCAGCCTTCCTCAGATGGCTTACGTTTGTCGCACCATAGAAAAGTTTATGGATAAAAGAGAGTCTGCACGACCAAAATTTGTACCTGGTACTTGGAACACGCAACATAAGCGTGTAGTAAGTGAAGTGGAACCAGCAAGCGATTCCCAGGCAGTAGCTACTCCGGCTCAGATCGAAGCGTTAAGGAGAGAATCCGCGAATCCGCGAAGGAAGTGTAAGGGCGCGGGTCATGTCCACAGAGATTGTGTCAACCCGAGAGGAGGCTTGTTTTGCTACAAGTGCGGTCTGCCAGACTTTGTAACACAGAACTGCCCGAAATGTTCGGAAAACCGCCAGCAGAACAATCTTTCTTCCAGGGGGATTCCTTCGGGTCATCAAAACCCGGAACAGTGATTCAAGAACCCCGTAAAGATTGTAAAACCATTAGTAATATAAGTAACCAAAACCGCTATCTGAATTCTACTACTAATGAAAAGCCTATTAATATTTTGAAAACTAATAAGCCTATCACAATTATGAAGTCAGATAAACCTCAGTTAAGTCTCAATATTGACAATGAATTAAATAGTAAAGCAAAAGTTGAATTACCGCGGAAATCATTCCATACACGCCTTAGGGAGTATAATGAGGCTAGAAAACGCATCATGAACACTCCAACAGTGTCCAGGAAGATCCGCGATACGAGAGAACGATTTCTAGCGAAGAGGAAAACGTATAGAAATATAGCAACAGCTACGATAAAGAGTAAGTCAAGTGACCCAAGACCATACGTGACCGTAGAAATCTTTGGAGACGAATGGCTTGGCCTGCTCGATTCGGGAGCAAGCATAAGTTGCATCGGCACAAATAAGCTCAAATACCTCAAAGCGAAGAATATCAACACAAAGAAAGTTTCGTCCTCAGTCTCTACAGCGGACGGGAGCAAGCAGGACATTGTTGGAGTGATCACGACGATCGTACGATATAAAGGTTTAAGTAAATCAATGGATTTCTACTTTGTCACAGCGCCTTTATCTCGGAGTAGATTTCTGGAGCAAGTTCCAATTAGCTCCCCACATAATCTCCGGAATGAGCGTGAGTCCGTCACCATATGAGAATGAAGAATACAAGAATAGATGCAAGCTATCTCTATCTGAAGAAAAGAGGCTGAAGGAAGTCATCGATGGAAGGAGAACGAGCTTGCTTGAACACGTTATAGATACGGGAGACGCAATGCCTATTAAGCAAAGGCATTATCCCGTGTCTCCAGCAATTCAGGCCCTCATGTATGCGGAATTGGACTGCATGTTAGAGTTGGGAGTCATTGAAGAAAGTAATAGTTCCTGGAGTTCACCGGTAGTTCTAGTTCGGGAACCGGGCAAGAACAGGCTATGTCTCGACTTCCGAAAAGTTAACTCAGTGACCAAGAAGAATGCGGGCCCAATTGCGCATATCGAGGGTCTGTTGTCGCGTCTTTCAGATACACATTATATCTCAAGTGTAGACCTGAAAGACGCGTTTTGGCAAATTCCGTTGGAGGCGGGATCCAGGGAAAAGACAGCTTTTACAGTCCCTGGGCGTCCTCTCTATCAATTCAAAGTAATGCCGTTCGGCCTTTGTAACGCAGCTCAATCTCTTTCTTATCTGATGAGCCGCGTGATTCCTTCAGCCCTCAGAGAACAAGTCTTCGTCTATCTGGACGATTTATTGGTAGTTTCAAAATCTTTCGATGAGCATATTAAAATTCTCAAAATAGTTAGTAACCGATTGAGTGAGGCAGGCCTGACGATAAGTGTAGAAAAATCAAAATTCTGTTTTAGCAAACTCCATTATTTAAGGTATAAGGTAGGTCAAGGTTGCCTAAAGGCCGATCCAGCGAAAATAGCGGCCATCGTAGACTTTCCGGTACCATCAACCCAACGTCAAGTACGACGATTTCTTGGAATGGCGGGGTGGTACCGTAGATTTGTTAAAGATTTCTCTACGCTAGCATCTCCTTTAACCGACAGCCTAAAGAAAGGAAAACCCTTCAGCTTCAACGACGAAGCCGTGAAAGCATTTGCCGACATAAAGTCAGCCTTGACCTCCGCACCAATTCTGGTGAATCCGGAGTTTGAGAAAGAGTTCATAATTTTGTGCGATGCATCCGCGTCCGGTATCGGATGTGTTCTCTGCCAGCGGGATGAGAACGGAGCTGAACGCCCCATTTATTATTTTCTCAAAAATTAAACGCTGCACAGAGGAACTATTCCGTTACCGAACGCGAATGCCTCGCCGCCTTCCAAGGTATACAGAAACTCCGTGCGTACGTGGAAGGTTATCGGTTCAGAGTCATCACTGATCACTCTAGTTTGAAGTGGTTGATGAGTCTGAAAGATCCAACTGGTAGACTAGCCAGGTGGAGTATGAGGCTTCAAGGCTTCGACTTTGGGGTTGACAACGGAACCCAATTCATCGGACACGAATTTGCGAAGTTACTGGAGACTTTTGGGGTAAACCACATCAAGACAGCGGACTATTCTCTTCAACCAAATGCGAGTGAGAGAGTCAATCGCTCAATATTGGCTGCCATTAGGTCATACGTCGATCCAAAGCAAACTAATTGGGATATCCATTTGCCCTCCATAAGCAGCGCCTTAAGGACCACCGTACACTCTGCCCTCACCATGTCGCCATACGAAGCTCTCTTCGGCCAGCGCATGATTGAGCATGGGCACGACTACAAGTTGCTTAGGAAATTGGGCGGACTAAATCAGTCCGAAATAAGTTGGTTGCCAAAGGTAGCCAAAATGAACATCTTGCACAATTACTTGAAGTCCACCCTCGAAAACGCGCATGAAAAATATGAACACACTTATAACTTCCGTAGCAGGCAAATCTCGTTTAATGTAGGCGAATCAGTTTTCAAAAGAAACATAGTGTTGAGTGATGCAACGAAGCATTTCAATGCAAAACTTAGCCCCAAGTTTATAAAAGTAGTAATTCATAAAGCAATAGGTAATAATCTTTATGAGGTAATTGATAACAAAGGTCACATATCTAGGGCACATACTAAGGACCTTAAAAGATAAAAATTATTTTTTCTGTGATATACTCCCAGTTAGGAGTAATGAAGCCCGGCGTCAGCTGTGCATGAGACTCCAGGGGTGGGCAAGTAGGCTCATCCAAATACGTCAGACATAAATACGAAATCCCAATTTTTTTTTCTTGATCAACATTTTTCAGCTTCTTGTTCGTTGAAACCAGTTGAGAACTGCTCGTAAACGAACAAGCTTTGTAATGAAAAATAAGTTTTGCACACCATTTTTACTTGCGATTATAGGTACTATAAGGCAAGTTATGGATTCGTGCAGAAAAAAAATTTCGAGATAACAATCACACATGACATTACGATGATGGAGAAGTCGAAAAAAGTGGGTCTGGGAATTCCGTCCGTCTGTCTGTCTGTCTGTTCGCGCTTCTAGAGCCAGAACGGATGGGCCGATTTGCTTCAAATTTGGTATCTAGGATTTATTTGGCCGTTTCTCGGAACATATTTTTTATTTTTGCTCTAGGCCCAAAAATAACGGCACCTGCCATACAATCGTGAAGAAAAAAAATTGATTTTATCAAAAATGGCTCTAACGATTTTGATAAAACTTTCAGGATGCTGTTTTTGTAAGACAATCTATCTTTTGGTTGGAAAATATTTTTCAAAATTTGTCTTATAACGGTACCTCTCATAGAACCAGTATTTTCAAATCAAATTTTCTCGTAAACTATACATTCGATTTCAATAAAATTTTGGCCACAGGAAGTCATTTATAATTTTATTAAAATGGCATTTCAAATTTTTCAAAAACTGTTTTTTTTTGATTTTTTATAATTTTTTCAAAAAAAATTTTGGTTTTCGAAATATGTTGGAAACGGGTATATTGATTTTTTTTTTAATTATTTTTTCAAATGTAAACTAGAGATTGCCATATATTTGCATACCCAAATAAATTTCAAAATATTTTTTGGAAAAGTTTTTCAAAAATAACCTTTTAAAAAAAAAACTGGTCGAACGATTTTCAATATTTTTTTTTCCTAGATTTACGTATAGCTTCGAAATTTTATTGCATACTTTGTTTTTCCGAAAAAACTCTTAAACTAATTTAAAAAATCAAAGAATTTTCGAAATTATTTGAATTTTTTTAATAGCCATATATGCAGCCACAATAAGCAATTGCTTATCATAAGAGCAAGTTCGTGCGACCCAGTCGTGCATTTTATTTTTTCACCCAAAACGACTCGCAAATGTACCACCATCTTCATTACAAATCGCATGACAATAAAATGCAAATAAATCTCATGCCAGAACCAAAAATAATATCCACCCGAATTTACATGTCAACTCCTTTTGCATAACCACACGAAATGCATTTCTCAAATTCCCAGCCACAACCTATTGTACAAATTCTGAAAGAGAAATACCTACCTATCTGCGAAAACATAAATCCTACACGGAAATAGCAACAAAATGTCATGAATAATGTTTATTATTCACATACAGGCAAATATGAAACATATTTTTGCACCCATCTCTAGCACACCACAATGTAAAATCAATTTGCGTGCAACTACCTTACGTTTGTAGCAAACGAGTGAATACGTTCACTGCCTTACCTACCAAGATATTTTCCGAGCGCACACAAATTGTAGTTTTTACTACCACAACTAGTGCCAACTTCGCTCGTCTGGTTTTCTTGAGAAATCAGCAATAAGCCAATATGGCTGGTCTCCCCACTAAAAGTTTATTTTAATTAAGCGCTAAAAGGTGGAAAATTACATCGAAGTTTCTTGTGACTGGCGGCGGATACGACAAATTCTTTTCCGTCGACCAGACACATCGAGGAGATCAACTTCCAACTCCCTTCCTGAGTGGAATAGACCCAGAAAACCCCACATGGAATAATTCACAGTTGAGAGTAATAATTTTTTTCTGATAGAACATTTTAGAATGTTCTATCAAATTTTTTTTTGGCTAAACGCCGCCATGAGGCGTAAGTGGAATTTATAATATAACTCGAACAAATTTTAGGTTGGTGATACAAATTTAAAAGCATATTTAGTGCAAAAAGCGACGATTTCATTACCAAAATCGGCATCATCGAAAAGAATTTCCGGCGTGCTCGTGGAGTGGCCAGCCCAATCAAGGCGTCGCCGCCACGCGGTTGCCACAACCTCCAACACGCAGTTTCCCAATCCAGACAAGGGAAAAACAACATCAAGCATTTTTCAAACCACATTCGAGGAAGCTCCATCGACGGGTCGAAGGAAATTCCGCAGATTCAGTTTATGGACAAAGAAATGAGGAAGTTTCCTCACATTTTTGTTTGTGTGATGCAAAATTAAAAGGTATGGCCATCGTTATCCAACAATTCAGTTTCTGTTACCCAGAGGTAACACATATTCCTTTTTCTTGATTCCCAGGTTGACCCCTACAGGAGACATGCCGAAGTTTTTTTTATTAAAATTTTCCTTAAGTTTTTTCTTTCACATAAAAACTACCCATTTGTGAAATATAACGCTCTGAACAAACCACATTTGATGCCATAGCACTAGCTTCAACCGTGTCCAACACCAGCAATCCATCTTTTATTCTCCTGGTGACAACATCAAACAATCGGAATTTTGTGTCAGGAATCCGAACACCTGATTCCAAGAATTTTATTGTGTGGCTACGGCTTTACACAACGACTCGTGCTTCATACATGATCCATGTGCCAAGTCAGAAGCACATGTTTGCAACAATCCTACTGGGACACATCAAACGGAACTTTCAGTGTATATTCTGAAGCGGTCTGAGTAGCGGCGCTTGGGCCAACGCAGCGTCTATTCACCTGATCAAACATCACAGCATCCGAACCAGCAACTACGTCATCATTATTATTGCGTGTTATATTATCCAATAAGTATTGTAGAGTATTTTGAATATATATATATATATATATGTAGATAGTGGTACAGTATTTAATTGTTCTTAACATCTCAATTATTTTAGACAGGGTGTTTTAGCTAAAGGTACATTTCCGGAAAAACAGATTTCAGATTACAAGCATACATGGGGATCAGTAAAACGCACAGAGGCAGTTTTATACAATGAGTCAGAAAATAAAGAGTGGAGAAAGAAGAATAATTGGGGAATGCAAAGAGAGACGACGTAGCAAAAAGCAGGAACAAACAAGATACACAAAATCCACATCAATTCAGTGAAAAGCAAATCTGGCAAAGTGTAACGTAAATTTAAAAGCCTAGACTTTACCATAGTCTAGTTTGAGTATTGTTGTGACCAGTAACCAAGTAAAACTTTTAACTTTTTCTTTTGATCAAAAAGCCAGTAAGGCTCATTAACGTAGAATCAGTGAATAACAGAAAGAGTAATCATCATCAAACAACGTCAAGAGTGTATATATATAATCTTATTCATCTGTACAGCTAAGACGCCGTTCCAGCTTGCACTTCAGCAGCAAAGTTTTGGGTGAGTTCGTTCCATTTTTCTATTGAATATATTACAAGTTTATATATTACATAATTGACAACATATTGGTTGATGAGAAATCTAACTTTTGTTAGGGAAAAGAGAGATAAATTTTAATTGTGTTGGTTACAAGCGTCAAGAATACGATACATGCCACAAGCGGCTTTGAATTACAGCAAGAACAAGCGAGGCCAAGGTTATGGAATTTTTCCTAAACTGCCGTACACATTTATTTTGTTTTGAGATTGAAGATTATTCTGAATCAGATTCGGGATAAGTTGTAGCATACTCCGCTTGAGAGTTCAAGTGTTCTTAGAGTGATAAAATAAACATACGTCAGTGACATCAAGAGTTTTTAGTCGAACGAAAAGTTTTTATTTAAAAGATTAATTTGTGTTTTGGAATTTTGTGTAGTTGCCCTAGTGTCTAGAGAAAGAAAGACACGCTTTTGGTAACGATCAATAAGATTTATTGGTGCAAATAAGACATATTGTTTAGAATAATAGAAAATTCTAAGGGTCTAGTATTGGTAAATCTGATAAAGATTTTTTTTTTGCGTTGATTGAGAATTATAATTAGGGTATACCGTTAAGCTAAGTTTAAGATATTAGAATATTTAAGAGAATATTTTTGTTGATCATTAAAAATTTTTATAACGTTTTCATGAATTATCCAGTGTTATCATTTATAATTGAGTAAGGGATATGGTAATTCCTAATGAGTTATTTCGTTTTGATTGTTTAGCATCGATATGATGTGTTAAGTTTTTAGGTCTGTGGAGAGTCGGCTGGAGCCGAAGCGCAGCAGTGGACATGGGAAGCAAATTTCCCGTATGGTAATTTGGTAGAGTTTACGTTTGAAGTTCGGTTTAGTATTGTCGTTTAGTATGAGGTAAGGAATTTTCCTTACGTTTCTTTTGAAACGTAAGCAATTGCTTATCATAAGAGCAAGTTCGTGCGACCCAGTCGTGCATTTTATTTTTTCACCCAAAACGACTCGCAAATGTACCACCATCTTCATTACAAATCGCATGACAGTAAAATGCAAATAAATCTCATGCCAGAACTAAAAATAATATCCACCCGAATTTACATGTCAACTCCTTTTGCATAACCACACGAAATGCATTTCTCAAATTCCCAGCCACAACCTATTGTACAAATTCTGAAAGAGAAATACCTACCTATCTGCGAAAACATAAATCCTACACGGAAATAGCAACAAAATGTCATGAATAATGTTTATTATTCACATACAGGCAAATATGAAACATATTTTTGCACCCATCTCTAGCACACCACAATGTAAAATCAATTTGCGTGCAACTACCTTACGTTTGTAGCAAACGAGTGAATACGTTCACTACCTTACCTACCAAGATATTTTCCGAGCGCACACAAATTGTAGTTTTTACTACCACAACTAGTGCCAACTTCGCTCGTCTGGTTTTCTTGAGAAATCAGCAATAAGCCAATATGGCTGGTCTCCCCACTAAAAGTTTATTTTAATTAAGCGCTAAAAGGTGGAAAATTACATCGAAGTTTCTTGTGACTGGCGGCGGATACGACAAATTCTTTTCCGTCGACCAGACACATCGAGGAGATCAACTTCCAACTCCCTTCCTGAGTGGAATAGACCCAGAAAACCCCACATGGAATAATTCACAGTTGAGAGTAATAATTTTTTTCTGATAGAACATTTTAGAATGTTCTATCAAATTTTTTTTTGGCTAAACGCCGCCATGAGGCGTAAGTGGAATTTATAATATAACTCGAACAAATTTTAGGTTGGTGATACAAATTTAAAAGCATATTTAGTGCAAAAAGCGACGATTTCATTACCAAAATCGGCATCATCGAAAAGAATTTCCGGCGTGCTCGTGGAGTGGCCAGCCCAATCAAGGCGTCGCCGCCACGCGGTTGCCACAACCTCCAACACGCAGTTTCCCAATCCAGACAAGGGAAAAACAACATCAAACATTTTTCAAACCACATTCGAGGAAGCTCCATCGACGGGTCGAAGGAAATTCCGCAGATTCAGTTTATGGACAAAGAAATGAGGAAGTTTCCTCACATTTTTGTTTGTGTGATGCAAAATTAAAAGGTATGGCCATCGTTATCCAACAATTCAGTTTCTGTTACCCAGAGGTAACACATATTCCTTTTTCTTGATTCCCAGGTTGACCCCTACAGGAGACATGCCGAAGTTTTTTTTTATTAAAATTTTCCTTAAGTTTTTTCTTTCACATAAAAACTACCCATTTGTGAAATATAACGCTCTGAACAAACCACATTTGATGCCATAGCACTAGCTTCAACCGTGTCCAACACCAGCAATCCATCTTTTATTCTCCTGGTGACAACATCAAACAATCGGAATTTTGTGTCAGGAATCCGAACACCTGATTCCAAGAATTTTATTGTGTGGCTACGGCTTTACACAACGACTCGTGCTTCATACATGATCCATGTGCCAAGTCAGAAGCACATGTTTGCAACAATCCTACTGGGACACATCAAACGGAACTTTCAGTGTATATTCTGAAGCGGTCTGAGTAGCGGCGCTTGGGCCAACGCAGCGTCTATTCACCTGATCAAACATCACAGCATCCGAACCAGCAACTACGTCATCATTATTATTGCGTGTTATATTATCCAATAAGTATTGTAGAGTATTTTGAATATATATATATATATATATATATATATATATATATATATATATATATATATATATATATATATATGTAGATAGTGGTACAGTATTTAATTGTTCTTAACATCTCAATTATTTTAGACAGGGTGATTTAGCTAAAGGTACATTTCCGGAAAAACAGATTTCAGATTACAAGCATACATGGGGATCAGTAAAACGCACAGAGGCAGTTTTATACAATGAGTCAGAAAATAAAGAGTGGAGAAAGAAGAATAATTGGGGAATGCAAAGAGAGACGACGTAGCAAAAAGCAGGAACAAACAAGATACACAAAATCCACATCAATTCAGTGAAAAGCAAATCTGGCAAAGTGTAACGTAAATTTAAAAGCCTAGACTTTACCATAGTCTAGTTTGAGTATTGTTGTGACCAGTAACCAAGTAAAACTTTTAACTTTTTCTTTTGATCAAAAAGCCAGTAAGGCTCATTAACGTAGAATCAGTGAATAACAGAAAGAGTAATCATCATCAAACAACGTCAAGAGTGTATATATATAATCTTATTCATCTGTACAGCTAAGACGCCGTTCCAGCTTGCACTTCAGCAGCAAAGTTTTGGGTGAGTTCGTTCCATTTTTCTATTGAATATATTACAAGTTTATATATTACATAATTGACAACATATTGGTTGATGAGAAATCTAACTTTTGTTAGGGAAAAGAGAGATAAATTTTAATTGTGTTGGTTACAAGCGTCAAGAATACGATACATGCCACAAGCGGCTTTGAATTACAGCAAGAACAAGCGAGGCCAAGGTTATGGAATTTTTCCTAAACTGCCGTACACATTTATTTTCTTTTGAGATTGAAGATTATTCTGAATCAGATTCGGGATAAGTTGTAGCATACTCCGCTTGAGAGTTCAAGTGTTCTTAGAGTGATAAAATAAACATACGTCAGTGACATCAAGAGTTTTTAGTCGAACGAAAAGTTTTTATTTAAAAGATTAATTTGTGTTTTGGAATTTTGTGTAGTTGCCCTAGTGTCTAGAGAAAGAAAGACACGCTTTTGGTAACGATCAATAAGATTTATTGGTGCAAATAAGACATATTGTTTAGAATAATAGAAAATTCTAAGGGTCTAGTATTGGTAAATCTGATAAAGATTTTTTTTTTGCGTTGATTGAGAATTATAATTAGGGTATACCGTTAAGCTAAGTTTAAGATATTAGAATATTTAAGAGAATATTTTTGTTGATCATTAAAAATTTTTATAACGTTTTCATGAATTATCCAGTGTTATCATTTATAATTGAGTAAGGGATATGGTAATTCCTAATGAGTTATTTCGTTTTGATTGTTTAGCATCGATATGATGTGTTAAGTTTTTAGGTCTGTGGAGAGTCGGCTGGAGCCGAAGCGCAGCAGTGGACATGGGAAGCAAATTTCCCGTATGGTAATTTGGTAGAGTTTACGTTTGAAGTTCGGTTTAGTATTGTCGTTTAGTATGAGGTAAGGAATTTTCCTTACGTTTCTTTCGATTTTGGGGGATTCGCCAGATATTTTGTAAGCCAATGCGAATCCGCAGGAACTGATATGGACCATTCCGTATCCAGTTCATGGGTGGGTATAGAAGGCTTGAGGGACACCAACACCTTGTTCCCTCCCCCTCCGTTCTGAGTTTCTACGCTTCTGATAATTACACTTGAGTAATAGTAGAATCCATAGGACCTTTTTTTGGCTTAGTTTTTTTTTATACACAGGGGCCACGACCACCTATGGTCCCCACACTTCTTCTTCCTTGGTAAAATTTTAAACAGCTAAATATAAACATTCAGTTCACGTTTGAAGTGAATGATCCAACAATCCAGAATCAACTCTTACTATAGCTCCATGCATACTTCGGGCCCCAGCTCAACTAAAATAACCCCCAAGGTCAAGACCACCCTGGCCGTAGATCCGTTATAAACAATGTAACACAAGCCTATCTTCCTGTAGCAAGAACCACTCCCCACCCGGCGAGCTTAAGCGATGGCACCCCACAACGGATCGATGCGACTGTGGAAGAGAAGGCACCGTCAGGACGTTCATTGCTTGGACGCGCCAGAGGGTAATTATACCTCTGGTGCTAAAAGTTATAATAGTCCTGGCGGCAGAAGGAGACATTTTCATCTCTCAACGGAAGGATTCTTGTAGCATAACCACTAGTACCCTGAGCATATTCTAGGGAAGGCGAGTATCATCGGCTTATGTACATAAAAGAAGAGTTGGCGAATGTAAGCAATTCTTCCACCTTGAGGTTGGCAATGGTACACATCCCGTTTGAGTTGAATTCAGATTAGTTTGCGTTTATGACTTGGTACTTTGAGTTTGAGTTTGTTCGTCAAAAGAGTTGTCAGTTCAACTTCCGAGTTCCTATTATTTGAGTTACAGTTTGCTAAGATGAGAATAATTTTAGTGTTTGTTTTGTTCCGGTTTAGTTTTGTGTTGATGATATGGTATGTATGAACACCTATACGTGTACCAAAACCTTTTAAGCAATTACACGTATCACAGTGGTACGAAGTCGAGAGATAGCATTTTATTCCTGGACCTGCTGAGTTTAGATGTTAGGTGGAATGTATGGGCTGTCAATGTAGTGCGATTGTGGTGCGTGTGAGCTGTGATGGAGATGAGAATTGAATTAGAGAAAACGTATTATATTTTTAGTAGTTTTCTTGTCGTTCGTTTATTTATTATCATTCTTCAATCGAATAATTTGAAGCAATGATAAATAAATTATTTCTTCAACGTTACAAAATTTAAAAAAAAAAAAAAAAAAAAAAGTTGGCTAAAACTCAACGGCTCGTTGTATGGGAGCTACCATTTAGAAACGCTTCACTGAAAAATGTATAAAGCCATCCAATAGAATATCATAAAGAATGATGACGAACGAAGTTTGAGTCAATTCAATCAAGCCAATGCGAACTTTTGGCCATTTGAAAAAAGCCGTTAAAACCCAATTTTCATTACGACCATTTAAGCCAAAAACAAAAAACGCTTTTTTGTTAGAAATATCTTAGGTAACTTAAATTCTAAGTTTAATCAAAATCGTTAGAGCCGTTTTCGATCAAATCCAAAATGAAAAAACCGTTACATGAAAGCTACCAATTTGAGCCGGGCTAAAACGAAACAAAAAAAACCTCGACAACCGTTTTTCTTTAAACTGTTATATACCAAGTTGAAGAAAATCCGTTAAGCCGTTTAGGCTGTAGCATGACGTGAAAAAGCGCACATCCGCACAGACAGACCGACGGACGGTATGGCGAAAACCACTTTTTTGGGCTTCTCTATCATCGTAATGTCATTTTTTTTTCTGCACGAATCCAATACTTGCCCTATAGAGCAAGTAAAAGCATTAAATGGTCTTAGAGAAAATTCAGTTATTCTTTTTTTTAAACCTGGGGTCGTGGTCACCCTGAAGTCAACTTGATGTCGATCTTGGTATTTTGCTGCGGCGAATCGTGGTAACGAATCATGTGCAGGGAAATAACCACTGGAATTAACTTCACATGGAAATAACTTCACCTCTAGGTACTGGGAAATAACTTTACTTTTTTTCTAGTGAAGTTGATAAATAATTTAATTTTTTTGTGGGAAAGAATTTCACTTCTATTTAAAGTTATTTCCCACACAAGATGGTAAATAATTTCACTTTTCATTACAGAATTTTGTTCTTTGATGTTGTTTTTTAACAAAACAAAAAGTAGTTTTATAAGAAAATATTAGTGTCTTTAAACGTACTCATATTGTTTTTGCTTACAATAAAATTAAATAAACACTTTCAAAATATAAACAATAAACAAATCTCTACTATATATAAAAGAGTAATTTTGTTTGTGTGTCAGTTTGTCTTTATATGGCAGATAAACTGACGACACACCACTTACCTCGCAATACAGTCCATTCCAACATCTTCCCCCATTCACTGGCCAGGTTTTAGGCTATTTAAATTAAAAAATAAATTGTTTTAAATAGGTTTAATTTAATAATATTTGAACTTACCTCTTAGATTTATCATGAGAAATTTTATATTTCTCAAATATTTTTGACATTTCTCCTTTTCCTTTTTTTATTATTCGCTGTTTGTACAGCGGATGCTCTATATATATAGGGCAGGAACACAATGAAGTCGCTATACGGACGCCACATAATGCCAGCTGTAGATTGTGGATGGATGGGATGGTAGATGGATAGGTTGGTAGATGGATAGGATGGTATATGAATAGGATGGAGGATTGTGGATGGATACGATGGTAAGTGGTAAATGGTAAATAGTAAATGGCAAGTGGTAAATGGGTAATGGTAGATGGTAGATGAATAAGGCGTCAAGTGTCATTTTTATTTTATTTTTTCACTATAACCATTGTATATGAAATCTATAGTAATATAGATAGCAGGATCGACTGTGGCGACACCGTGAGCCTCCAAACCTTTTTTTCAAATTTCTCGTTTTGGAGAGAAAATGTAGGTGGAAAGGTTTAAATATGTGATAATTATCAGCGATATCTATGTGTCTCCAAACCCCGTTATCTCTTACTCGTTCCCCAGACTACTATACATAGATTTCATATACAATGCTTTCACGTTTGAAACCAGCGACTTCGTGCATGTGTAAACGCACTTAAATAACGTATTGCAGGAAAATATAGTTCCGTATAGTGCGGTAATTCCTTTATCCAAATCTTGCTTTTGTAATGAAACGACTGAAAAAGGTACATTAATTAAAAATACGCCCGTATGAAAGAAAACCCCAGAATTAAGAATTTTGAAGAATTCGATGAAAGAAATTCATTATTAAACGTGTTCCTTTTCTGTGATTTGTGCGGTTTACACATGAGTGAATTTATGAAAGCAAAAAGCATGTATAAACATACACGGACGCGTCGGTTGAGAACATGCATGAAAGTATCAAATCTTTTACTGTGTTTTTATTGAGGCAAACGAGGTAGTTTCGTAGCAAATTTCCAAATTAGATTCGAAATTGCATACAAAATCACATTTCGAAATCATCCCATTTTGAACATCCTTAATTTCAATATGATTGATTGGAGTTTTTGCACACTGAATAAGCCAAACGATAGCACTAAAAAGCTTCAGGCTTTTAAATGAAGTTCTAGAAATGGTTCTCGGACATTATGTCTGTTTGAAATAGGCAAAATGTCCATGGACATAATGACCAATTGGAAATAGTCATAAGGTCCATGAACGAAATATACATAGTGTCCATGGACCTTATGGCGAAATCGAAAATGAAAATTTAGACATGTCTAATTAGTAAATTTTGAAATAGACATAATGTCAAGATAATGGAAACGCCAAAAAAAATCACAAATGCATAAAAAAGACGAATTTCTGTTTTGGAACGTAACTGTTATATATTTTTGTTGATATGGAACCACAATGCCGGTTTGAGTAATTGTTTGTCCATAGTCAAATTTCTTTAGTTGACCCATTCAATCGGTAGCGTCAAGTTAAGAAGGAAAATGCCATCGGAATCAGAGGCCCATTATAAAAAATAGACCTAAACAAAAGCATTTGATATATATAAAAAAACTAGCAAAATGTATATGGCGTTGCCCGGGCACCCGAGGCAAGTCTTTTCATGCAATATCTTTTAAATGAAATTAAAAACCAAGAAATAATTTTTGTAAGAAAAAGGGTTTTTCATTTTTATTTTATCAAATTATGTTCGTTGAGTAAATAAAACAAACAAAGATGCTATTGTTTTTAATTTCGGGTACCTTCAAATCTTATACTGTAATTTCGTTGGGGTAAATGATATAATTTCGTAGCACATTTTCAAATAAGATTCGAAATTACCTCATTTCCTATACAAAAACACATTTCGAAATTTTCTAATTTCCACCAAATTTGGATGAAATTAGGTTGCAACCGAAATAGAACATCCCTAATTTCAAAATGATTTTGAACATGTCTAGAGGAAAAGTCGATTTGGATATAAATCCAAGGCAACGGCAGAAGTGAGCAAAACTAAACAAAAGGCAACTGCAGAAGTGAACAAAAAAAACACCGATTTGGATACAAATCCAAGGCAACGGCAGAAGTAAACAAAGTAAAACACCAATTTGGAATTAAATCCAAGGCAACGGCAGAAGTAAACAAAAACACTTTTTTAGCAAATTTCCATTTTTTCGTATTTGCTCTTCGATACAGCGGTTGCGTTTAGGGCAGGAATACAATATAGCGTTGCCGACAGCCAGCTACTGGCACGAAAATTGCAACTTATGTACATACATATGTTTTCCATTCACACACACAAACTTCATAAACATGCCGGCTAACTGAAAGTAAAAGAAAAGAAAGTCTGGTAATTCAAAACGGGTGTGTCAAACAAAATCAAATTGGATTTTGTTTTTTAAAGAATTATAGAAGAGTCCTCGAAAATAAGAAATAACTGCGCCAATACAAGAGATTCTAAAAATTATTTAAAAATACGTTTTAATTCGATAAAATAAATACAAAAATTCTTTTTTGGGTTTTTCATTTCATTTGGAAGATATTTCATGAAAAGAATTACCTCGGGTGCCCGGACAACGCCGGGCACTTTTTGCTAGTTTACTGATAAAGACTGAACCCGTAAGTATGTATGTTCATACACTTATAAGTTCATATGTATATGTTGATATACTCGTATATAGGTTAAGTATGTTCAGAAAATGTATGCAGACAGCAGAGTTGAGAATCTCTGCTCTGAAAGTGATCTCTGCTGTCTGCTTTTTCCGTAATACTTCATTTCCAACGTATTAATTCGCTTAATACGAAAGAATATTATTTACATCAATAGCTTTTGAACTCAGGATATGCAAATTGATTGAAAAAGAGAGAGAAAAGTTGTACATACTCGTACATAACCCACAGAACATAATCAAATAACATGATCACTTAAAACACAAATTCAAATAACTTTACGTCTTCGCGTGCGTATTTACATACAATTGAACGAAAATAGATGCTTTCGTTTTAACTAATACTTCACCAAGGCTAGTCAAACCCACCACAATAGAGTAAAACCCCAAATTGTCTTCAAAAATAGGTCATAATCAAAATCGGCTATCACAAGAGCGACCCAAAAAAAAAAGATTTAAGTTTACTGTAGGTTTAATATTGTTCCAACACCCACTGGCTATACAGTTCATTTTGCGTACGCAGAACATGTGTACGCAGAATGGTTATTTTTTTCCACCAATAACAAAGTGATAGTTTTAAATGTGAAGTTATCTTCAACTATTACTAGTTGATTTTTAAAACTTTACGATGCATGCATACGTATTTGAAAAAAAAACAGATCTTTCGTTTTAGTGGAAAGCGTAAAGTAAACGTGAAAAATGTGTGCAAATATTGTGTTCTTTTAAAAACCAATAAAATTCGAGTATACATATAATACATACGTATTTTCAAAAGCAGAACTTTGGTTTTGGTGGACTATATAGAGTAATAGTAAAATTCACCTCGAATGTTTACTTTATGTTATCCACTGAAACGGAAGATACATTTTTACTTGCAATTATAAGTAGGTACTATAAAGTAGGTACAAACATATTATTACGATGATAGAGAAGCCGAAAAAAGTGGGTCCGGTAATTCTGTCTGTCTGTATCGGCACCTACAGCCTATACGGCTGCACCGATTCGCTTCAAACTTGGTACATAGTATCCGCTATCTAACGTTTTTTTTCAACTAGTGCTTTTTTGTGAATGGTAACACTTAGCTCATGTCTGATTTGACAGATAATTAGTTTTATCTTTCCGCTGAATATGGTTGTGTATACGCCTGAACAACGCTGGGAAATTTTCAGATGAAGCTCATTTTGATCTTGGCGGGTATGTAAACAAGCAAAATTGTCGCATTTTGGGCACAGAAAACCCAACGAGTCCAGAGGCATAATTGGGCCATTTTTCTTCGAAAATGAGCAAGGAGTCGCTGTTACAGTCAATAGCGATCGTTATCGGGCCATGTTGACCGATAATGTGTTTAAAAACTGGACCGATCGTGTAGGCTACTGCATGGCCAGCCGAGGCAGCCATTTAAATTAAATTATTTTCCATTATTAACTGGAAGGATTGTACTTGCAAATAAAAAAAGAAATTTGAGAAAATATTCAGTAGTTTTTTTATAGCATTTTCAAAAAAAAAAAAAAGTTATTTGGCGGACCAACAGAGGGCACTTTAGCTCTAAAGCTTAGGGTACCTGTTATATGATTTGTTATGAAAAACTCATATATGTATCTCGAAAACTTTCTGAATGTTGGTTTTTGAGTAAAATGTATGTCTTGGTTGGAATTAATTTTTCAGAAAGTCTTGTAGGACCAGTTTTTGTTCATAACAGATTTTCTCGTAAACCGCTCAACGGATTTCGATGAAAAATTAAATGTGAAAGCTCTTTTTTAAACAAAATAATATTAATTGTTTATTTTGTCAAAAAAAACTTTTTTGGAGTTTTTTAAAAAAAAGTTAATTCTTTTTTTTAATTTTTGGATTTTTTTAAAAACGGTGTGTTCAAAATTTTCAAAATTTTTGTTTTCTGGTAAGCTATTTTAACTGCTAGATGTTGGCATACTCAAACAAAATTTGGAATATGTTTTCGAAAAGTTTTTCAAAAAAATAGTTTTTTGAAAAAACTGGTCAAACGATTTTGAAAAAACTGGTGGAACGATTTTGAAAAAAATGTTCCTTAAAATTCAAAAAAGTAAAAGAAATCTGATGACTTACTCGATTTTCTCCAAAAAACAATTTAACTTTTGATTTTTAAGTGATTAATAAAATTTCATTTGATTTTTCCAATGCTTTTTTCTCAAAATCTCAAGCCCCAACACCATTTTAACACATTAGAGCCAGTTCATACGACCCAGTCGTGCATTTAATTTAATTTAATTTTCCTTATAAGTACAACAAACTAGAAAAAATTGGCATACTCAAAAAAAATTTAAAAATCTTTTCATTTCATTTCATTTATTAACAATAATTGGTTGTACAGTAATATATAATCTTTTATAGTACTAAGAGAGTAATTGGTAATAGATGATGTTGTTTGAAAAAGACTGAAATTTTATATTAAATAAAGTCAAATAAGGATTAATGTAAAATAGCTGTACTTTGTGAGACAGAGGGAAAATAAGAGGATTAAGATAGAGTTGAAGGGGATGAGAGGTGATGATGAATTGCAATTTTGAAATTGTTTGAGTTGATTATGAATTTAATGTGGGGAGGGAGCGAGTTCCAGAGTTTAACAGTATGAATGAAAAATAAACGCGATGAGTTTAAGTAGTTACTGAGTAGTTACTTTTGACTCAAAGCACATAATATACATATATATTCATTGAACTTAACATTACACATTAATATAATTATTAATTAAATTAAAAAAGACTTTAATTCGCAAGGGTAATCATAAGCCCCCTACTTTGTTACCTACAGTCCAATTCAAAACACATATCTTTTTTCGAAAAAAAAACTAAAAGAATGCAAGTAAATTAAATGCATTCATTTCATTTGATGAAAATGAACGGGAAAACCTGGGGCTACCCTGGGTAAAGTTAAGACAACGAACATTTAATGCTTCCACAAAACATTCGACTCAGCAAATTCAATCAGCACAGGTAACGCTCGTGTGCGGCGCATTGACACCGATTGCTGCAATATTTAATAAAGCCAACTCAGCGTCTGGATTCAAGTAATCCTTGACCTCAACCACGTCCCGTTACAATGGAAACTTCCACAATTCGTACAAATAACGTTAATTATACAACAGACCCCAACAGAAAAATTGGCCACCAGCTCAAAAAAGAATAATGGATCCCTCTTCACGACAAGTACACCCCATTAAGCTTCAAAGAAACTTTCACCTAAATACTTCAGATGAAGTAAACCCCGAAACTTACGAACAAAACATTGAATATGAAGATCTGCAACATGAACAAACTCTTCAAGAATATGTCGAACAATTACCAAATGTAGATTATTCAAACGAACAACAAGGTGATCACTGCATAGAATACAATGACATCCATTTTTTAGATTAAGTTATTCCTCTCTTCTATATTTCGAATGTAAGATGAACAGTGGAACTATCCTCAAAATTTTAATCGATACCGGATCGAATAAAAATTATATTCAACCTAATCTTATTCCAAACCCCCGAAAAAATGAAAAACCATTTTATGCTAATTATCAATTATGGAGGAAACGTCAAAGTTTCCGAACACACCTTTTTAAGCTTATTATGATATTAAAATTAAATTTATCCTAATGCCAAAATTAAAATCTTTTCATGCTATTCTTGGTAACGATAGCCTTAAAGATCTTTCAGCCGTAATTCATATAAAAGACAATTACATGATAGTTAACAATTCCGTTAAAGTCAAAATTAAGCAACTAGTAGCACAATCCGTTAATTCTATTAATATCAGAACAAACCATATGTCGGAACAACAAAAACAGATATCCAAAACATAATTAGTAAATTTTCCAAATTATATGATGACCCAAATAATAAACGACATGAACGACTGTTGTCAAAGGAGAAATAACAACAACAACAGATTATCCCGTTTATTCCAAATTTTACCCATACCCAATGGCACTCAAAGATGAAATCGACAGCCAAGTACAGAATCTTCTAAGAGATGGTATAATAAGACGTTCAAGATCACCATACATTTCACCAGTGTGGATTGTACCAAAAAAAAGCAGACGCATCCGGAAATAAAAAATTTAGATTAGTCATAGGCTATTGCAAGTTTAACGCTATAACAATTTCTGACCGATATCCAATTCCAGAAATAAATGAAGTATTAGCCAATCTCGGAAAAAATGCGTGGTTCACAGTCCTTGACCTTAAGAGCGGTTTCCATCGAATCCCATTAAAGTAAGAAGATATGGAAAAACAGCCTTCTCGGTAAACTATGACAAGTACAAGTTTACTAGGCTTCCTTTCGGTCTTAAAAATGCTCCTTCCATCTTCCAGCGAGCATTAGACGATATCCTTCGAGATCACATTGGCAAGATATGCTATGTGTATATTGATGATATAATCATTCATAGTAAAGACGAAACTTAACATCTGGAAAATATTTTCAAAATATTCGAAACTCTAAACAGAGCCAATATGAAAGTCCAGCTCGACAAATGCGAGTTTTTCAAGCAAGAAATAGAATTTCTAGGCTTCGTCGTTTCTTCTAAAGGTATCAAGACAAATCCGGACAAAGTTAGTGCTATCAAAAACTTTCTACCGCCGCAAACTTTAAAAGATCTGAGATCCTTCCTTGGTATGTCAGGTTATTATCGACGGTTCACCCAAGACTATGCAAAACTTGCAAGACCCCTGACGTCTCTTTTAAGAGAGGAGGATGGCCGAATTCCAAAAAACCTATCTAACAAAAAAACAATACATCTAAACGATGACGCTAGATAAAACAAAAAAAATCCTTAGCATGAGTGGATACGATTTTAATCTATCCCGATTTCAATTGTCCTTTCGAGCTCACAACAGATGCCTCCAACTACGCCATAAGCCCTGTATTATCCCAAAAAGAGAAATCTATTACATTCATATACAGGACTTTAAGTAAAACCGAGGAAAACTTTGCAACTAACGAAAAAGAGATGTAAGCCATCGTTTGGGCTTTGAATTCTCTTAGAAATTACCTTTACGGTACAGCAAAAGTCCTTATATTTACTGATCCCCAGCCTTTAACTCACGCGCTCAGTACTAAAAATAAAAATACCAAATTAAAACGATGGAAAGCAGCACTAGAAGAACATAACTACCAGCTCAAGTACAAACCAGGAGAGACAAACGTGGCAGCAGACGCGCTATCTAGACCACTCATGGTCACACAAATTAATTCCCTAACACCTTCAATTCATAGCGATGAATCATCACCTCATGGCCTTATTTATTCCGTAGAATCACCAATCAATTGTTTTAAAAATCAAATTTTTTTTCTAGTTTTTCATTTCAAATACCATTTCCGACTTATCACAGGCATACTTTCATTGAACCTATTTACAATGAATCAAACTTTATCCAAATCCTAAAAAAATTTTTGAATCCATCGGTAACCAATGGAATAAAAACAAGCGAACGCATAATGGGTATGATCCAAAATGTTTACAAAGAACATTTCAGTTCTTATAAGATATGTTTTACACAAATACAAGTTCAAGGCGTGAAAAACGAACAGGACCAAGAAAATTTAATAATGAATGAACATAATCGTGCACACAGGAACCAGAAGGAAAATAGAGTCCAAATTTTAGAAAAATATTTCTTCCCTACACTAAGTAAGAAACTTAAAAAATCACAAAACTTCGCTTAATATGCAAACAAACCAAATATGATAGGCACCCTAATAGGTACCTATACAATCCACTCCGATTCCGAAATATCCCGGTGAAATTATACACATCGTTGCATTCTCTACTGAAGGAGAAAATTGGTTACTACGGCAATCGATAAATTTTTCAAATATGCTGTCACAAAAAGGATAAAATCAAAAGCTGTAGAAGATGTAAGACAGCCAATAAGAGACATTGTCTTTGGTTTCAGAATACCAAAAGTAATCGTTTGTGATAATGAAAAATCACTCAATGCAGCCTCAATTCTCTTTATGTTTCAAAACGAGTTTGGAACTCAAGATTTTAAAACACCTCCCTATACAAGCACATCAAATGGGCAAATAGACAGATTTCATTCAACTCTCGCTGAAATTATGCGATGTTTGAAATCAGAAAAAATCTACGAATCCTTCACGGAACTTTTAGAAGCAGCAATTTACGCATATAACTTCTCTGTACATTCCGTCACAAATAGAAAGCCAGTTGATATATTTTTCAGTAGAAATACCGAAAGTTCAGCACAAGTCGAAGAAGCACGCATACAAAATATAGATAAAGGAAGGTCTAAACAGGAAGCCGATATAACGTATCATAAAAAAAAATCTGGCCTTAAAAACTATTCCCCTGGAGATATCATTTACATCAAAGTTAATAAACGATTAGGCTCAAAGCTTTCAGCAAGATATAAAAAGGAAAAGTAAAAGAAAATAAGTCAACCACCGTTGTAATAGAATCAGGCAGAGTTGTTCATAAATCAAATATAAGAAACTAATCCTACAATTCAAACTCACCTCTCTCCTTTCCTTTATCCCTTAGGTTTCTAATAAAATCAATCCAAGGAAACATTAACATCCTAGACTATTCTAATTCCCCAATCATCATGCTAAACAATGGTCATTTCAAGATTTCAGAAGGAAATATAAAATTCATACACACCATAGAACTGACTCCGTATACGAAAACTTCCTTTCAGAAGCACACCCCATTATCCTCAAACAAGTTCCCAAAACTAATCCTTTCTTCCCAATCATCCAACATGAATTAGAACAAATTAAAAATATAATTCAAAATTTAAAAGTAAGTAGAACAAAACGATCCCTTGATTTCATAGGGACTGGTTGGAAGTGGATAGTCGGAACAGCGGACCACGAAGACTTTAAAATCCTTAGAAATGAAATTAATAATGTTATTGAAAATAATAATGAACAAATAGAAATAAACGAAGAATATAAGAAAAGAATTAATACACTTACTAATGTAACAAAAGGCCATATCACACGATTTGCGGCTAAACTAGACGTGCTAGAGGCATCAAAGTTGACATCTTTAAACTTGACTTGCGGCTAAACTAAGCGACCTAGCAACTTCAAAAATGCATATTCGTGATCTAGAAAATGCCAGTTCTAAAAAATGAAATCAACAAAAGTTGGTAAAAAAGTTTTTTTCAAAACTTCCCAAAAAATACGGTACTTGAAATTTTTCAAACAAAATATCAAAAAACAAGTCAGTTCACTGACGGGGTTTCTCCACTGGCACAACGGGAAATTTCGTGTGTTGCCAGTGATGGGACAGGGTCAGTCCACTGACGCTCTTGTCATAAAAGTGTGTCAGTGGTCCTATGCGCCAGTGACTACTTATCACACTACTTGTCATTTTTAGAGTCAGTCACTGACACCTTCACTGGCGTCCCAAAACTGGCTATAACACTACGGATGACTTCACTGACGGTGTTGTGACGAAATGTTGACATCACTGCCTGCCAGTGGTCAGTGAATCCACTGTCAGTGTGATATAGCCTTAATGAAATTATAAATACAATAAAGAAAGACAGTACTATTGAATAGCAATTTAATGTAATATTACTATTTAAAATAAAACTTATAAAAGAAGAGCTAACGAACATTATATTCACAATTGAACTTGCTAAGGAAAACATTGTTAATTCCAATATTATGTCCAAAAATTAAATTAATTTAATATTAAGTAAAATGGATAAAGAGATCTTGCCTTATACAAATGTGGAACAAGCATGAAAAATTGCTGATGTAAAAATTGCATCTGATTTAAAAAATGTACTTTTTATTATTAGTATTCCAAAAACAAAAAATGAACTCTATGAAAAACTAATGTAAATAGCAATTAAAAAAAACGGCTTAATAAATAAAATAGATCAAAGAAATATATCAAAGAATGGAAAAAAGATATATGAATTACTAAGTAACTGTAAGAAAATAGAAGACATTTCGATTAAGAGTATGTTCAAAAGCAAATAGACGTGTATTTTTTCGTCCGGCAAAAACATTGATTTTGCATTCATAAAATATCCATAGTCGATTTTAAAGTGCGAGAAAGTGTAACTTGTTCTCAGTGCAGTGAAGTTTTTTTTTAAAATTTCAAATTTAACTCGATTTTTTACTGAAAAGATAAAAATAAAAACGAGGAAATATTCTTTGTTTTTTTTCTTTCTTTATCTCATTGTTAACAAGTGCATTCACTCAAAAAAAAAAAAAGTCTGTCTCTTATAAATCAAACATGAACCGTAAAACGAGATTCGGTAAAGATGGAAAAGAGATCCAAATCACCCCAACACCCCCCCAAAAATTCAGAGAAACAAAAATCAGCTGCTCCACCTACAGCTGACATACAAAAACCTAAGAGCCAGCTACAAGCCTCAGCAACAACATCAACCACCGAACGACAACGTTTTGAAATATAGAACCTTATTAAGAGCATCACCGATGACATCGTTTCCCGCATAACAAAGGAAATTAAAGACCTCCGAAGCGAAGTTCTGCTACGATTTGACCTCATCGAAAACAACTTATCTGCTCACGTAGAGGAAACAAACAAAACTATCGAGTCTATTAAAGAGCGTGTTGCAAAAGTAGAGAACAACTTCGAAATGCTTGATGCCATAAATAAGGAGGTAGCTGAATTGCAAAGAAGATGTGACACGTTTGAAAGGAGAGAGGTTGCTGCAGACGCTGTTCTAATCCGAATACCAGAACTACCTTATGAGAATCTCACTTCGATTTTCGCAAAAATATGCCACACCGTTCAATGCGGTCCTGTTAACTTAAAAGTTGCTTTCAGAACTAAAGCTAACAACAAAAACTCTTCTTACGATCATGACCCTCCCATTATTCTTAAGTTCGACTCACCAAAAGAAAGAAACAAGGTTATAAAGTGTATTTCTCTTTTCCATAAACCAAACAAGAGTAGGTTGCTACACTTAGAAGACATAGGAATAGAGGTGCAAAGGAGGCAAAAGCAAAATATTTACTTGCATGGGAGCTTGACTGCAAAAAACCGCTCTTTACTCCGACAGGCAACGCGCCTAAAACATAATGGATCTGTTTTCGCTGTCTATACTCACTCTGGTTCAGTTTTTGTCAAAGGGAGAGGCGATTCGGAAAGCTTTCGTATCCATAATGATGCAATTTTAAATGCAATTGCCGCCGCATCAATGATTAATGAAGAAGAACACAAAGGAAACGACGAAAGAAGACCTCAACAGCATGACGATGCCGATTCTTTCAATCAACAAAACTAAAAGTATTTTTATTGCTATTCTTTCTCACTTATCTATCTTTCAAATTTCCTTTAACTATCTTTTTTATTATTTACTCGTATATCTAATTTCTCTAAATATTTCATTTCCTATTATAATTCTATATGATTTTTATTGTAAAAGTAGTTGCCTTGATTTTTTAAAAATTTTGAGTGTGTTGTTGTTTCTGCCTACTCGATACAGAGTTGAGTGAGCGCAACGTGGATTCCACAGGGGGCAACAGTGATGTTAAATTTTTGTTTCAAAATTCTAAGGTGGATGCAATCTGTGTCTCTGAAACATGGTTTTCAAAAGACATTGAGGACGCATTATATTCAGTAAACGGATATAGACTTTTTCGGTCTGATAGAAGCGGTCGTAGCGGAGGTGGGGTTGCAATTTATCTGAGAGATGGCTTGTCATGTAAAATAAGATGCTCGTCATCACCTGGTTCTCCCTTGGAATATCTGTTTCTTGATATAATCGGAAGCCAAAGTAATCTTTTATTAGGAACTGTTTACAGGCCCAATAAAAATGTGGATCTAGAGCCCTTTTACGATCTTATGGAGGAATTGACGGTCAGCTCACCAAATATATTATTATGTGGTGACTTTAATAGTAATATTTTAATTGATAAAAGCCTTACCGATCATATGATTTCACTAGATTTATATTGCACTAACTCTTCCGTGCCTACTCATTTCACTCGTTCGTCAAGTACAATATTGGATCTATTTTTTGTTAATAGAAAAGATCGGGTCTTGTGTTATGACCAACTCAATGCTCCAGTATTTTCATTTCACGATCTTATTTTCCTGACTTATGATTTCAGAATAGAGAACCGTATACAAATCCTTCCAATTCAATTCCGTGATTTCAAAAATATAGATAGATTGGCCCTTGAACAGAATATTCGCACTATACCCTGGGAAAATATTTATCTTACGAATTCGTCTAATGAACAAGTTAAGTTTTTAAACGAAAATATATTAAATCTTTACAATACACACGTTCCACTAAAGACAAAAAAACTACCATGCGTGTCCAAACCCTGGTTTACGAAAGAAATAAAAGATTTAATGAATAAACGTGATCAGGCCTACCGGCGGTGGATACGTTTTCGAGTGGAAGGGCTGCATGCGGCTTATAAAGTCTTGCGAAACAGGGTTGTGCAAGAAATTAGAGCTGCGAAAACACTTTTCTACTCCAACCGTTTGAATGTGTGCTCTGATGGACGTAAGCTGTGGAGCAATCTCAGGGAGATTGGAATCGGAAAGCAACGTCCTCTTTTACAAAACAACATCGATGGTGACGAATTGAATCGTAGGTTTTTGTCTCCCCCCAGTAGTGCTCCCTTGTTTGATTTAGAGTATTCTACTGATTTGCCATCAGCCCTTTCAGATTGTTTTTTTAGTTTTATGTGTGTTAACAGTTTGGATGTTTTAGAAAGTATACTTTCAATAAAATCTAATGCATCAGGTGTGGATGAAATCAACCCCATCTTCCTAAAAACCGTATTACCGTTGTTGTTACCGTATTTTACTCATGTTTTTAATACTACTATCACAACTGGGATTTTTCCGAACCAGTGGAAACTAGCAAAGATTATCCCAATTCCCAAAAACTCACTGCAGACCGAGTTTCGCCCAATTTCAATCTTACCCTTCCTATCTAAAGTCTGCGAACGGATCATACAAAAACAACTTAATGATTATATTATGCGTAACAACTTTTTAGTACGCATTCAGTCCGGATTCCGTCCTAAGCACAGCTGTACAACAGCACTTCTGAAAGTTATTGAAGACATAAGAGGACAACTTGACGACGGTTGTGTTACCTTTATGGTTCTTCTAGACTTTTCTAAAGCCTTCGATACGGTCGACCGCTCTGTTCTTTTGAGAAAGTTACTTTGTGAATTTAACCTTTCACCAGAAGCTATCAAATTGATTTCCTCGTACCTTTCCGATAGAGAACAAGCCGTATGTATCGAAAATCAACTTTCCGAGTTCTTACCAATCAAACGAGGAGTTCCTCAGGGATCGATTTTGGCTCCTTTTTTATTCTCTTTGTATATCAACGAAATAGCATCCATCATACCAAATGTATCTAAACACTTTTATGCCGATGATATACAAATATATAAAAGTTGTCCCTTAGGTCTTATAGAAAACTGTGTATGTACTATAAACGAAGAGCTTCAACGAATTTCTACATGGGCACTAAACAGCAACTTTACCCTTAACCCAACAAAATGCAAATGCCTTGTAATATCCAAAAAGCTATTACACTTAACTTATTTCCCACCAATACTCCTTAATGGCATCCCCTTAGAATTCACGACCACCTCAAGAAACTTAGGCATGGTGTTCAACAGAACATTAACATGGAGCGATCACGTTAATTCTTGTGTTGGGAAAACTTATGGAGTTCTTAGATCCCTATGGGCCGTTCAGCAGTTTACCCCATCAAAAACCAGAATGATGCTTGCCAAGACCCTAGTCATCCCAGCTCTAACGTATGGTTGCGAAATATACAACAACTGTGATTCTGCGAGCAGGAAAAAGTTGAAGATAGCCTTTAATAGTACAATTCGTTATATTTTTGGCCTTAGAAAATACGACCATGTCTCACATCTGTCTATGAACCTCCTCAATATGTCGATTGAAAATTTTATTAAGTTTCGAACTTTAAACTTACTTTTTACTATTGTTAAAACAAAACAGCCAGCTTATTTATACGAAATACTTCGGTTTCCAGCATCAAATAGATCATATCATTTAATACTCCCTCGATTCTCCTGTCTTACATCCGAAAGACAATTTTTCATTGCTGCAATCTGTCTTTGGAATTCACTCCCATTATATTTGCGAGAATCAAGCAGAGCACAACAGTTTCAAAATAGATTGAAATTTTTCTTTATTAGTCAAGGCAACTAACTTCTAACTTCTTTTATCTTCTAGTTTTCTCCCCTATCTTCAAAATATTCCAACTTTCAACACTCTTTCTAACTTTTCTCTTTTTTTTTGTATAATTATTACATTTAAGATATATAAATTTGAACTCTGTGAAATCATAAACTATCGCTAGCTTATAAGATTTATCTTACTGTGTTAGTATTTACCCGAAATAAATAAATACACAAAATAAATAAATAAATACATTTCTCTCTGTAAACAAACAGATTAAGTAGACTTAAGCAATGATAACTGTATAATAAGTTTATTAGAAAATAAAAATGCATCGTGTAACTCGACAAATAGTCAACATATCAATGAGACAATCCTAATTAATAATCAACGATTCGTCGCTGAAGAACTCAATATCCAAGCTTTGCCACCACAGTTACATCCAACTTCAGAAGATTTAGCTATCGAAGAGGTTCTTTTGTTAGAATTGATGAAGGAACTTAATACAAAAAATACACAGCATCTAAATAAAATACAAACAGAAAAAGATATTCATCAAATAACAACGTATGCGATTTTTGCAGTCCTATTTCTCATAATAGTAATACAATACTCCAGAAAATCCGGAACATCAATAGCAACAGCACCTATGATAACGATATATACGATACAACATCATGTAAAATGCGTGGACGCATTATTTTAAGGAGAGAGAAGTTAAGACAACGAACATTTAATGTTCCCTCAGAACATTCGACTCAGCAAATTCAATCAGCAAAGGTAACGCTCGTGTGCAGCGCATTGACACCGATTGCTGCAATATTTAATAAAGCCAACTCAGCGTCTGGGTTGAACGGAAACGAGGGAAACGAGTAAGCGATGCATAGGTTTAATTAAGTTAAGAAATAAAAATATAAATCAGTTTTTAGTTCGAAGTTGAAGAATAAAGATATTTTTTTAAGAGAATTTTACAAGAAGTAAAATAATTTGCGTCATGATTGTATACGTATGGCACACACTCTCACATGCTTGATGAGATTTTGACCAGTGTATATGCCGCTTAAAGTTCAACAAACGAAGCTATTAAAACTGTGTCAGATTCAGTAAAATATTGTGTTGACTATATGTGTAGGTATCGAGCGCTACAAAATGTTTTTTTTAAATAAATCAAAAACGGTTTTGGATATCAATGAAATTCTTTATTCCTGTGAAAATACGTTCGATGCCATTATGTATGGAACTTGATTTCTTTTGCATGGCCACCACGGGCACGCTTTCAGAAGTCCAGACGCTGTCGACGGTTTTCAAGCATAAATCGGCCGATACTGCTGCAATTTCACGTTCGATTTTCGTATGAAGTTCATCAATCGTCGCTGGATTGTTGGCATAGACCATAGACTTGACGTAGCCCCACAGGAAATAGTCTAACGGCATCAAATCGCACGACCGAGGCGGCCAAGCGACTGGACCATTTCGTGAGATAACACGTTCTCCAAACTTGGTTTCCAATAAATTGATTGTGACATTCGCTGTGTGGCTTGTGGCGCCGTCCTGTTGGAACCACATGTCCTCCAAGTCCATATCATCCGATTGGGGCCAAAAATATTCGGTTATCATTGAACGGTAGCGATCCCCATTCACAGTAACGTGCCGGTCTTGATCATCACGGAAGAAGTACGGCCCAATGACGCCGCCGGCCCATAAACCACACCAAACCGTAATTTTTTCGGGATGCAATGATGACTCATGGAGTACGTGTGGATTGCTGCCTGACCAATACCGCATATTTTGTTTATTGACGAAGCCATTCAGCCAGAAATGAGCCTCATCGTTGAAGATGATTTTTCTATGAAAATCCGAATTATTTTCAAGTTGTTGCTCACGAACATACGACGCTTCTGGTGGTCAAGCGGCTTCAGCTCTTGCGTCAATTTAATCTTGTAAGGATGTAGCCCAGATGTTTTCGCAAAACTCGCCACAACGACGTCACAGAGATGCCCAGCGCTTGAGAACGACGCGTGAGAGACACATTTGGGCTTTCTGCAACTAAAGCCTCAGCGGCAGCAATATTCTCGACACTACGGGCACTTCCTTATCTCACTGGCACGGGAACATTTTGTTCTGTGCCTGTGGACTCAAATTTTTCCACTAGACGCTCAATTGTTGATCTGCTAGGACGATTATGACAACCATAAATTGGACGTAGCGCTCTTAACGTTGAGGCCACTGACTCCGAATTTCGACTCGTTGTTGGCTCGTATATCTTTTCATCATGAAATGGCAAACCTTACTGAAGAGAAATGTCAAAAGAGCAGCAAGAAATATGGCGTCGTTCGCTGTCCCTGTCGCTCTACTTTTGTAGCTTCCCTGTTGAAAAACCCTATTATTAAAAGAATTATTGTCATTCGAATGTTGGAACCAAGTTTATCCGAGAGTAATCCCTCTATTGCATTTGATTGATTTATGGAAACTTTTAAATTGCACATTAATTCAAATATTTTCCAAAAAAGGCAATCATATAAAATGAAATATCTTAAACCTTGGATGACTAATAATCTTCTTCAGAAACATAAAAATATTAATACACTTGAAAAATACTATGAAACTTTGTGCAAAACGATTAATAAAGAAATTGATGACACTCGCAAGAACTATTTTACTGATATGTTCCCTAGAGCTGAAGCCTGAAAGTAATATTCGCGAAGAATGAAGAGTGGTTGATAGCATTTTAGGTAAAAATAGAAATTCTGTTAAAGTTGGCTCCATTGAAATTGAGCTGGTAACGGAGTCCAATTCGTTGAAAATTTAAAATAAATATAATTAATATTTTAATGAAATTTCAGAAAAATCCAATTCGTTGAAAATTTAAAATAAATATAATTAATATTTAAATGAAATTTCAGAAAAATTGAAACCTGCTACCGTACCCCGTTGAGTGTTCGGTTTCTTCAGGAATTTGTTTGGATTATATAGGTACAACCTAATAGTCTTAGAGCCCACACCAAATGTTGGGAGTGTAAAAGTCCCGAAAAATATTTATATTAATAGATAGATCTTGCATTGCTAGACATGGAAATCACAAATCAAAGTCTGGCAGTCAAAAGTGGGGGAAATTGTGAGTAATACTACATCACAAACGGGATTTTATCGACTTTTTGCATTCTCATTTGGCTCACCTAATTTTTTTTGGAAATCAAAATTTGAGCCACCCTTAACACGAATATATGAGTCCCAGACGTTTTGAGTGGGACAAAGGGGCTGCCAGACGCCCCCGAAATTCCCAATTATCGACTTTTTGCATTCTCGTTTGGCTCACCTAATTTTTTTTTGGAAATCAAAGATTGAGGCACCCTTAGCACGAATATATGAGTCCCAGACGTTTTGAGTGGGACAAAGGGGCTGCCACACGCCCCAAAAATTCCCAATTATCGACTTTTTGGATTCTCGTTTGGCTCACCTAATTTTTTTTTGGAAATCATAGATTGAGCCACCCTAAGAATGAATATATGAGTCCCAGACATTTTGAGTGGGACAAAGGGGATGCCAGACGCCCCCGAAAATTCCCAATTATCGACTTTTTGGATTCTCGTTTGGCTCACCTAATTTTTTTGGAAATCATAGATTGAGCCACCCTAAGCATGAATATATGAGTCCCAGACGATTTGAGTGGGGTAAAGGGGCTGCCAGACGCCCCCAAAAATTCCCAATTATCGACTTTTTGGCTTCTCGTTTGGCTCACCTAATTTTTTTTGGAAATCATAGATTGAGCCACCCTAAGCACGAATATGAGTCCCAGACGTTTTGAGCGGGACAAAGGGGCTGCCAGACCCTGGGTGTATTAGAAACTTGGAAAGATAAAGATTAAAACGAATGCATATAACAAACGTTTATTTAAGAGTATATTTTTAAAGAGGCAACTGTATTACAAATTCTGAACTTTTTGACTGCTTAGTCTTCTATAAAGTCAAATCAATGGCAGACATTGAAAAATTTGTATTGGATCTTTTAACACCAAAGCCGCAACGCCGTGTCTGTTCTAAAAGTTCCGGATGGGTCAACTCAATATTAGCAAGGTTGTCCAGAGCCTTGATAGTCCATCGGGCATAATTTTGGTGATTTAAAGCAAACAAATTTGCCGCACATTGCTTTAAAGAAGCAAGATAGAGACTTAAATCACCAGTTCGAATACTTCTTTGTAAATCGTTTCTGAAATGATTCATCTCAACATACTTCATCCAATAAGCTGCTATTGGTCCATGATTGTCATCTAACTTTTTTTTTGTATACGCATCGTAACGTGAGATAATGTCGGCCAGATTCGGGACCAGAGCTGCACTAATGTCGGAGTTTTCAAAAACATCTATGTCCATTTTAAGGTCCTCAACGCAAATATTTTCTATTTCCAAGAAAGATTCAAAATGAAGCACCTGCATCGCTGCACTTAACAAAACATGAAGTCGTTTGCACCTATTATAATGTGTTCCTATTTATCGAAATAAATGTTGTTGATAAAAACGAAAGAAAAGTATACCACCACTTAAGACTTACCAGATATGAAAGCATTTAACGTGTGCAAGAACACCGGCGTTAACGAGCACCATTTCTCCCCCTGAACCATCGAAAAATGTTCCCAAAGCTTTGTAGTAAGCCATTTCAATATGGAAACTTCCCAATAAAATAAATGCGCGATCGAAAAGGGGAGATTCCTGATGTTGGATTTGCAATGCAATATTAGCTATTGCTAGGTCGTATGTTACAAATATACTATTTTGATTACATTGGTCCGCTATTTCCAAGGACCTCTTCAGAGTTTCCCTAATAACGGAATGACTTGTAGGTGATTCATTTATTGGTGGTAACTAAAACACCTGTTGTTGTGGCAGATATTCTTTCACTTTTAAAGAGTTCCATCCTGTCCACATTGGAGTATCTTTTCGTCCACAAGCTAACGGAATCAACCATATGAAAGAATGAATTAATTGGGGGAAAGTGCACTGCGAATTTTAAGATCTATTGTGCCCCCTTTTCTAAAGCGCTGGATGAGGATACTCATCCTATAGCACTTCCTCCAACTTGGTTTCTTTTAGGAAGTTAAGTATTTGAGGTATTTTTAAAGAAGGTAACCTGCCCTGCTCTATCTGGTAATTACCCAGGTGTTTTTGTCTTTTGTGCATAAGTGCACCACATCTACCTAGTATGTAGTCCGGTGTTTCTTCTTCTTCATCGCAGAATCTCCATGTTGCGCTGCTTGACAGCCCTAGGATATTAAGGTGTCTTTTTAGATTGCAGTGCCCTGTGAGAAAGCCCGTTAGGATTCTCAGGTTGTTTCTGTTTAAGTTAATGCAGGCTGTAAATCGTTCTAGGTTGTAGTTCCCCAGTAACATTTTTGCCTGTATTAGCTTTGGGAATTCTTTCCAATGGTTTGATCTTTTTATTTCTTCGTTTGTTTTGATCTTGTTTTTGATCACATTCTCCCCAAAACCGCAGTAGGGTTCCGGTCCAATAAAGGGTGTTGTTGCCCCTATTTTACGCCAGACGGTCAGCCTCTTCATTGCCTTCAACACCAGCATGGCCTGGTATCCAATAGAGAGTGACTGTGTTTTCCCTGCCCAAAGTGTTGAGTTTCTCTAGGCATTTCCATACCAGTTTGGAACTGACACTGTATGAGCTAAGGGCTTTAAGTGCTGCTTGACTGTCTGACATTATTGCAATGCTTTGCTTGCGATAGTTCCCATTTAAGTTTAATTCAGCACATTCTACTATCGCGTTGAGGACTGTCCCATTGGAACAGAGGCTTTGGTTCTAGGCCCAAAGATTCCTGCACCCGTTCCTTCAATGGTTTTTGATCCATCAGTGTACCACTTGATGGCATTTGCTTTAAAGGTGTAGTTTTCTGTTTCTCCTAGTCTTATTCTTAATCATGCTATCTCTTGGAATATCAAGGGAGGGTTTTATTTTGGACAGGGAGTCTTTTTGTCTAAGACTTATTTGTTTACCTTTGCCGGTGCCCTCTTTTGAAAATCTCATGATTGTTCCCTCAGCTGCACTTTGTATCATAAAGTGTAATGGGGTCACATGCAATATGACCTCCAATTCTGCCGTAGGGTAAGTTCTCATTGCTCCTGTGATGCATAAGCATGCGAGACTGCACTTTTTCAAGTGATTTTCTAGTCGTAGCTAGTTCGGTTCTTTTATGAAACACAAACGCACTATATGTGATAATGGGCCTCACCATCATAGTGTGCATCCATCTTATTATATTCGGTTTGCATCCCCATGATTTTCCTGCAAGTCGTCTGCATATCATGAGGGACTTTGTGGCTTTCGCGACTGTTATTTCAAGGTGTTTGTTCCAGAGGAGTTTGCTATCTAGGGTAATTCCTAGGAATTTGACCTTCCTCTTCGTATCGATTAGTTCACCTTTTAACCGGATGGGTTTCATGTGCGGTAGAAGTCTTTTTTTGTGAATGGTACAATTGTGGTTTTTGATGGATTGATATTTAGTCCCACTGATGTGCACCATTTGCTTGTTATTGTCAAACCCCTTTGTATTATGTCACAGAGGGTTTCTTCAAACTTTCCATAGGCTGTTATAACAATGTCGTCGGCAAAGCCTAGGCATTGTATACCTTGAGAAGTAAGACATTCTAGGAGCTCATCCACAACGAGGCTCCACAACAGGGGTGATAGCACCCCTCCTTGCGGGCATCATCTTGTTGTGATGATTTTCTGTACGTTTTGTCCGGAATGTGACTCTGCTATTTTAGTACTCAGCATTTCGTCTATCCATCTAGTTATTGTGATGGGAACACTCTTCCTAACTAGTGCTTTTTTGACTGCCTCGTGAGAGGTATTATCAAAAGCACCTTCTATGTCGAGAAACACACTTAGGGCGGTTTCTGTGGCGTCAAGTGCCCTTTCTATAGTGTTCGTTAATTCAAAGAGAGCGGTCAGTAGGAAAGATGTTAAACTTATCGGTCTGAATGACTTCGGATGAGTTGTATCTTTTTTCCCTGTTTTTGGGATGAAGATAACTTTACCTTTTCTCCACAGACTTGGTATATACCCAATTTTTTTTTTTTAGTAGGCATTGCTCGTCGTGTGTGCACGTCTTTTATTCTCGCTCTGCAATTATTTAACTTTTGTATTTATTTAAAGCCCATCTTTTATCACGAGTTATTGTGTTTTTGCTTGTCAAGTTGTTTTTGTTCATTATTAAGTGCATTTGCTAGTGTTATTTTATTACAAATTCATGGTTTAATGTAGCCTCAAATCATAAATTGGTGATCATCAGTTACATAATATCCATACATTTATAATATAATTAAAAGAGAACACATTTCGCCGCTCTCTATGAATTTGATCGATTCCGTTGATGATCATTTGTTTTCCTCTCTCCTTGGTGAGTGAAACTTTTGTATATGTTCTTCCTATGAAGCATTTGAGACTGCATTGTATCCCAACAATTTTCCGTTACCATTTCATGCCGCAACCTATATCTGCTTGTGTGACTGAGCTGTACTAGCTGCTAGCTACATTCATCTCCTGCCGACGTAGTACAAAGGAAAGCCATATTTGCTATATTTGCCGCAAACAACAATTGTGATTTATTGTTTTTATTGGCCAATAAAAGTAACAACAAACTGTCGTATTTGCTGCATGTCATGGTCTTTGACATTTGACAACCAGCTGTCATCTATCATCTATTCAGCTGCCTATAACTACATTACCGACTACTCTATCCCTTTGGTTAGCGAATTTGCTAAATAGAAACTCGCTTTGCCTGGTACACTAAAAACCAAAAAATTTTGGCAAATAAAAATCACTATCCTTTAATAAACTAAATATCACCATATACCGTCATCTACAAAAAAAAAATCGAATCATTATGTCTTCTTGCGCTGTTTGTGATAATATTGCGGATTATCTCATAGATGCAATCATTTGTCGTGGAAACTGTCGCAAAGTATTGCATGAAGCTTGCATTAATGCTCCATTTAGCACCATAAACTATTCAAAGAAAGGAAATCTTTCTATTTCTTTTGTGAAGAGTGTGACCCTTTTGCATATACGAATATTGTTCGTGATGTACTGCAAAATAAGCAAAATCTTGTAAATCTCCATAACCAATTACCTGCAATCAACAATCGCTACTAGACGTTGTTCAAAATGAAGATCATTTAATAACAAATAGTCCTACTACATGTGATACTGTACCCCTGAAACGTAAAATTGACGATATAGATATTGATATATCTGAAACCAGCCATCTGGCAAAGAAACCTACCACGGATTTAATAGCGACTACATACCAAGAATCCACTACAAATATTTTTCGCCAAGAACAACTTGATGCTTCTAAAGAACTTTCTACATCAAATCAATGTTATTACACAACATCATCTTGCTTAGCTGCTTCAAACACTACCTCAACAGCAACTCCTCCTTTGAAATGATAGTGATTGACCAGCATTCTACAGATGTGATTACTTCTCCTGTCAACACATTTCCTAATACAGCCTCCACAACTGATAGAAATTTCATATCACCTTTTGAATCGGTTTAAAAATAGTTGAAGGACATACATTTCTATTTATCTCGAAGCTTGCTCCATCTACGAACGCTCTTGATGTGAAATGTCATATTAAATCTAAGATTGGAATACTGGATTCTATAGTCGTTGAAAAAATACTCCAACGCAATTATTCTAAATATTTTTCGTTCAAAATTAAACTGCCAGACTCAGTCTTCGACCTCCTAAACTCAAGTTCATTCTGGCCTAAGGGAATTGTCATGCATGAGTATCAAAATAGAAAATCAAATTATAATTCTCACCATTTTCAAAAACGATTGACAATGCGCAGCCTCAACCAAAGCAGCTACAAAAACTTCTGATTTACTACCAGAATGTAAACGGCATCCGGACAAAGCCCAACAAGGTCTATAAAAATGTAAATAATATTCCACACGATTTGGTTTATACTGACAGAAGCTTGGCTGAATTCATCTTTTGCTGACACAGGGTTATTTGATTCCAATTTTCAAATTTTTCTTGGTGATCGTCATAATGACCCCAATATAGCTACTGTTGGAGGAGGATTATTACTAGCCGTTCGTAATAATTTGTTTTGTTATCTCGTCGATGATTTTTTGGACTCCAACCTCGAAATAATATGTGTGAAAATATCAACCCCGTCCGGTCATTTATATGTAGTTGTTTGCTATATCCCGCCTTCTTCTACAAGTGATGTCTACAATAAACTTATCGATTGCTTGGAATCTATAAATGACAAAATTGAACCTTCAGATGAACTTTTTGTTATTGGTGACTTTAATTTGCCTAATCTTGAATGGACTAAATCATCGGAATATGAATCTTATCATGCTGTTAATGCGTTAAGCAATAACGAAGTTCTTTTTATCGATAGAATGACTTCATTTGGTCTTAATCAATTAAGCAATGTCAAAAAATAATTTGGTACAATTTTAGACCTTGTATACTTTTCTGACCTTAATAATTCTGATGGAATTGTGATACTTTCGGATGCAAAACTTATTGAGGAAGATCGGCATCATCCTGCATTATCTATCTCATTTAACCTAAATATTATTAATGTAACTTATCATTGTAAGAATATGCATGAATTCAATTTAAAAAAATGTAATTTCTCAGAACTCTATCGTTTATTGCAAGATATTAACTGGAATAGTTTATTTTTTAATGTCAGTTTTGATGAAATGGTCTTTCGTTTTTATAAAATTTTATTTGATTGTTTCTTAAAAACCATTCCGTTACGAAAAATAAGACCTTTAAATAACACTCCACCGTGGTTTGATCGACATATTAAAACACTTAAAAATAAAAGAAACAAGGCTTGGGTGAACAACTTGGTGTGCGCAACTGGAGGCCACTGGCTAGGGACCGGCCTAGCTGGCGAGGATTGTTGGTTGAGGCCGTGGTCCACAATGGACTGTCTGCGCCACCTTAAGTAAGTAAGTAAGTTAGTAAGGCTTGGGTGAAGTTGAATCGATTCTGGAGCGTCGAGGCTCAAAATGATTACATTAAACTAAGAGATGAGTTTATTAATTACTATAATTTTCTTTATTCGGACTTTATCTCTAAAACTGAAGATGATATTAAATCTAACCCCCGAAACTGCTGGAAAGATGTCAATTGTAAAAGAAAATCTGATGGTTACCCAAATAATATGTGTTATCAAAATTCAGAGAGTCACAAACCAGAGGACATAGCAAATATGTTTGCCGAATATTTTCAATGTGCTTTTGAAGTATCTACTTGCGATACAAATAATATTCCCGCTGTTGATGAGTTTCTACATCTTAATTCGATTAACTTTACTATTACTGAGGAAACTATCTTAGAGTATATTAAATAAAATGCACGACTGGGTCGCACGAACTTGCTCTTATGTTCAATAATTGCGTAGTGGCTGCATATATGGATATTATAAAAAAATTAAATAATTTCGAAAATTCTTTTATTTTTTAAATTAGTTTAAGAGTTTTCTCGGAAAAACTAAGTACGCAATAAAATTTAAAAGCTATACGTCAATCTAGGAAAAAAAAATATTGAAAATCGTTGGACCACTTTTTTTTTTAAAAGGTTATTTTTGAAAAACTTTTTCAAAAAATATTTTGAAATTTATTTGAGTATGCAAATATATGGCAATCTGTAGTTTACATTTGAAAAATAATTTTTAAAAAAATCAATGTACCCGTTTCCAACATATTTCGAAAACCAAAAATTGTTTTGAAAAAATTATAAAAAATCAAAAAAAAAAGTTTTTGAAAATTTTTAAATGTCATATTAATAAAATTATGAATGACTTTCTGTGGCCAAAATTTTATTGAAATCGAATGTATAGTTTACGAGAAAATTTGATTTGAAAATACTTGTTCTATGAGAGGTACCGTTATTAGACAAATTTTGAAAAAAAATTTCAAACCAAAAGATAGATTTTCTTGCAAAAATAGCATTCTGAAAGTTTTATCAAAATCGTTAGAGCCGTTTTTGAGAAAATCAATTTTTGTCTTCAAGATTGTATGGCAGGTGCCGTTATTTTTGGACCTAGAGCAAAAATAAAAAATTTGTTCCGAGGGACGGCCAAATAAATCCTAAATATCAAATTTGAAGCAAATCCGCCCACCCGTTCAGCCTCCAGAGGCGCGAACAGACATACAGACAGACAGACAGACAGACAGACAGACAGACGGACGGAATTCCCGGACCCACTTTTTTCGACTTCTCCATCATCGTAATGTCATGTGTGATTGTTATCTCAAATTTTTACTTGCGATTATAGGTACTATAAGGCAAGTTATGCATTCGTCGAAAAAAAAAGTTTTGAGATAACAATCAAACATGACATTACGATGATAGCGAAGACGAAAAAAGATGGTCTAAAAATTCTGTCCGTCTGTATGTCTGTCTGTCTGTCTGTCTGTCTGTCTGTATTGGACCTACAGCCTAAACGGGTGGGCCGAATTGCTTCAAACTTGGTATTTAGACGTTTTTAGGTATTGTACAGGAAGGAAATTGAAATTTTTTTTTTAGCTCAAAAAATAACGGTACCTGCCATACAACCGTTACGTTAAAGCTTATTTTTCTCAAAAACGGCTCTAACGATTTTTAATTAAAAAAATCAGTGTTGCTTTTTAGGTACGACCAATCATATGGCTGAAAAAAAAGTTTTAAAAAATGGCTAAGAACGGTACTTTCCATAGGACCGTTTTTTTTGCTTTCGACTATCTCGAAAACGACTCAACCGATTCTTTCGAAATTTCACACACATATAGCTGTAGGTAGCTCAATTTGTATTGCATACCAATATTTTTGAAAAATATTTTTTTGTATTTTTAAAAGCATTTTTTAAAAAAAAATTTTAAAAATTAATATTTTGAAAACTGCTTATTAATTTTTTTTAAAAAAATTTTAAATAAATGTATTTGCTGAATACCTATGAACTGGCGTTTTTGAATTTTTTTTGAAAAATTTTTTCAAAAAGTTTTTCAAAAAAAACTTTTTTTCTCGAAAACCGCTCCACAGATTTTTCTAGATTTATTCTCATAAATTCAAATTTATCCAAGAAATAAAATGGCGTACTTTTTTTTCAGCTCAAATTAGTTTAATTATTTATTTAAGAATTTTGAAAATTTTATTTTTATCAAAATCTCAAGCGCATAAACCACTGTCACTCATTAGAGCAAGTTCGTGCGACCCAGTCGTGCATTTTATTTATTTTTGCTCTAGGCCCAAAAATAACGGCACCTGCCATACAATCGTGAAGAAAAAATTGATTTTCTCAAAAACGGCTCTAACGATTTTGATAAAACTTTTAGGATGCTATTTTTGTAAGACAATCTATCTTTTGGTTGGAAAATATTTTTCAAAATTTGTCTTATAACGGTACCTCTCATAGAACCAGTATTTTCAAATCAAATTTTCTCGTAAACTATACATTCGATTTCAATAAAATTTTGGCCACAGGAAGTCATTTATAATTTTATTAATATAGCATTTCAAATTTTTCAAAAACTTTTTTTTTTGATTTTTTATAATTTTTTCAAAAAAATTTTTGGTTTTCGAAATATGTTGGAAACAGGTATATTGATTTTTTTTTAAATTATTTTTTCGAATGTAAACTACAGATTGCCATATATTTGCATACCCAAATAAATTTCAAAATATTTTTTGGAAAAGTTTTTCAAAAATAACCTTTTTAAAAAAAAACTGGTCGAACGATTTTCAATATTTTTTACTTGCTCTATAGGGCAAGTATTGGTTTCGTGCAGAAAAAAAAAATCGAGGTTTTAATCAAACATGACATTTCGATGATAGAGAAGCCCAAAAAAGTGGTTTTCGCCATACCGTCCGTCGGTCTGTCTGTGCGTCTGTGCGGATGTGCGCTTTTTCACGTCATGCTACAGCCTAAACGGCTTGACGGATTTTCTTCAAACTTGATATATAGTAGTTTGAAGAAAAACGGTTGTCGAGGTTTTTTTTATTTCGTTTTAGCCCGGCTCAAACTGGTACCTTTCAAGTAACCGTTTTTTTCAATTTGAATTTTCTCGAAAACGGCTCTAACGATTTTGATTAAACTCAAAATTTAGCTTACTTTAAGCATTTCTAACAAAACTGCGTTTTTCGATTTTGGCTCAAATAGTCCTAACGAAAATCAGGTTTTAACGGCTTTTTTTCAAATAGCCATAAGTTCACAACGGCTTTATTGAATCGACTCAAATTTCGTTTGACATAGTTTTTTATAGTTTTCTTTAGGATGGCTTTGTAAACTTTTCACTGAAGCTTTTCTAAACGGTGGCTTCCATACAACGAGCCGATAAGTTTTAGCCAACATTTTTTGGTTTTTTCTAATTTGCTCGAAAACGGCTCTAACGATTTTGATTAAACTTTGTGTGTTATATTCTTTTAGTGTTTTTAAGAGAACTGCGTTTTCAGTTTTTGGCTAAAAATGCAAATAACGGAGATCTGCTCTTAACGGCTTTTTTTCAAATGGCCAAAGGTTGTCAACGGTTGCATCGAATTCACTAAAACTTTGTTTGGTATAGTTTCTTTCCGCTTCCTTTCAGACGGCATTGATTTTTTTTCATTTTCTTTTTTTTAAATGGTGGCTCCTATACAAAGAGCCATTAGATTTTGGCCAATTTTTTCGTTTTTTCTAATTTACTCAAAAAAGGCTCCCCCGATTTTTATGAAACTTTGTTTGTTCCTACATATATAGAATACTTCAAAGAAAACTGCATTTTTAGTTTTTTGTTACACATGACAATAGCAGAAATTGGTAATATCAGTTTTATTAATTTGGCCATAAGCGGAAATTTATATCACCCAAAAGACGACATCTAAATTTGATATACTAAAGGTTACTTAACGTTAGCTCCCGTATATCGAGTCTTCCAGTTTTAGCCAAATTTTTTTTAGTTTTTACCAAATTTTTCAAAAATGAGTTGTTCTTATTGATCGAAAAGTTTGTTTTCGTCGTAGTATTGCACCCACAGAGCAAGTACGTGCGACCCAGTCGTGCATTTTATTTTCCTAGATTCACGTATAGCTTTGAAATTTTATTGTATACTTTGTTTTTCCGAGAAAACTCTTAAACTAATTTAAAAAATAAAAGAATTTTCGAAATTATTTAATTTTTTTTTTAAATCCATATATGCAGCCACTAAGCAATTGCTTATCATAAGAGCAAGTTCGTGCGACCCAGTCGTGCATTTTATTTTTTCTGCACGAATCCATAACTTGCCTTATAGTACCTATAATCGCAAGTAAAAATTAGATAATTGCTTAAGTCCTGGTCCTGATGGTTTTCCTGCTTTTATGTTAAAAAAATGTGCAATATATATGTCACATCCGTTATTTTCACTTTTTAATCAGTTTAATAGCTGTAAGTTGCCGACCCTTTGGAAAAACGCATTTCTTATTCCTACTCATAAGAAAGGTAAAAAAAAATTTGATTTTAAATTATAGACCAATTGCTAAACTATCTGCTATACCCAAAATGTTTGAATCTATTATTTGTGATATCTTGTCTTTTCACTGTTCCTCCGTTTTATGTGACAACCAACATGGCTTTGTTTAAAAGAGATCCACTATAACCAATTTGTTACAGTTTACTACATTTTGTATTGACGCGTTTGAAAAAAAAAAAACAACAAGTTGACTGTATTTTTACTGACTTCAGCAAAGCATTTGACAAGCTAAGCCACCATATTCTTTTAAGGAAACTGTTAACTCCGGTGTACCTCAGGGTAGCCATCTTGGCCCGTTATTATTTGTACTCTTTATTAACGATCTTCCGTCCGTCCTAGTAAATTCTATGTCTCTTATATATACCGATGATGTAAAAAATTTTCGTACAATCAACTCTCTAAAAGACTGTGATCTCTTACAAAAAGACCTTCAAAGTTTCTGGGAATGGTGCAATATTAATGGTTTAGTTTTAAATATTGACAAGTGTAAGACAATGTGTTTTACACGCAAGAAAAATGTGATTATCTATAATTATGCGATTGATTTGTCACCTCTTAGTAACCTGCCTTGCTTTACTGACCTTGGTATAGTGTTGGACTCAAAATTAACTTTTATTGACCATTTTGACTACATTATTAAAAAAGCTAACATGACTCTCGGTTTTATTAAAAGATTTGCTCGAGAATTTCGTGATCCCTATGTTCTAAAACCTCTTTATGTCTCCTTCGTAATATCCATCTTAGAGTATGGTTGTGTTGTATGGGCGCCATATTATGCGGTTCATATAAATAGATTGGAGTCCGTTCAAAGAAGATTTATGAGATTTTGTTTAAGATTTCTACCATGGTCGAATAGAATTATCTTGCCACCTTACGCTCAACGTATTCAACTAATAAATCTTCCATCTCTAACGAGTCACAGAGCGTATCTACAATTTTGTTTTACTGTCGGGATAATCAATGGATCCATTTCAGCTCCATTAATACTTTGTAGATTAAATTTAATAGCTAGTGAGTATAATTTGAGAAGGCAGTTGCCAATTTCCAACATTTATAGTAGATCAAAAAACGGCTAATAGTCCTTTAAATCTCTTAATTAATATTTACAATAAAAACTCAAATTTAATTAATTCCAGCAATGACAATGTAAAATCACTCAACTTAAGAACAATATTTTTTATTCAAAATAATCCATAATGTACATTAGATATAAGTTTTTCTTTGTCTTTTTTGTTTTGTTATAATTAAAAAAAATGTATGTACCGTTAGTATTTAACGAAATGAAATAAATGGCTACAAGTGCAATACTGCTTCGAAGTATGCTAATGAGGTACGGCATTAATTCATCTTTGCCCCGTTGCAGTAAGGCAGGAAAGATGCCATCTATGCCGGGTGATTTAAAAGGTTGAAAGGTACTAATTGCTCATTCCAGTCTTTCTCCTGAACAGATAGTTTTTGCTATCTTCCAGTCTTCTCTGTTTGGTTTGAACGGTATTCTTTCAATTCTATCGTTCACTATGGGTGAACTACCTGGAAAGTGGGTGTTCAGTAGGAAATTAGATCTTTGCTTTTCCTTTTCTGTGAAGCTACCATCTGCGTTCCTAAGTGCCAATGATGTTAAAGTTTTCTCCAACGACAGTGCTTTGTGTAGTCTGGCAGCTACAGGTGTGGAGGATGTCTTCGCAAAAAGTTTTGAAGTTGTTTCTTTTGGCCATCCTTAGTTCTTTGTTGTATTTGGTAAGCTCTTCAGAATAGTTTTGCCACTCTCCAGTTCTCTTTGCCTCATTAAAGAGTTTTCTTACCCTAGATCATAGTTTTGAAAGATTATTGCTCCACCATGGAGAGTCTTTCTGTTTTCTAGCAGTTTTTATAGGGCAACTGAGTTCATACGCCTCATTGATTGCCCCCACTAAACTGCTTAACTATATTCTCTAGTTCAGGGTGACTATTAGTCGTACTAACTGCACCTAACTATTCAATATTGGTTTTAAGAGTGTTTTTATATAGTTGCCTGTTCGTATTTCTTGGGTTCCTTCCAGAGGCATTCTCTGTGAGAAGGCGCTCTAATAGAAACACAATGATTCTGTGGTCAGACATTGAGGGTTCGTTGGAGGCTCTCCAATCTCTTAGAGCTTGACTTAAGTTTGGTGATCCAAAGGTTAAGTCTAAGACTTCTTCTCTTCTTCTAGTTTTAAAGGTAGGGGTGTTCCCTACATTGAAAATATCTAGGTTTTTTTACGAGAAGGATGAGTACCTTTACTCCTTTGGTTTGTGTCGCTGCTGCCCCATGTTGTGGTGGGCGTTCGCGTCACAACCGATAAGTATCGGTAAGTTCCTGCTGCTGCAGTAGTCCACCAGTTTTTGTACTTCAGTTGGTGGAATGTTTTCGCCGTCACCTGCAAAGTAGGACGATGCTATTACCAGAGTTCTGTGGTTACCCTCGATGGTTATATCTGCTTGGATTGGAACCAAGTCCCTCGTCATGAATTCTGAAAGACATATAAAGTTTATATTATTTCTTATCATTATACATGTTCTGGGCAAGTCTTCTCTCGTATCCCAGATTAGCTTTGAATCCTTACAGTTAAGGACTCTTACTTGTCCTCGTATAACCAGGGTTCTTGGATCAGCGCTAGCCCTAAGTTTTCCTTTGTGAATTTCCTAGCTATCACGGCAGACGCCGCTTTAGCGTGATGGATATTCACTTAGGCTGCCCTGGTGCTGATCCCGCGTCTGGTCATCTCGGTTAAGAGGGGGGGCTACTGCCCCTCATCTGCAAGCAGATGGTCTTCTTCTTCCTCTGTGGGAAGCGTCTCGTTGACTTCTTCTCGGCTAGGAGAGAGGTCCATGCCCTCTATGTCGCTATCTGCCGGAGAAGGTGTATTTTGGGAGTGAGGTGGATTAGAAGTTAGGGAAGGTGTTCCAACTACTCCATTGGATGGATGGGATTGTATGGTAGAGTTGTTGGTTGGAAGGGGTTTTTCAGGAGTTGAGGGAGGGTTTATGGATTTTGGAGAGGTGGGTGGGTTGTCAGGAGGGAGTTTGGAGGGGGTACCACTTATGTTGGTAGCTGCCTGCCTTTCTGCTTCGGATATCTGGTGAACTAGCCCAGTATCCGTGACAATGTAAAATCACTCAACTTAAGAACAATATTTTTTATTCAAAATAATCCATTATGTACATTAGATATAAGTTTTTCTTTGTCTTTTTTGTTTTGTTATAATTAAAAAAAATGTATGTACCGTTAGTATTTAACGAAATGAAATAAATGGCTACAAGTGCAATACTGCTTCGAAGTATGCTAATGAGGTACGGCATTAATTCATCTTTGCCCCGTTGCAGTAAGGCAGGAAAGATGCCATCTATGCCGGGTGATTTAAAAGGTTGAAAGGTACTAATTGCTCATTCCAGTCTTTCTCCTGAACAGATAGTTTTTGCTATCTTCCAGTCTTCTCTGTTTGGTTTGAACGGTATTCTTTCAATTCTATCGTTCACTATGGGTGAACTACCTGGAAAGTGGGTGTTCAGTAGGAAATTAGATCTTTGCTCTTCATTTTCTGTGAAGCTACCATCTGCGTTCCTAAGTGCCAATGATGTTAAAGTTTTCTCCAACGACAGTGCTTTGTGTAGTCTGGCAGCTACAGGTGTGGAGGATGTCTTCGCAAAAAGTTTTGAAGTTGTTTCTTTTGGCCATCCTTAGTTCTTTGTTGTATTTGGTAAGCTCTTCAGAATAGTTTTGCCACTCTCCAGTTCTCTTTGCCTCATTAAAGAGTTTTCTTACCCTAGATCATAGTTTTGAAAGATTATTGCTCCACCATGGAGAGTCTTTCTGTTTTCTAGCAGTTTTTATAGGGCAACTGAGTTCATACGCCTCATTGATTGCCCCACTAAACTGCTTAACTATATTCTCTAGTTCAGGGTGACTATTAGTCGTACTAACTGCACCTAACTGTTCAATATTGGTTTTAAGGGTGTTTTTATATAGTTGCCTGTTCGTATTTCTTGGGTTCCTTCCAGAGGCATTCTCTGTGAGAAGGCGCTCTAATAGAAACACAATGATTCTGTGGTCAGACATTGAGGGTTCGTTGGAGGCTCTCCAATCTTTTAGAGCTTGACTTAAGTTTGGTGATCCAAAGGTTAAGTCTAAGACTTCTTCTCTTCTTCTAGTTTTAAAGGTAGGGGTGTTCCCTACATTGAAAATATCTAGGTTTTTTTACGAGAAGGATGAGTACCTTTACCCCTTTGGTTTATGTCGCTGCTGCCCCATGTTGTGGTGGGCGTTCGCGTCACAACCGATAAGTATCGGTAAGTTCCTGCTGCTGCAGTAGTCCACCAGTTTTTGTACTTCAGTTGGTGGAATGTTTTCGCCGTCACCTGCAAAGTAGGACGATGCTATTACCAGAGTTCTGTGGTTACCCTCGATGGTTATATCCGCTTGGATTGGAACCAAGTCCCTCGTCATGAATTCTGAAAGACATATAAAGTTTATATTATTTCTTATCATTATACATGTTCTGAGCAAGTCTTCTCTCGTATCCCAGATAAGCTTTGAATCCTTACAGTTAAGGACTCTTACTTGTCCTCGTATAACCAGGGTTCTTGGATCAGCGCTAGCCCTAAGTTTTCCTTTGTGAATTTCCTAGCTATCACGGCAGACGCCGCTTTAGCGTGATGGATATTCACTTAGGCTGCCCTGGTGCTGATCCCGCGTCTGGTCATCTCGGTTAAGAGGGGGGGCTACTGCCCCTCATCTGCAAGCAGATGGTCTTCTTCTTCCTCTGTGGGAAGCGTTTCGTTGACTTCTTCTCGGCTAGGAGAGAGGTCCATGCCCTCTATGTCGCTATCTGCCGGAGAAGGTGTATTTTGGGAGTGAGGTGGATTAGAAGTTAGGGAAGGTGTTCCAACTACTCCATTGGATGGATGGGATTGTATGGTAGAGTTGTTGGTTGGAAGGGGTTTTTCAGGAGTTGAGGGAGGGTTTATGGATTTTGGAGAGGTGGGTGAGTTGTCAGGAGGGAGTTTGGAGGGGGTACCACTTATGTTGGTAGCTGCCTGCCTTTCTGCTTCGGATATCTGGTGAACTAGCCCAGTATCCGTCCTTCTGAGGCCAGACACGGCCACTTTCCCGAACTTGTAATGAAGTTCGTGGTTGGCCTTCAGATAAGATTTTATATTAGATAGATTTTTTATTACAAACATGTAGTTTACATAATAAATACAAAATCATTGAGCATGGCATTGCCGTCAGCCGATTGACAAAAAAAAATTAACATGTATTAAATTTCTTATTTCATTTGAATAATTAATTTAATTGCTATTAGTTCGTAAAGCTTTGGTTTCCATTCGCTTAAGTCATCGCAATTGAGGTTAAGTTGCATCCCGCACCATTGACTTAGTTCCTCCCATTCTTCCATCCAGCCTGTATTTCTCCTTATTACATGAAGCGCTACTATCTTTGGAAGTCTCTCATTAGACATGTTGATTGCCTTAAGAATATAATCTACATGTAGCTTAAGGGTCCGTATAAACAGAGGTGAAAGTCCAATTTCCAGCATGACCATATAATTCGGGGCGTTGGACGGAATATGAAAGATTCTTTTAATATAATACCTCAGCAATTTTTCCACCGTTTCATACTGTTTGTAGCCCCATACCTGAGCCGAATATAACATGATGGCCTCTGAAACTGCTTCAAAGACTTGAAATTTGGCACTGTGACTAATATTTTTGTTCGAAAAACAGCTGTTCCACGTGGCAGCGATTGCGGTCTTAGCCTTTGCAAGTTTATCCTTAAGGTGGTTCTCTATATTCCATTCTCCATTCTTAGTCATAAGTATCCCTAGGTACTTGTATTCGTTGACAACTTCGATTCTCTCCATTATACCACCATTTCTCACTGTTACGGTTACGCCCGCCCCCTTTCCTGAATATCATGACTTTTGATTTCTCTAAATTCACAGTCAAGTTCCATATTTTGCAATAGTCACTCAAGTGGTTTATCATTAATTGTAGAGATTCTGGCGAGTATGCGAGAATAACAATATCGTCGGCGAACATCAGTGCTTTGATAGCTTTTCCGGCGTACTCTATACCACAAGGTAGGCATTGGACGAGATCTTCGATAAAGAGAGCAAACAACGAAGGGCTTAGCGTATATCCTTGTCTTACTCCTGTGCAAGTGTGAAACCAGTCTGACATCTCTTCGCCATTCCAAATAGCTGATTTTGTACTGCTATAAAGATTTTGGATTATCCTTGCAAACCTCCAGGACATTCCCAAGCCATACAACTTGTATATCAAAGCATTTTTTTTTTGTTTTTTATAATGCACTCGCACTCAAAGGGATATTAATACCTTTATAATGAATTAACATGTGCGAGAGAGGAAAGAGAAGGAATAGAAAGATAGGAAAGAAAGGTGGTACAGTGGTTTGAGATTTTAGGTGATAATTATCTCATGGAAATTCCACGGGTGGCATCCAGTTGAAACTTGGGAAATAAATAAAAATTGCTGCCCTTGGCTGGGTTTGAACGCACAGCTCTCAGGTTGAGCAACCAAGCACTACATCCACTGTACCATTGCCACCCGCAATTCTATTAACAGTATCAAATGCTGACTTAAAGTCAACAAATAATGCATATAATTTTGCTCCTTTATTCATAAATGATTCTGCAATACTTCTCAAGACAAAAATGTGGTCAATTGTGGAATAGCCTGGTCTGAAACCAGCTTGACACTCCCCAATTAGGTTATTGTTCCTGATCCATACATTGAGACGATGCTGCAGGACAGTTGTAAAAATCTTATATGAAGCGTTCAAAAAAGATATGCCCCTATAATTTGCCGGATCTGATGTACTACCTTTTTTGTAGATAGGAAAGATCTAGGATTCTGTAAATTGTCGAGGAATACACCCATCTTCCATTATCTTATTGAACATTGTAACAAGATTATTAATAAGATCCTGAGTTCCATATTTGTAAAATTCTGCGGGGATTCCATCCGATCCTGCTGCTTTTTTATCTTTTAACCTTTTCAACGCGTCATTTACCTCATCTAATGTGAACATTGCATCAAGGACCTCATTATCAATGTTTGGTGCAGCGTAGAGGATTGAAATAGTACTTTCCAAAGCGTCCAGTAGCTTTTTAAAATGTGTTAGCAGTACATTTGGTTTTAGCTCTTGATTGATTACGTAAGACTTCCCATTAAGTTTCCTCACTAAAGTCCAAAAATCTGCTCCATTCCTGCAATTTCCTAATCGTCTGGCTTCTGCTTCATAATATTTCTCTTTTTTTTTGTTTACATAGCAACTTGTACTTCGCGTTTGCTTCCAGATACTGAGTTTTGTTATACAATTCATTTGAGTCACGGAATGCTTTTAAATATGAAAAAGATGCTTTCCTCGCCATTTCACATTCCTTATCAAACCATTCCGATTTAGCAATTTTATTGCTTCTGCATATTTTACTTGGATACGAAATTTTTATAGCGTCTTCTATCCCTGCTAGATCAGATACCCGCTGCTCAGAGAGTGTTAAGTCCAATTGCCTTCGATACCTATCTGCATTCGCGTCTCTCCATTCAAGCTTTGGTAGCACCGCCATGTTCCTAACCCCTTCATCCAAAGTTTGTTCCAGTTGTACCGTTGTAATGATAGGAAGATGATCAGAATATGAAACAAGGTCAATTTTGAAATCCTTGACGTGAACATTCCATAATCAATCACTGAATTTCCTTGCTTGCCAACAAACGTGTACTCTCCAGCCTTGTCCGATGCAGTAGTGCCATTAAGAATTCGCAATCCAAATGTGTTACACAAATCTAGTAACTTCAATCCTCTGCAATTACTGATACAATCCTTAGATTGGCGTTCTTTTCCTTCAGCTGTATTTACGGAACCATAATCCTTTCCAATTCTGGCATTTAAATCTCTAATCAAAAGAATATTGTTACTATCCTGATTCAGCATAAACTCCTCCACTTTTCCAAAATCATGTTCCCAGTGATTGCAGTTCAGGTATGTTGGTAGAATGATGTAGCGCTTGCCGTTGTATTTAAGGTTCAAATATGTTGCTTCATTCACAGTTTTAAATTCGCAGAAAGTGTTTTTAATGTTTTTTGTACGCAAAAAAGCATCCACCGCTGGCTCTTCCCCTGACGTTATATCTTATTGCTGGTATCCACAAAAAATTAAAATTCTTAAACTTATTTTCACAATTCACAAAGTTATTTTCGGTTACATAAGTTTCGAATAAGAATACAAAATCAAATTGGTTAACATAATTTTCAAGGGTTTTAGTCTCCATGTTGTGTTGAAATTAATGAAAAAATAATGAAAACTAGATATTAATTAATATTTTATTTTATTATTATTTATAATTTAATAAATATTACAACATATATTTGTTAACATAATTAATTTAAAAGCGACGCGCGTTTCGGACTTTTGTCCATCATCGGGCTTAAATTTTGTACTGCCAATTATTTCTTGCACTTTCTATTGTTGATAATTGTTGTTGTTTTAAGTTTTGATGTAAGTTTTTTGGTTAAAGCTGTGTTGTCTCTTTCTATTGGCTATGTGTTCTTTGATGCATTATTGCTGTGTTATATAGTGTGTTATTTTTAATTGTTAATTTGTCGTTAAGTATTTTGTCTTCCTCCGTCTTGCATGCTTTGTAGATAGCAAATTCCTCCAACGCGTCCAGTGTTTTTTCCTTTTTGGCAGAAGTACATTGGAATTAGATTTGTTGCAAAATCGGTGTAGGTGTGGTTCTCCTCTATCAAATGCAATGCGAAATTGGACTTTGTATTTATTTTAGGTCTATGTTCTTTGAACCTTTCTTGAAATGTTCTGCCCGTCTGTCCGATATATGCAGTCACTACATTTGATTTTGTAGACACCAGAGCCTAGTTCTGTCGGTTTGGGTTTTAAGATTTTCTGTGTGTTGTTGTTTGTTTTATATGATATTTGTATGTTAAGTTTTTTGAGTTCGTTTTTCAAAATTTGAGGTGCTATATTAGTGTATTCAACTGAAATATATTTTGTAACTGTGTTGTCATCTTTATTGTTGTTTTTATTATTGCTTTGCTGTGCTTTCTTCCTCTTTTTGTAAATTAATTTATCAATTAGATCTGCGGTGTAACCATTTGCTATTGCGATTTGTTTGATTATTTGTACTTCTTCTTCGTAGTCTTTTTTGTCCATTGGTACATTTAGAAGACGGTTGATGAAAGCATTAAATGCTGACATCTTTTGTGAGAATGGGTGGTGGGAGGTGTTGTGTATTATTATATCAGTTGTTGTTGGTTTTCTGTAGATTTTAAATTTTGCATTTTGCCTGAAAAAATAAAATCTGCATTCTGGGCTATTAACTGCAGAGCTATTTAATGTAAGTAAGAGGACCTTCAGAACTCTTGGTGTTTAACACATTTCAGGCGTCAGAATTATAAAAAAATGGTAAATACACTTTTTTGCATACAAACTTGAAATGCATTTTTTGGGCGTTTTAGGATAGATTTCTTAAAAATTGGTATGAGGAACTCCGGAACTATTGGTTGTGAACACATTTATCGCACCAGAACTCCTGGAGGTGACAAAGTTGCGGCTAGTAAAAAAATGCATTTTGCCTGAAAAAATAAAATCTGCATTCTGGGCTATTTACTGCAGAACTATTTAATGTAAGTAAGAGGACCTTCAGAACTCTTGGTGTTTAACACATTTCAGGCGTCAGAATTATAAAAAAAATGGTAAATGCACTTTTTTGCATACAAACTTGAAATGCATTTTTTGGGTGTTTTAGGATAGATTTCTTAAAAATTGGTATGAGGAACTCCGGAACTATTGGTTGTGAACACATTCATCGCACCAGAACTCCTGTAGGTGACAAAGTTGCGGCTAGTAAAAAAATGCATTTTGCCTGAAAAAATAAAATCTGCATTCTGGGCTATTTACTGCAGAACTATTTAATGTAAGTAAGAGGACCTTCAGAACTCTTGGTGTTTAACACATTTCAGGCGTCAGAATTATAAAAAAATGGTAAATGCACTTTGTTGCATACAAACTTGAAATGCATTTATTTGACGTTTTATGCCAGATTTTTCAAAAATTGGTATGAGGAGCTCTGGAACTATTGGTTGTGAACACATTTATTGCATCAGAACCCCTGGGGTAACAAAGTTGCGTCTACATAAAAGATGCATTTTGTCTAAAAATTGAAAATCTGCATTTTGGCCTAAATACTTCAAAATGTTCAAATGTTTTTAAAAGGAACCTCAGAACTCTTGCTTTTTGACACAATTTAGCCTTCAGAACTGTTTGATAACCATGAATGCACTTTTCCCATACAAACTTGAAGTGCTTTTTATGGGCGTCTTAGGGCATATTTTTTAAAAATTGGTATGAGGAACTCCGGAACTATTGGTTGTGAACACATTTATTGTATCAGAACTCTTGGGGGTATCAAAGTCGCGGCTACTATTTTTTGTAGGTTAGGGTGAAAATTAAAAAAGTGAATTGTGAGCATGTTTAAAAAGAAATAAAAAAAAAATTGTATGAGGAACCTCAGAACTTTTGGTGTTTAAGACATTTCGGACGTCAGAATTATAAAAAAATATTAAATGCACTTTTTTGCATACAAACTTGAAATGCATTTTTTGGGCGTTTTAAGGCAGATTTCTTAAAAATTGGTATGAGGACCTCCGGAACTATTGGTTGTGAACACATTTATCGCACCAGAACTCCTGGAGGTGACAAAGTTGCGGCTAGTAAAAAAAATGCATTTTGCCTGAAAAAATAAAATCTGCATTCTGGGCTATTTAGCAGAACTATTTAATGTAAGTAAGAGGACCTTCAGAACTCTTGGTGTTTAACACATTTCAGGCGTCAGAATTATAAAAAAATGGTAAATGCACTTTTTTGCATACAAACTTGAAATGCATTTTTTGGGCGTTTTAGGATAGATTTCTTAAAAATTGGTATGAGGAACTCCGGAACTATTGGTTGTGAACACATTTATTGCACCAGAACTCCTGGAGGTGACAGAGTTGCGGCTAGTAAAAAAATGCATTTTGCCTGAAAAAATAAAATCTGCATTCTGGGCTATTTACTGCAGAACTATTTAATGTAAGTAAGAGGACCTTCAGAACTCTTGGTGTTTAACACATTTCAGGCGTCAGAATTATAAAAAAATGGTAAATGCACTTTTTTGCATACAAACTTGAAATGCATTTTTTGGGTGTTTTAGGATAGATTTCTTAAAAATTGGTATGAGGAACTCCGGAACTATTGGTTGTGAACACATTCATCGCACCAGAACTCCTGTAGGTGACAAAGTTGCGGCTAGTAAAAAAATGCATTTTGCCTGAAAAAATAAAATCTGCATTCTGGGCTATTTACTGCAGAACTATTTAATGTAAGTAAGAGGACCTTCAGAACTCTTGGTGTTTAACACATTTCAGGCGTCAGAATTATAAAAAAATGGTAAATGCACTTTTTTGCATACAAACTTGAAATGCATTTTTTGGGTGTTTTAGGATAGATTTCTTAAAAATTGGTATGAGGAACTCCGGAACTATTGGTTGTGAACACATTCATCGCACCAGAACTCCTGTAGGTGACAAAGTTGCGGCTAGTAAAAAAATGCATTTTGCCTGAAAAAATAAAATCTGCATTCTGGGCTATTTACTGCAGAACTATTTAATGTAAGTAAGAGGACCTTCAGAACTCTTGGTGTTTAACACATTTCAGGCGTCAGAATTATAAAAAAATGGTAAATGCACTTTTTTGCATACAAACTTGAAATGCATTTATTTGACGTTTTAGGCCAGATTTTTCAAAAATTGGTATGAGGAGCTCTGGAACTATTGGTTGTGAACACATTTATTGCATCAGAACTCCTGGGGTAACAAAGTTGCGTCTACATAAAAGATGCATTTTGTCTAAAAATTGAAAATCTGCATTTTGGCCTAAATACTTCAAAATGTTCAAATGTTTATAAAAGGAACCTCAGAACTCTTGCTTTTTGACACAATTTAGCCTTCAGAACTGTTTGATAACCATGAATGCACTTTTCCCATACAAACTTGAAATGCTTTTTATGGGCGTCTTAGGGCATATTTTTTAAAAATTGGTATGAGGAACTCCGGAACTATTGGTTGTGAACACATTTATTGTATCAGAACTCTTGGGGGTATCAAAGTCGCGGCTACTTTTTTTTGTAGGTTAGGGTGAAAATTGAAAAAGTGAATTGTGAGCGTGTTTAAAAAGAAATAAAAAAAAATTGTATGAGGAACCTCAGAACTCTTGGTGTTTAAGACATTTCGGACATCAGAATTATAAAAAAATGTTAAATGCACTTTTTTGCATACAAACTTGAAATGCATTTTTTGGGCGTTTTAGGGCAGATTTCTTAAAAATTGGTATGAGGAACTCCGGAACTATTGGTTGTGAACACATTTATCGCACCAGAACTCCTGGAGGTGACAAAGTTGCGGCTAGTAAAAAAAATGCATTTTGCCTGAAAAAATAAAATCTGCATTCTGGGCTATTTACTGCAGAACTATTTAATGTAAGTAAGAGGACCTTCAGAACTCTTGGTGTTTAACACATTTCAGGCGTCAGAATTATTAAAAAATGTAAAATGCACTTTTTTGCATACAAACTTGAAATGCATTTTTTGGGCGTTTTAGGATAGATTTCTTAAAAATTGGTATGAGGAACTCCGGAACTATTGGTTGTGAACACATTCATCGCACCAGAACTCCTGTAGGTGACAAAGTTGCGGCTAGTAAAAAAATGCATTTTGCCTGAAAAAATAAAATCTGCATTCTGGGCTATTTACTGCAGAACTATTTAATGTAAGTAAGAGGACCTTCAGAACTCTTGGTGTTTAACACATTTCAGGCGTCAGAATTATAAAAAAAATGGTAAATGCACTTTTTTGCATACAAACTTGAAATGCATTTATTTGACGTTTTAGGCCAGATTTTTCAAAAATTGGTATGAGGAGCTCTGGAACTATTGGTTGTGAACACATTTATTGCATCAGAACTCCTGGGGTAACAAAGTTGCGTCTACATAAAAGATGCATTTTGTCTAAAAATTGAAAATCTGCATTTTGGCCTAAATACTTCAAAATGTTCAAATGTTTATAATAGGAACCTCAGAACTCTTGCTTTTTGACACAATTTAGCCTTCAGAACTGTTTGATAACCATGAATGCACTTTTCCCATACAAACTTGAAATGCTTTTTATGGGCGTCTTAGGGCATATTTTTTAAAAATTGGTATGAGGAACTCCGGAACTATTGGTTGTGAACACATTTATTGTATCAGAACTCTTGGGGGTATCAAAGTCGCGGCTACTTTTTTTTGTAGGTTAGGGTGAAAATTGAAAAAGTGAATTGTGAGCGTGTTTAAAAAGAAATAAAAAAAAAATTGTATGAGAAACCTCAGAACTTTTGGTGTTTAAGACATTTCGGACGTCAGAATTATAAAAAAATATTAAATGCACTTTTTTGCATACAAACTTGAAATGCATTTTTTGGGCGTTTTAAGGCAGATTTCTTAAAAATTGGTATGAGGACCTCCGGAACTATTGGTTGTGAACACATTTATCGCACCAGAACTCCTGGAGGTGACAAAGTTGCGGCTAGTAAAAAAAATGCATTTTGCCTGAAAAAATAAAATCTGCATTCTGGGCTATTTAGCAGAACTATTTAATGTAAGTAAGAGGACCTTCAGAACTCTTGGTGTTTAACACATTTCAGGCGTCAGAATTATAAAAAAATGGTAAATGCACTTTTTTGCATACAAACTTGAAATGCATTTGTTGGGTGTTTTAGGATAGATTTCTTAAAAATTGGTATGAGGAACTCCGGAACTATTGGTTGTGAACACATTCATCGCACCAGAACTCCTGTAGGTGACAAAGTTGCGGCTAGTAAAAAAATGCATTTTGCCTGAAAAAATAAAATCTGCATTCTGGGCTATTTACTGCAGAACTATTTAATGTAAGTAAGAGGACCTTCAGAACTCTTGGTGTTTAACACATTTCAGGCGTCAGAATTATAAAAAAATGGTAAATGCACTTTTTTGCATACAAACTTGAAATGCATTTTTTGGGTGTTTTAGGATAGATTTCTTAAAAATTGGTATGAGGAACTCCGGAACTATTGGTTGTGAACACATTCATCGCACCAGAACTCCTGTAGGTGACAAAGTTGCGGCTAGTAAAAAAATGCATTTTGCCTGAAAAAATAAAATCTGCATTCTGGGCTATTTACTGCAGAACTATTTAATGTAAGTAAGAGGACCTTCAGAACTCTTGGTGTTTAACACATTTCAGGCGTCAGAATTATAAAAAAATGGTAAATGCACTTTTTTGCATACAAACTTGAAATGCATTTATTTGACGTTTTAGGCCAGATTTTTCAAAAATTGGTATGAGGAGCTCTGGAACTATTGGTTGTGAACACATTTATTGCATCAGAACTCCTGGGGTAACAAAGTTGCTTCTACTTAAAAGATGCATTTTGTCTAAAAATTAAAAATCTGCATTTTGGCCTAAATACTTCAAAATGTTCAAATGTTTATAAAAGGAACCTCAGAACTCTTGCTTTTTGACACAATTTAGCCTTCAGAACTGTTTGATAACCATGAATGCACTTTTCCCATACAAACTTGAAATGCTTTTTATGGGCGTCTTAGGGCATATTTTTTAAAAATTGGTATGAGGAACTCCGGAACTATTGGTTGTGAACACATTTATTGTATCAGAACTCTTGGGGGTATCAAAGTCGCGGCTACTTTTTTTTGTAGGTTAGGGTGAAAATTGAAAAAGTGAATTGTGAGCGTGTTTAAAAAGAAATAAAAAAAAAATTGTATGAGAAACCTCAGAACTTTTGGTGTTTAAGACATTTCGGACGTCAGAATTATAAAAAAATATTAAATGCACTTTTTTGCATACAAACTTGAAATGCATTTTTTGGGCGTTTTAAGGCAGATTTCTTAAAAATTGGTATGAGGACCTCCGGAACTATTGGTTGTGAACACATTTATCGCACCAGAACTCCTGGAGGTGACAAAGTTGCGGCTAGTAAAAAAAATGCATTTTGCCTGAAAAAATAAAATCTGCATTCTGGGCTATTTAGCAGAACTATTTAATGTAAGTAAGAGGACCTTCAGAACTCTTGGTGTTTAACACATTTCAGGCGTCAGAATTATAAAAAAATGGTAAATGCACTTTTTTGCATACAAACTTGAAATGCATTTGTTGGGTGTTTTAGGATAGATTTCTTAAAAATTGGTATGAGGAACTCCGGAACTATTGGTTGTGAACACATTCATCGCACCAGAACTCCTGTAGGTGACAAAGTTGCGGCTAGTAAAAAAATGCATTTTGCCTGAAAAAATAAAATCTGCATTCTGGGCTATTTACTGCAGAACTATTTAATGTAAGTAAGAGGACCTTCAGAACTCTTGGTGTTTAACACATTTCAGGCGTCAGAATTATAAAAAAATGGTAAATGCACTTTTTTGCATACAAACTTGAAATGCATTTTTTGGGTGTTTTAGGATAGATTTCTTAAAAATTGGTATGAGGAACTCCGGAACTATTGGTTGTGAACACATTCATCGCACCAGAACTCCTGTAGGTGACAAAGTTGCGGCTAGTAAAAAAATGCATTTTGCCTGAAAAAATAAAATCTGCATTCTGGGCTATTTACTGCAGAACTATTTAATGTAAGTAAGAGGACCTTCAGAACTCTTGGTGTTTAACACATTTCAGGCGTCAGAATTATAAAAAAATGGTAAATGCACTTTTTTGCATACAAACTTGAAATGCATTTATTTGACGTTTTAGGCCAGATTTTTCAAAAATTGGTATGAGGAGCTCTGGAACTATTGGTTGTGAACACATTTATTGCATCAGAACTCCTGGGGTAACAAAGTTGCGTCTACATAAAAGATGCATTTTGTCTAAAAATTGAAAATCTGCATTTTGGCCTAAATACTTCAAAATGTTCAAATGTTTATAAAAGGAACCTCAGAACTCTTGCTTTTTGACACAATTTAGCCTTCAGAACTGTTTGATAACCATGAATGCACTTTTCCCATACAAACTTGAAATGCTTTTTATGGGCGTCTTAGGGCATATTTTTTAAAAATTGGTATGAGGAACTCCGGAACTATTGGTTGTGAACACATTTATTGTATCAGAACTCTTGGGGGTATCAAAGTCGCGGCTACTTTTTTTTGTAGGTTAGGGTGAAAATTAAAAAAGTGAATTGTGAGCATGTTTAAAAAGAAATAAAAAAAAATTGTATGAGGAACCTCAGAACTTTAGGTGTTTAAGACATTTCGGACGTCAGAATTATAAAAAAATATTAAATGCACTTTTTTGCATACAAACTTGAAATGCATTTTTTGGGCGTTTTAAGGCAGATTTCTTAAAAATTGGTATGAGGACCTCCGGAACTATTGTTTGTGAACACATTTATCGCACCAGAACTCCTGGAGGTGACAAAGTTGCGGCTAGTAAAAAAAATGCATTTTGCCTGAAAAAATAAAATCTGCATTCTGGGCTATTTAGCAGAACTATTTAATGTAAGTAAGAGGACCTTCAGAACTCTTGGTGTTTAACACATTTCAGGCGTCAGAATTATAAAAAAATGGTAAATGCACTTTTTTGCATACAAACTTGAAATGCATTTTTTGGGCGTTTTAGGATAGATTTCTTAAAAATTGGTATGAGGAACTCCGGAACTATTGGTTGTGAACACATTTATCGCACCAGAACTCCTGGAGGTGACAGAGTTGCGGCTAGTAAAAAAATGCATTTTGCCTGAAAAAATAAAATCTGCATTCTGGGCTATTTACTGCAGAACTATTTAATGTAAGTAAGAGGACCTTCAGAACTCTTGGTGTTTAACACATTTCAGGCGTCAGAATTATAAAAAAATGGTAAATGCACTTTTTTGCATACAAACTTGAAATGCATTTTTTGGGTGTTTTAGGATAGATTTCTTAAAAATTGGTATGAGGAACTCCGGAACTATTGGTTGTGAACACATTCATCGCACCAGAACTCCTGTAGGTGACAAATTTGCGGCTAGTAAAAAAATGCATTTTGCCTGAAAAAATAAAATCTGCATTCTGGGCTATTTACTGCAGAACTATTTAATGTAAGTAAGAGGACCTTCAGAACTCTTGGTGTTTAACACATTTCAGGCGTCAGAATTATAAAAAAATGGTAAATGCACTTTTTTGCATACAAACTTGAAATGCATTTTTTGGGTGTTTTAGGATAGATTTCTTAAAAATTGGTATGAGGAACTCCGGAACTATTGGTTGTGAACACATTCATCGCACCAGAACTCCTGTAGGTGACAAAGTTGCGGCTAGTAAAAAAATGCATTTTGCCTGAAAAAATAAAATCTGCATTCTGGGCTATTTACTGCAGAACTATTTAATGTAAGTAAGAGGACCTTCAGAACTCTTGGTGTTTAACACATTTCAGGCGTCAGAATTATAAAAAAATGGTAAATGCACTTTTTTGCATACAAACTTGAAATGCATTTATTTGACGTTTTAGGCCAGATTTTTCAAAAATTGGTATGAGGAGCTCTGGAACTATTGGTTGTGAACACATTTATTGCATCAGAACTCCTGGGGTAACAAAGTTGCGTCTACATAAAAGATGCATTTTGTCTAAAAATTGAAAATCTGCATTTTGGCCTAAATACTTCAAAATGTTCAAATGTTTATAAAAGGAACCTCAGAACTCTTGCTTTTTGACACAATTTAGCCTTCAGAACTGTTTGATAACCATGAATGCACTTTTCCCATACAAACTTGAAATGCTTTTTATGGGCGTCTTAGGGCATATTTTTTAAAAATTGGTATGAGGAACTCCGGAACTATTGGTTGTGAACACATTTATTGTATCAGAACTCTTGGGGGTATCAAAGTCGCGGCTACTTTTTTTTGTAGGTTAGGGTGAAAATTAAAAAAGTGAATTGTGAGCGTGTTTAAAAAGAAATAAAAAAAAATTGTATGAGGAACCTCAGAGCTCTTGGTGTTTAAGACATTTCGGACATCAGAATTATAAAAAAATGTTAAATGCACTTTTTTGCATACAAACTTGAAATGCATTTTTTGGGCGTTTTAGGGCAGATTTCTTAAAAATTGGTATGAGGAACTCCGGAACTATTGGTTGTGAACACATTTATCGCACCAGAACTCCTGGAGGTGACAAAGTTGCGGCTAGTAAAAAAAATGCATTTTGCCTGAAAAAATAAAATCTGCATTCTGGGCTATTTACTGCAGAACTATTTAATGTAAGTAAGAGGACCTTCAGAACTCTTGGTGTTTAACACATTTCAGGCGTCAGAATTATTAAAAAATGTAAAATGCACTTTTTTGCATACAAACTTGAAATGCATTTTTTGGGCGTTTTATTATAGATTTCTTAAAAATTGGTATGAGGAACTCCGGAACTATTGGTTGTGAACACATTTATCGCACCAGAACTCCTGGAGGTGACAAAGTTGCGGCTAGTAAAAAAATGCATTTTGCCTGAAAAAATAAAATCTGCATTCTGGGCTATTTACTGCAGAACTATTTAATGTAAGTAAGAGGACCTTCAGAACTCTTGGTGTTTAACACATTTCAGGCGTCAGAATTATAAAAAAATGGTAAATGCACTTTTTTGCATACAAACTTGAAATGCATTTTTTGGGTGTTTTAGGATAGATTTCTTAAAAATTGGTATGAGGAACTCCGGAACTATTGGTTGTGAACACATTCATCGCACCAGAACTCCTGTAGGTGACAAAGTTGCGGCTAGTAAAATAAAATGCACGACTGGGTCGCACGTACTTGCTCTGTGGGTGCAATAGTACGATGAAAACAAACTTTTCGATCAATGAGAACAACTCATTTCTGAAAAATTTGGTCAAACCTAAAAAATGTTGACTAAAACTGGAAAAACCGATATACGGGAGCTAACGTTAAGAAACCTTTAATATTTAAAATTATGATGTCATCTTTTGGGTGTTGTAAATGATACAAATGTCCACTTATGGCCAAATTAATAATACTGTTAAATCAAATTTCCGCTATTATCATGTGTAGCCAAAAACTAAAAATGCAGTTTTCTTTGAAGTATTCTATATATGTTACATACAAAGTTTCATAAAAATCGTGGGGGCCTTTTTTGAGTAAATTAGAAAAAACAAAACAATTGGCCTAAAACTAATGGCTCTTTATATAGGAGCCACCATTAAAAAAAAAAGAAACTGAAAAAAATTAATGCCATCTGATAGGAAGCTGAAAGAAACTATACTAAACAATATTTGAGTGAATTCGATGCAACCGTTGACAACTTATGGCCATTAAAAAAAAACCGTTAAGAGCAGATCTCCGTTATTTGCATTTTTAGCAAAAAACTGAAAACGCAGTTCTCTTAAAAACACTAAAAGAATATAACACACAAAGTTTAATCAAAATCGTTAGAGCCATTTTCGAGCAAATTAGAAAAAACCAAAAAAAGTTGGCTAAAACTCAACGGCTCGTTGTATGGGAGCTACCATTTAGAAAGGCTTCAGTGAAAAATTTACTAAACCATCCTATAGAAAACTATAAAAAACTATGTCAAACGAAGTTTGAGTCGATTCAATCAAGCCGTTGTGAACTTATGGCTATTTGAAAAAAAACCGTTAAAACCTGATTTTCGTTACGGCTATTTAAGCCAAAAACAAAAAACGCAGTTTTGTTCGAAATACATAAAGTTAGCTAAATTTTGAGTTTAATCAAAATCGTTAGAGCCGTTTTCGAGAAAATCCAAATTGAAAAAAACCGTTACTTGAAAGGTACCAGTTTGAGCCGGGCTAAAACGAAATAAAAAAAACCTCGACAATGGTTTTTCTTCAAACTGCTATATATGAAGTTTGAAGAAAATCCATCAAAACGTTTAGGCTGTAGCATGACGTGAAAAAGCGCACATCCGCACATCCGCACATCCGCACAGACGCACAGACGCACAGACAGACCGACGGACGGTATGGCGAAAACCACTTTTTTGGGCTTCTCTATCATCGTAATGTCATGTTTGATTAAAACCTCGATTTTTTTTTTCTGCACGAAACCAATACTTGCCCTATAGAGCAAGTAAAAATGCATTTTGCCTGAAAAAATAAAATCTGCATTCTGGGCTATTTACTGCAGAACTATTTAATGTAAGTAAGAGGACCTTCAGAACTCTTGGTGTTTAACACATTTCAGGCGTCAGAATTATAAAAAAATGGTAAATGCACTTTTTTGCATACAAACTTGAAATGCATTTATTTGACGTTTTAGGCCAGATTTTTCAAAAATTGGTATGAGGAGCTCTGGAACTATTGGTTGTGAACACATTTATTGCATCAGAACTCCTGGGGTAACAAAGTTGCGTCTACATAAAAGATGCATTTTGTCTAAAAATTGAAAATCTGCATTTTGGCCTAAATACTTCAAAATGTTCAAATGTTTATAAAAGGAACCTCAGAACTCTTGCTTTTTGACACAATTTAGCCTTCAGAACTGTTTGATAACCATGAATGCACTTTTCCCATACAAACTTGAAGTGCTTTTTATGGGCGTCTTAGGGCATATTTTTTAAAAATTGGTATGAGGAACTCCGGAACTATTGGTTGTGAACACATTTATTGTATCAGAACTCTTGGGGGTATCAAAGTCGCGGCTACTTTTTTTTGTAGGTTAGGGTGAAAATTAAAAAAGTGAATTGTGAGCATGTTTAAAAAGAAATAAAAAAAAAATTGTATGAGGAACCTCAGAACTTTTGGTGTTTAAGACATTTCGGACGTCAGAATTATAAAAAAATATTAAATGCACTTTTTTGCATACAAACTTGAAATGCATTTTTTGGGCGTTTTAAGGCAGATTTCTTAAAAATTGGTATGAGGACCTCCGGAACTATTGGTTGTGAACACATTTATCGCACCAGAACTCCTGGAGGTGACAAAGTTGCGGCTAGTAAAAAAAATGCATTTTGCCTGAAAAAATAAAATCTGCATTCTGGGCTATTTAGCAGAACTATTTAATGTAAGTAAGAGGACCTTCAGAACTCTTGGTGTTTAACACATTTCAGGCGTCAGAATTATAAAAAAATGGTAAATGCACTTTTTTGCATACAAACTTGAAATGCATTTTTTGGGCGTTTTAGGATAGATTTCTTAAAAATTGGTATGAGGAACTCCGGAACTATTGGTTGTGAACACATTTATCGCACCAGAACTCCTGGAGGTGACAGAGTTGCGGCTAGTAAAAAAATGCATTTTGCCTGAAAAAATAAAATCTGCATTCTGGGCTATTTACTGCAGAACTATTTAATGTAAGTAAGAGGACCTTCAGAACTCTTGGTGTTGAACACATTTCAGGCGTCAGAATTATAAAAAATGGTAAATGCACTTTTTTGCATACAAACTTGAAATGCATTTTTTGGGTGTTTTAGGATAGATTTCTTAAAAATTGGTATGAGGAACTCCGGAACTATTGGTTGTGAACACATTCATCGCACCAGAACTCCTGTAGGTGACAAAGTTGCGGCTAGTAAAAAAATGCATTTTGCCTGAAAAAATAAAATCTGCATTCTGGGCTATTTACTGCAGAACTATTTAATGTAAGTAAGAGGACCTTCAGAACTCTTGGTGTTTAACACATTTCAGGCGTCAGAATTATAAAAAAATGGTAAATGCACTTTTTTGCATACAAACTTGAAATGCATTTTTTGGGTGTTTTAGGATAGATTTCTTAAAAATTGGTATGAGGAACTCCGGAACTATTGGTTGTGAACACATTCATCGCACCAGAACTCCTGTAGGTGACAAAGTTGCGGCTAGTAAAAAAATGCATTTTGCCTGAAAAAATAAAATCTGCATTCTGGGCTATTTACTGCAGAACTATTTAATGTAAGTAAGAGGACCTTCAGAACTCTTGGTGTTTAACACATTTCAGGCGTCAGAATTATAAAAAAATGGTAAATGCACTTTTTTGCATACAAACTTGAAATGCATTTATTTGACGTTTTAGGCCAGATTTTTCAAAAATTGGTATGAGGAGCTCTGGAACTATTGGTTGTGAACACATTTATTGCATCAGAACTCCTGGGGTAACAAAGTTGCGTCTACATAAAAGATGCATTTTGTCTAAAAATTGAAAATCTGCATTTTGGCCTAAATACTTCAAAATGTTCAAATGTTTATAAAAGGAACCTCAGAACTCTTGCTTTTTGACACAATTTAGCCTTCAGAACTGTTTGATAACCATGAATGCACTTTTCCCATACAAACTTGAAATGCTTTTTATGGGCGTCTTAGGGCATATTTTTTAAAAATTGGTATGAGGAACTCCGGAACTATTGGTTGTGAACACATTTATTGTATCAGAACTCTTGGGGGTATCAAAGTCGCGGCTACTTTTTTTTGTAGGTTAGGGTGAAAATTAAAAAAGTGAATTGTGAGCGTGTTTAAAAAGAAATAAAAAAAAATTGTATGAGGAACCTCAGAACTCTTGGTGTTTAAGACATTTCGGACATCAGAATTATAAAAAAATGTTAAATGCACTTTTTTGCATACAAACTTGAAATGCATTTTTTGGGCGTTTTAGGGCAGATTTCTTAAAAATTGGTATGAGGAACTCCGGAACTATTGGTTGTGAACACATTTATCGCACCAGAACTCCTGGAGGTGACAAAGTTGCGGCTAGTAAAAAAAATGCATTTTGCCTGAAAAAATAAAATCTGCATTCTGGGCTATTTACTGCAGAACTATTTAATGTAAGTAAGAGGACCTTCAGAACTCTTGGTGTTTAACACATTTCAGGCGTCAGAATTATTAAAAAATGTAAAATGCACTTTTTTGCATACAAACTTGAAATGCATTTTTTGGGCGTTTTAGGATAGATTTCTTAAAAATTGGTACGAGGAACTCCGGAACTATTGGTTGTGAACACATTTATCGCACCAGAACTCCTGGAGGTGACAAAGTTGCGGCTAGTAAAAAAATGCATTTTGCCTGAAAAAATAAAATCTGCATTCTGGGCTATTTACTGCAGAACTATTTAATGTAAGTAAGAGGACCTTCAGAACTCTTGGTGTTTAACACATTTCAGGCGTCAGAATTATAAAAAAATGGTAAATGCACTTTTTTGCATACAAACTTGAAATGCATTTTTTGGGTGTTTTAGGATAGATTTCTTAAAAATTGGTATGAGGAACTCCGGAACTATTGGTTGTGAACACATTCATCGCACCAGAACTCCTGTAGGTGACAAAGTTGCGGCTAGTAAAAAAATGCATTTTGCCTGAAAAAATAAAATCTGCATTCTGGGCTATTTACTGCAGAACTATTTAATGTAAGTAAGAGGACCTTCAGAACTCTTGGTGTTTAACACATTTCAGGCGTCAGAATTATAAAAAAATGGTAAATGCACTTTTTTGCATACAAACTTGAAATGCATTTATTTGACGTTTTAGGCCAGATTTTTCAAAAATTGGTATGAGGAGCTCTGGAACTATTGGTTGTGAACACATTTATTGCATCAGAACTCCTGGGGTAACAAAGTTGCGTCTACATAAAAGATGCATTTTGTCTAAAAATTGAAAATCTGCATTTTGGCCTAAATACTTCAAAATGTTCAAATGTTTATAAAAGGAACCTCAGAACTCTTGCTTTTTGACACAATTTAGCCTTCAGAACTGTTTGATAACCATGAATGCACTTTTCCCATACAAACTTGAAGTGCTTTTTATGGGCGTCTTAGGGCATATTTTTTAAAAATTGGTATGAGGAACTCCGGAACTATTGGTTGTGAACACATTTATTGTATCAGAACTCTTGGGGGTATCAAAGTCGCGGCTACTTTTTTTTGTAGGTTAGGGTGAAAATTAAAAAAGTGAATTGTGAGCGTGTTTAAAAAGAAATAAAAAAAAAATTGTATGAGGAACCTCAGAAGTCTTGGTGTTTAAGACATTTCGGACATCAGAATTATAAAAAAATATTAAATGCACTTTTTTGCATACAAACTTGAAATGCATTTTTTGGGCGTTTTAAGGCAGATTTCTTAAAAATTGGTATGAGGAACTCCGAAACTATTGGTTGTGAACACATTTATTGCATCAGAACTCCTGGGGTTACAAAGTTGCGGCTAACATTTTTTAGGGTTAAGAAATTTCAAAGTCCCGATTTTGATGGTTTTTTGCCAGAACTATTCAAAATTGGTATGAGGAACTCCAGAACTCTTGGTAATAATACCAGAACTCTAAAGAAAAACCAGTTTGGTTTCAAAGTTGCGGCTAACTTCACGCGACTTTCGCTCTTTTGGTAAAAGGAATACAGTGGATAGTAGACTTAGCTCTCGGAAAAACAATAGGTACAGATATAATAGTGACCAGAGGGCAAGTAGCTCAAATAAGGGCCAGGGTAGAAAATCTAATCCTCCCTTTCACTCTAAAGAACACGATAGAGACAATAAATGACTCAGGGACAACTTTCAGGGGGGCAATTGCAAGATTACCTGGCAATCTGGGAGAATCTCGGGGCAAACTCATTTATTTTAAAAAATATTTCAGGAGTAAGAATTTCATTTTGCAAAAGGCCTCATTTAACTTTCCCGTCAGAAGCTATCCGGACCACATTTGCATCAGCGTATTCCGACAAGATTGACAGTCAAATTATGGAAATGAAAAAATTCAGTATTCTAGAATTCCCTTCGAAGGTTGGTCCAAGTTTCCAATCAAAGATGTTTTTAATAAAGAAATCGGATGGAGGCCTCCGTCCTATCTTCCTAAAAACGTTCAAGCTATTGTCTCACTCTACAAACCCAGAATTTTTGCAACCAGGAGACTGGATGACGAAGTTAGACATTTCTCAGGCCTATTTCCATGTACCAATAGCGCACAGCCATCGGCGTTTCCTGAGAATGGTATACAGAGAGGAGCTCCTTCAGCTGACCCTCCTGCCATTTGGCCTTGCTTTGGCCCCAAGAGTGTTTTCAGCACTCTCTTGCTGGATTGCGGAAATTCTACGAAAGCAGGGTGTTCGAGTCTTGGGATATCTAGACGACTTCCTTTTAGCGAGCCAAGCCTCCAGCAAACTAAGAAGACAGGTTGCGGAAACCGTTCGACGTCTAGAGAATTTAGGTTGAATGATAAATTACGGAAAATCAGTCCTGACTCCAAGCCAAGAATTGGAGTACCTTGGAGTGAATTGGAACACTCCCAAAAACATAATGGCCTTACCATCCAAAAAGGTGGAGAGGATACGATTTTCCCTTCAGGTAATGTTTCAGCAAAAGTGTTGCACTCTTCACCGATTGCAACAGGTGCTAGGCCAGTTGAATTTCGCCAGTTTTGTAATATCAAGAGGCCGACTTCATTCTCGTTATCTTAAAATTTTTTCGAGGCAGTACAACAAACGCCCGAGGCAAAAACTCATCATCCCTCGGAGGGGTCAAGAAGAGATAAGTTGGTGGCTCGGAGCATTAACGAAGGTAGAGAGACTACACAAAACAGAGGTTACCCACTTTTTAGCAACGGATGCTTCAGATATAGGATGGGTGCGCAACTAAACGAAACAGTATTATCAGGCCAATGGTCAAAGGGTCAGAGAAGATGGCATTGCAATTTAAAGGAGATGTACGCCGTGTTGATGGCCATAGACAATCAGGCATCTGTTTTGAGAGGTGCACACATTCTTCTCCAGTCAGACAATCGAACTTTGGTGGCTTACATACGAAAGGAGGCGGGGACAAGATCAATAAACTTACTAAGCCTGACATATCACCTTCTTCGTCAGATCGATCGGTACAACATTACACAATCCGCTTTTTATCTTCTGGGAAGGTACAACGGAATAGCCGACCTATACCGGAGTGGCATCTTCTGCCCCAAGCAACTGCGGAAGTGGGGAAGACTGGAGATAGACCTCTTCGCTTCTCGGGAGACAGCAGTTCTCAAAAACTATGTATCGATAGACTGCAAAGATCAAGCAGCAACATACATAAATGCATTCAGCCAGATTTGGGATCTTTGCCTAGGTTGGATCTTTCCACCACCCAGTTTAATGCCAAGTGTCCTGACACACTTGAACAAGGCTCGGGGAGAGTATTTGGTTGTGTCACCGGAATGGGAACAAGTTTTCTGGATGACCGATCTCAAGGGTCGGGCTCTGGAGCCCCCTCTAGTAATACAGAACCTGCGGAGGGTATTAGTAGATGTGACAACAGGCCAACCACCTCCACAAGTAGACCATTTAATCCTCAAAGTATGGAAAGTTGGGGGTGGGGTGGCCAAATAAGAGATTGGTCTGCAGAACAAAAGAATTTATTAAGAAAAGGATGGAGAGAGTAAACTCTGAAAACCTATTCTCCTGCGATCAAGAAGTGGCTTCATTGGTGCGAAGAAAGGAGCGTCAATCCAAAGTACCCCAATGGTTCTTGCTTAGCAAGATACTTAACTAATCTTTATTTAAATGAGAAGTATGCTCCTAGAACAATAATTCTTGTTCGTAAGTCCGCTATATCAACATTTTGTGATCCAAATTTGGGTGATAGTTTAGTGAACATTTTTTTTTACGACGTATTTTGAAGGCTTTCTGTTGTTCTCAACCACCTTCTGAAAGGCCACCTATTTGGGATCCAAGGAATGTGTTGAACTGGTTAGCAGAGAAAGAGGCGGTGAAAGAATCTTTATTTGAAGCGTCGAGACGAACAGCCTCCATTCTGCTCTTGGCATCAGGTAGAAGAGTTCATGTGAGGATTACAAAGAAGGAGAGGAGAAAATTATTTTTCATCCTTCATTTGGATCCAAAACGGATTCAGCCAAGCACAGACAATCTAGTTGGCAGTTAATGTGCCATGAAAATAAAAACGTCTGTCCTGTTTTCTGGATAAAATAGCTGATAAGACTTTTTCATGACAGGAGAGTTTTGACGAGCAACTTGAATAGCTTGTTTATAATAATAAATGGACCTGTAAAGCCAGCATCAGGAACAGTGATTGGAGGTTGGATTCGGACAGTTTTGCGAGAAGCGGCAATTGGAGCAACACCTGGAAGTGTGAGAGAAGCGATTGCATCACTTGGTTGGCTTGAAAGACGGCCAATAGAGGACATTCTAAAGAGAGCAAATTGGAAAGCTGAAAGATAATTCCGGATAAAAAGTTGAATTCACCTTTTCTTTTTAATAATTTTAAACCAATATGACTAGAAAGTTTATATTATCTGTAGTCTCGGAGTTTTTTAAGTTCATATGATTTTTGTTAAATAAAAAAAAACAGAGCATTCATCATAGTGTTGTGGACAATCACCAGCAGATAACAAACAGGTCTCCAACAACGACGCTGTGTGTTTTCGGTAGGTATGACGGTTTTACACTAAAATAAAACCGATATTATTTGCCGTCAAAACACACAGCGTCCAGGCAAGGTCCTTGCTGGCGAAGACACTATGAACAAAGAACGGCGATTGAGTTTGACATATACAGTGGCTTCCTGTGAACGTAAGGTGAAGTAGCGAGAATTGGTAAGATTTGATACAAGTTAAAGACGAGTACACACCTACTTCTTCAACAACGACGCTGTGTGTTTTGACGGCACATAATATCGGTTTTATTTTAGTGTAAAACCGTCATATTATGGACTTTCAAATTCTAAGTGCAGTACGGCATAAGCTCAAAGTTGGGGTAGTCCGCATGCTAATACGAAGCACAGAAGCATTTTTTTTTATAACTTACGCGCACTCAAGGGGTTATTAATACCTTAACATGAATTAACACAGTTTGAGCGTTTATGAAAGTTGGATAGGAGATAAAAGGAGATACCGATGCACGTTGGTTTTGAATGTCTTTAAATCACAATGCGAGGGAAAAATCGAGCCGGGTAAAGCGTTCCACATTCTTGTAGTACGGCTAAAAAAGAGTATCTATACTTTACGTTTACAGTACGACCGAGGTTAGGCTCAAGGGTAAATTGATGGGCATTCCTAACGGTGCGGGTGTTACGGGGAAATAGTTTCAGGGGATTAATGCATCTGGCTATTTCGCTGGAGCACTGTTTATGGAAATAGAGATAAAACAAGGTAAGACAAGAAACATTACGGCGATGTTCGAGTGAAAGAAATATTTCGGTAATGGATCTTTCTCCTATCAGTTTTAATGCTCTTTTTAGGATCCTATCCAGGAGGCGTAAGTGAGTGATAGGAGCAGCTGCCCAGATATGAGAATTATACTCAAGCTTCGGGCGAATGTATGCCTTTTATATTGTAGCCAGATCAAGAGGGGAAAAATATTCTTTACATCGATTTATTAAACCTAAGCATTTAGCGGCAATTTTGGCGACGTCAAATATGAGATCATTCTACAAAAGGTGGTTTTAAATACACAGACCTAGAACACAAAGCTGTTCGGTTTCCTCAACGCAAGTGCTACTCATGGATAGTGGCAAAGGGGGTAGGTTATGATTTAACGACAGAAGACAGCATTGAGTTTTTGAAGCATTAAATTCCACGCGGTTGATAATTCCCCATTGGACAATGCTGTCTAGATCGGAATTCAATGAGCTTATCCACATCCGAAGAACAGGGATGTGAGTCTGGAAACGAATATGAGAAGCTGGGGGTACTGTCGTCAGCAAAACAGTTAAGTGGATTAGAAGTCTTAGACAAGAGATCATTTATAAAGATTAGGAAGAGAGTCGGAGACAGAACGGAGCCTTGGGGACCACCAGCATTTATTTTTGGAGTTACCGAAAGGTAACTTTTAATCCAGCGAAGAAGGGGTATATCAAAACCAAATGCACACATTTTCGATAAAAGAGCTTGATGCCAAACTCTATCAAATGCTTTGGAAATATCAAGCGCAATAATCTTACTTTCTCCAAAATGGTTTAAGGATTGGTTCCACTGTTCGGTGAGATATACCATCATATCACCAGTGGACTATTGCTACGAAAACCATACTGCCGGTCATTAAGAAGTTTCCGTTGATAATTTGTCAGTTTCCATGACCTTCGAAAGAAGGGACGTTAGTGGAATTAATACGAATTATTCTTAAGAAAAATAGGTTGGCTGAAATTATTTCAGAAATTGCAAATTCTACTAATGAGGCATTTATGTATGTTTTTAAAGTTTTGAGAATTTTGCAAACAAAGAGGAAATATTCCTAGTAGGAATCATGAAATTTACAACCTGGCTCTATGCAGTAACTCCTGACGTATTTACTCCTAACAAAAAAATGTGAAATAAATCCTAACATTTCCATACAAATTTAGGTGTTATTACAAATGAAGAAACACCTAAATGTTAGGTTTATTTTCATCAAAGTAAGGACTAAGGACTTGTTGCATTGTCTATAGTTAGGACTTATTTCACAAAATTATGCAAATGAAAAAAATACTAATTAGGAAATATTTCACTAAAAATTATGTTAGGAGTTATTTCATAAATGTAAGGACTTATTTCATTTCGCTTAATATCGCATTTTATAAGTCGTGGGAAATTTTTTTTTAGAAAATAGTGGTTTGCATACGGTATTTTTTTCAATAAACCGTTAAACTAAAAAAAATTCGTGAATTTATAGCATTCTGAAGTGCTTCCTCATAATATTATGCTTTTAGATGTTGTAACGTAAATAAGAAAATAAAAGAAAATAAATTTATAATCGCCAATAGACACTGAACCTCTTCACCCAAATATCCTATGGATACCCAAGTTCCAAACCAATGACAATCAACAACACAAACCGTAGAGAAAGCAGGAAGAGACAAGCACCTTACACCTCCTTGACTCCTATGTCAAGGTACAGCATCTCCATCGTCAACCGTCCGTGTATCGGTGTACCTAGCACCCCTATAATAGACATACTTACACTTCGCAAACACGGCCTCCTGCTCTTCCCACTCCTCTACCATCCTTCAAATTCTCTATCCATCCCCATCACAGAAGCGAGAACCATCCACCAGCCTACCATAGGTACTAACTACAAAGTCCCGTAGAACAGCCTAGAGGGTACCTGGAAGCATGTTCACGCCTATCCGCCACAAGTATCTGATGTTCTCCTTGCAGCTCCTGTAAACTGTAGCCTACACCTGAAAACCAAGGACCCTTCTTAAATCCCTCACGAACGTACCTAGACCTGTAATGCTATTTCAAAAGTTCTCGAACTGATTCCCAGAGATTCTACTCCAGTTCGCACCTATACGCCTAGTTACCATCACCTGATTCTGTGTCGATTGGGATGGAAGCAACCCTATGCCGGCAACGCCCCCTTCCTCGCTATCTATTTGTTGAGGATAGTCGGTGAGGACGGCATGCGACAACGTAGGGTCGTGGTTGAGATCGACCGTCGCGGTGGCCGGCAGTACCCTAGCCACAACCAGCTCAGCCAGGCCGTGGGCACTTGCTCCGGGATCTGCACAACCGGTGTTACCTCTTTTTTTTCTGCCGACCGTTGAACCTAAGATGTTCGAGTTCGAAAAATGATTTTAAAATGCTTGATGGCCCTCATAACTTTCGAAGAAAAGATTAACGTGAATTGATAGAAAAGAGGAAATGATTCATCGATACACCTCTTAACGTATTGTGAGTAAACATAGACCGAAAGAGAAGAACCCTGTTTGAATTACTACATTACCCAATGAACGCGACACGTAGGTGTTATGACAAAAGCAAACCATTGGTCTTCGTGGTTGCCATGGCACATAATTAACATCTACACGTTCAGCTGCCACGATGATGTGCTGAACGTGGATGAAGAGGTGTCTAACCTAGAGGGGAGGGAGGATCAATGGTGACGTCTGATCCCCCTGGTCTCACAACCCACCCAATTCAATGCCAAAAACCAACTCTCTTGGCATCAACCTTGGCTGTCCGTTGGACCTGTGAGTCCCCTTGACTCACTATATTTATCGGGCAGCCCCTTAACATGATAAAGCAAACAAAAGATTGCCTGTTTACTCCATTTGTCTATTCACAACATAGTATATAACTCGGATACCATACTCTGAATCTCCAACGTTGCATCTAAAGGAAAGATTCCCTAAAATCACACACTATCAAGTTCCATCCTAAAAGGCGCGAGGGCTACCACCCTCCCTATAGTAAACTTACTCCGTCATAATTGAAAATCTGTGATCCTTCAAGAAATAGCAAACTCCAAGAAAAATAAAAAGTGACCACAAAATTTCTCAAACGTTATAAAATCACTAGATTTTGTTTATTAAATAAAATCTTAATAGCTAACCAAAGATATATCTATAATATAGTACCTTAACCGATTTATAACTACAATAATATTAATTGTTCTTTACCGATTTATATTAAGGTAATTTTCTTTTAAGAGATATCAATCAAAAATGTTTGCGTTAAGTGAACGTTAGTTTCATAAATAGCAAGAAGTTCAAAATACTTAAAATTCTTAATTCATATGCTAAGCTCTTTACTGTTTAATCGTAACCTCTAATCAGTAATATATATACAAGTGAAATTTAATTATGTCATTCCAAAAGAAGCTTTCGCAAAACTTGTATAGTGTTTTGATATCTTTATAGATAAGTATAAATTCAAAACAACAACCGAGATTGATAACTGTAACAATTTCAAAAGAAGAGTGTAAAGATTACAAAAAAAAATGTTAAATTTCCGACGCGGCGGCGAAATCTCAACGTCTGTAGCGATTGTTGAGAATTTCTCGTATTTAGAATAGGTAGATAATTTCAAAAATTATTCGATAGCACGCGAAATTTCTTATTGCAAAACAGATAAAGACAACTTACGAAGACTATTGAGGTATTAATGTATGAATACCCCAAACGAAATAGAAGAAATTACCAGTAGTTCACACCAAGTGTTAAAAAAAAATTATAAATATCAATGTATATCAAATACCCCATACGCATGAATACAGTTCGCATTCAATTGTATGTTCGATCAGCAATTCAAAATAATAATATAGTGTTAAATCCAAAATATAGTTGAAAAATATTAAAAGTGTTATTTCAAAACTCTTTACTACCAATGGGGTAGAAAGAAAGTATATGCCCGCTTTACGCTGTTGCGGGGGTGCACTCCAGGAACGCTGAAAAGAGGGTTAGTTAAATATTTCTTTAATTATGAATGATATTGTTACTGCTGTTATTGCAACGTGGTCCTGCCACTCTTTATGAGTCGTGTATAAACACCTGGGTATCTGTGATAAATGCTCATTCACGATACCTTAACGGCTTGCTAGTGGCTTAACGCTTGGAATAAATATGCCAAAGATGTGACCGACACAATCAAGACGCGATGCGAAACGAACATGTGATTAAACTAAAACACTAAATAGTATGCGGTATACTATACACAAAAAGAAAGACTGGGTACACAAAGGTACAGGATAATTAAGTGGAAGATAAAGTTAAAAAAAAAACTACGCGCGAACGCGGCGTTAATGAAGTGAACGCAAGTGAAAATTTGGTCGCTACCGACGCGGAGAGAGATGTGGGGTCATTAAGACCAAGTGAAAAACAAATAAAAAGATTAAGTGAAGTAAATTAAAAACAAAATAAATTCATACTATCGTACGATGGTAGCACTCACTTTATTAAGTTTAAGATTATCAGAATTTAAAAAAAAAAACTGAACTAGCGCGAGGAGCACGGGCTCCAAAAAAGGTGAATCTTTCTCAAAGAAATCGATCTCAACACAGCGATAGTTAATTCATGTTTTCATATCAAGTTAAGCAAATCTGATTCAAAAATGTATTTAAATTTTAACGCAAATAAATCGTGGTAGTTACCAACGAACTTTATATTACACACAATTGCTTTTGAATCACTAATTAAAATATTAGATACGATAAAATAATAATAATAAGATATAAGCATAATATGGGTGTGGCACTTTGCTCGCACCTGGGCATCCACTGATTAAAATTCTTGTATGACACCGTCCGTCGCCTCTAGTGACGTAGAGCAGCGTCGAGCGTGGTGATGTGATGTGATGAAATGAGAAATGTCACTTCCTTGTCCCGCGGTGCTCCGAGATTATCTGCACGGAGTTGATGAAAGCTGGTGAAGGGGGACTGGCATCGGTGATAATCCACCCGCCAGACGTCCTGCTGTCAGCTTGTTGACGGAATTCCCGCGGTGGATGAGGTCTTCAGCCTGTCGTGGCTGGGTATCGTTCCTGATCCTAAGTTGGTTATCGATACATCTGCTGATGTCTTCTTCTGACATCAAAGTGCGTCCTTCTATAAATGCCGATAGGGCGTTAAGGATAGATTGGTGGGTAGATTCACTACGTGAATTATGTAATGGTCTGGCGTTAATGGCCAGCGGACAAAATTCTTGAGCAAATATCACTCATCTGCTCGGTTTAGCGAGCATCCAAACGTTGCTAATCGTATGCGACGTAAATGCTGTCGCGACGTACGTCCGTGTTAGGACGAAAATAAGTGCCTTTTAAGTAAAAAGTGAGTCTCGAATAGCCACAATGCCTTGTTGGCACAAGTATATATATATTTATTTTTGGGGTGGTATATATATGTACACCAAGGAAAAAATTTTGGTTTGTCCGCACGTGTTAGCGGAGCCGCACGTGGCACTAGATTACTCCTTGATACATAAATCTCATATAGTTTCGCCAATTTTGTGCCAAGGATGGATGATATTTGCCTGTTGTATCCAAGGAATTGCACAATCCTAAACCAAAAGGGGTGGTTAAATGATTAGCGCGTCGGCTATATGATGCGGTCGTACATCATTTATTGGAGCACAGAAGAAACTTATTCTTTTGCTTCAATATATGTTGAAACTAAATTTCCTTACCTCAATTTAGAGCGTACATCCACTTTTCAATCTTATTTCCTTAATTGCAAAATGCAATTAGGAAATTTCTGCCTCTGATGTGGTCTTAAAATGGCCGCAGCACGATAATAAAGAAAAGGTGCGTCTACATTCTTACTCATGGGCAACGCAGAAGTGTAGATGTATTCTCTCTCACTTTGCGAATACTTTCGTCCATTCCCATGCCAACTATTGGAAAATGTCATTACGAACCGTGGACGTACAATTGCAGTTGCTATTGTGTTAGTTCAACCATATTGAAGGAGAAACTAAGAGTCATGACAAAATTACGTTAACCGAAAAGGAAATGTTACTCAACTATGCTAGCATACATTAACAAAAACATTGTAGATTTGATATCTTAAAGCATAATCACCGATTATGAGGTAGCACTTCAGAATGCTATAAAAGATTCACTTAATTTTGGACATTGTTGACAACATTAAAGTTTATAATTAATTGCTTTGTACCTACATTCAATCCTCTTAACTAATAAAATAAAATTGTTTTCCCACATTAGAAGTTTTTTCATCTTTTTTTGTTAGAAGTTAATTCATTATGTATTAACTCCTAACGTTAGGCTTTATTTCACTTTGGGATTAGGAGATATTACATCCCCAGTTAGGATTTATTTCATTTATACGTGTTAGCGATTATTACAATAATTTTTAGGAATTTTTACATTAGGATTAATATTTCATTAGGAATTAATACGTTAAGAGCTATTGCATAGAGCCATGCAACCTACGTATAAACAATTTGAGCTTAGTTTATGTACCTCAATTAATTACTCTAATCTATACGAGAAACCCTCCGTTTTAATTGTTTTACCTGAAAGGTTAAAGTACCTCTTCCATAGAAAAATTAACGTTCTCAAGTACAGGAGGGGCTCACCTTACGGCTGCCTAGAACAGATGAAATCTGATAAGAAGGCAATAGATGCAAAAAATAAAGCACTTTGGAAATTACGAAACATACTCTTTTGAGTTGATGTTCCATGTTGTCCTTTATCTTTTGTTATTTGTTCGTTCTGGTTGTTCTTTTTAGGTTTAGGTTTATCAAAGGCGATCGAGCTTTCTGAGGATGGAAAAATGTTTGTTGTTAGCAATGTGCGATGTTTTTTTTTTTGTTTCTTCCTTTTTTATTATTTTAAAAACTTACTGGTGATATTCCTTTTCTTGTCTGTCTTCGTATTTTTTTTGTGTGAATTTGTGTAGAAATATATAAAAACAAAAAAATGAGAAAAAATTCAAGTGGAATATAATAACATCTTCCATTGGACGAAAAGAAGCGTCCAGAAGCATTCGGAAGTCTTCTGAAACAGTTAAATTGGTAAGCAAATGACACTTCCGACGATTCTGAGAAGAGAATTTTGCTTCTGGATTTGAATTCAGAAACCACTCAAGAAGCACAAATACAAATATAACTCAAATGTCACCCAAAGAATATTCACTGGGGAAATGTCTATTCGCATGCATGTGATTTATTGTTGAATCCAAATCTGATGATGAAGACGTCGAAGATCAGGGGCCGAATTACCGCATCCGTAGGTGAGCAATACGTCACTGAATTATTTGTATTTGGCATTACTGCTTACGAGTTACGATATCGAGCTCGGTATCGAGTATCGAATAAAATTTTTGGCATTCCCTTGTCAGTAAACGTGTGTTTTTTTACTCGATTGATGCGGGGCAATCGTAAACAAAACACCAGACTTGTGAAGATGATGCCTGCGAATACTTCATTGTGTTAAAATTGAACAGAAGCGATTTTGCTTGTTCCATTGGTTTTCAGAATGAGTGATTCCCCAAGTGAAACCAATGGAAAGTGCTATTAATTTATACACAAATTTAGAAGTTGATAGATGACAGATCACAGCTGTTTGAAGTAGGTATTAAGAATTTCGATTCTCGAAGATTTTCATAGTTCGGGATCGGGGCTATTATATTCGAAGTATGTTCGAATGATCCCTTCAAGCAAAAATCACTGACTTCAGAATTCTCGGTTCATTTCTAACTCGCCTGAGTCAGCGTTTTACAAGGCCTCTCATAAAATTGCATGTATATACTCAATTTATAAGAAAGAGAGTCGATAGTCGGAGTATTTTTTTTATTTGTAATAGATTTAGAGGGAGAGAGAGCAGGATGCAGGAGCATTTCATGTATGCACTGCTTGCTCCTGCTGATGTTTATATTTTAACATTTTACTTTATTGTTTGCGTTAGAAGAAATATCACTGAGAAAAATCGCGCTTAAAGAAATTAAATAGAGAAATATAAAAAGGTAAAATCTAAAATGAACAAAAGTGATTATTATAAAATTAATCGCGATTCTGCATTTATTTGCAAACGCGCAAAAACAAATGTTGAATTAGACGGAGAAAATTTTAAAAACCCGGAAAACTTAATAGTTTCTGAATCTGAGCAATGCGAACAAATGGTTTTAGAATAAAATAACCCCGTTAACGACTTATATTCAACACAAATCAGTGAAGAAAGTGCTTTTGAACAAATTGATAATAGTTTAAATGAAACGAGTGCCCATTGTTCCAAAAATAAATGTATTGGGAATGACTCATTAAAGGAAGAATTAGTAAAATGGACGGTGGAGTGCAATATTTCAAACGAAGCGGCAAATTCGCTTTTGAAAATTTTGAAGAAGTACCACCCAAAACTTCCAGTAGTCATTCGAACGGCAAAAAACTCAAAAAACAAGTGTGAAATTCTTAGAATGGGAAACGGGATGTACTGGCACGAAGGAATCGAACAAAATATCATTCAATTTATAGACCTATATAGCCCATCAATAGATTTAATTGAAATGGATATTGGGATAGGCGGAGTTCCAGTCGCCAAAAGTTCCAATAGTCAGCTATGGCCCATTCTGGGAAATATTATTGGGGAAAACAAAGTTTTTGTCATTGGAGTTTTTCATGGCCAGAAAAAGCCTGAATGTGCGAACAGCTATCTAGAGCCCTTTGTAAAAGAAATGCTACATTTGCAGAAAAATAAAATCACGTACAATGACCGCACTTACCAGATACATATAAGATCCTTTATATGTGATGCACCAGCACGCGCTTTCATTTTGGGTAAGTTAAAAAAAACACACATTTTAGATCTTATTTTAATTCTAAGGATTTCTTCAGCATCAAATTAAATTTGTTCAAAAATTTTCCGGTATATACTTGATATTAGAATATTTTCTTCCTCGACTGCTTTAGGTGTAAAGTCTCATTTCGGATACAGCAGCTGTACGAAATGCACAATAAAAGGTGTATACCAAATGCACAAAGTTTGCTTTCCAGGGATTGAGAACACTTTGCGTACCGACGAAACATTCAAAATGAGAATTCACGAGGAACACCATACACGAACTACAGTTTCTCTTGAACAACTCAACATTGGATTAGTATCACAATTCCCAATAGACTACATGCATTCTGTTCTGCTGGGAGTCATGCGACAGATGCTACAGTGCCTTCTTAAAGTGCGAAGAAAAACGTTCTCCCTTAAATCAAATGCAATTTCAGCGATTAATGAAAACTTGAGGAACTTTAAAAAGTTCATGCCCAGAGAATTCGCAAGGAAACAACGGACATTCGAAGAGTTAGAACATTGGAAAGCAACTGAATTCCGCATGTTTCTCTGTTACACCGGAATGGCAGCTCTTAAAGGAATATTGCCGAAAACATACTATGATCACTTCCTTTTACTTGTTATGAAAATTGGGAATGTGGAGACCAACTTCTAAGGAACTTTGTGCAAGACTTTGAAAAACTATATGGCACAGAGAATATGTCATACAATGTCCACAGCTTCATACATATACCTGGTGATGTGACCAATTTTGGGCACATCAACAACTATAGTGCATTCAAGTTTGAAAATGTTATGCAAAAGCTAAAAAAAATGATTAAAAAGGGCTCATTCCCACTACAACAAATTTGCAATAGATTAGCGGAGAGGGAGCGAGTAAATTTTGATTGTGAGGCATTGCACCACACAAAATTATTTTCGCTTTTAACTACATATCCAAATAATTATTGCGAAGTCGGAGTGAATATAAATGAAAATTTGTGTGGCAAGATCTTAAAAGACTTGAAAAACTTTTTTGAGTTCCCAATTGAATCAAGTGCTTTGGGTATTCATTGCTGTGACTCAGAAAGTTTTTCTCAGACATCAAAGAAATTTTATTTAACAGAAGTAACAAATAAAATTGTTAAACTGAACATACAAGACACTTGTTTGTATATCCCTCTTCAGCACCTTTAAATGCAATATTTTAAATTACTTTCAGGAAGATGTCATATTCAAACAACATTTTTGAAATAAGTAAGTTCACATTTTTGTTCTCTCTTTAAAACGCAACAGAACGATCTAACCTGTAGGGAAAAACTTGCTTCCACCACGACAAATGTCACCCTAGCGGCAACTACTGGTAACTCTATCTAGTCGCAACGCCAAGTGACATACACTTCAAAAAGAGTCACAACTCGAAAATTTTCTTAAGTTCCTCAAATGTAAGAATTCACCACCAGAATGGTTTGTTCAAAGGAAATCGTCATAAATAATAATGACATTTCTGCGGTGCTGTATACTTACGAAAATGAAACAATACTAGGAAGATAAGTGTTGTTCGAAACTAAACACACCTATTTCCGTACTGTCCACATGGTACGTGGCCGATAGCAAAGAGAAATGGCGGAACCAACTTCCGGCATTTTCGTTTCTCTTTCGACAACATGTTCTTTCTCAAAATCGACGCTTCTGCTTATCTCTCTCCCCACTACCATTCTGATCAGTCTGATAGTTCCAATGAAATAGTAGCATGAGATTTCTACTCCATTCCAGGCGGAGAAACTTGTCATTACTCGGTCACTCAAATATGACAGTTTAGCAAGAAGTTGATTTGTAGTCATCGTTAGTGAAAATTTCCGGCCGATCAAACGAAAATCTCATTGCAAAACAAAGTTGTCTTACTCATGGTTCCATTGAGACAAGTATTTAACAATAAAATTGGTAAATGACGTAACTGTCATACCCATTGACAAGACAACCAATTTTGCAAACTCGGTTTTCTTGTCGAATTGACAGATCACTTTATGAGTAATAAAATGCAATTCTGATGTCATGTCCATGAACCTGATGGAAAACCAAACTCAGAAATGTCAGTTTTATTAATTTGCTAGTGGAGAAAGTAAACCTAGAAACAGAGGTGACACCTAGCGGTAGATACTTACGTGGTATTTCAGACTCGAATTAAGCAATATTATGATTTCTCTTTGTTCCGTGAGCTGAAAACATGTAAATACATTTAAAATAAAACCACTTGAATGTCAATCAATAAGATTTTATTGAGTCATTCTTCTGTGTAAATACCATACCATCAAATATAACAGATAGGTGAACGATTTACTATTGTTACATTTAAGAACGCACCACAGTCAGAATTACACCCATCTAATTTTCTATGGCACAGTCCATCACTCTCATGAGAGAAAGTCAAATATGAACATAGACATATGAGACAGACAAATGTCTCGCCCATTCTTCATTCGCCCATCGTCTCGTTCGCTGCAAACGTAAAAGGATTTTTCTGAAAATTAAATAAAGTATTATTTTAAGCAGCAGAATAGATTTATTTAATGAAAATTAATATACGCGAGTGTTTTTGAATATATATTACTTCCTAAAAAGGAATATTTAAAGCGCAAGGCGCATATTTTTGTAAAAATCTGAAATCAGATTCAACCCTATTCAGTAGGTAAGTGAAAATTTTTTTTTTTCTCCATGCATCTGCATGGATGCATTTTGTTCGTAATAAAACATGTTTCCAAGTTATGGAACATGTAATATTTAACAAATTAACTGGTGTTTAATGAATTTTTCTTTTCATTTCACCAGGGTTTTTAATAGGAAGTAGAATCTACTTCCCGGATTTTTGTGGAATATTTCACATGAAAGGCGTTTGGACACATGCGTCCACGTTCTGATTAGAACGCACTTTGGAGGCAATAGATGTCTCAGGATTAGGCTAATCCGCCCCATCCTGCATCCTACGCGGTGTAGCACTCCTTTACGCTACCGCCAACGCATTTTCGCGGAAATTTACTCCCATATTTTGAGGAGCAACGTGGGATACGTGGAAGCATCCATATCGTGGGATTTTTTTGATGGAAGCAGAGATCCGATCCACATGGTTCTCGATCTCCTACTCTCCAGTCAGCATTCCCTGTCTTCAAGATAATATTTTGGATTATTAATAAATAAAATTTACGCCAGTTTTATCACTTTAATGTGACCATAAGGTAACCCATTTATATTTTAATATATATTTGAACGCCAACACTCTGCGAAGCACCCGCTTCGGGCTACAAGCGTCAAGGTACGCAGCCCCCAAATCGTTCTATCGCACCATACATTGTGTGCATAGTCGGATCCAAAGAATTTTATACGAAAAGCACCTACTTTTTATTTATCCACGGACGGTGGAGACGCAGTGACGTCATCATTTACATCCTGAGATACTTACCTGATTGAAGAGTTCCTGGTATCCTGATAAGTTTTTTTTTTTTTTTTGAATTTATATCATTTATATTTACCTGATATTTTATTATTAATGAAATTCAATTACATTTATAGATCTATATATATATTTATATGTGTTGTTTTGTCCTTATTCCTGTGATGTGACTATTTGGAAAGTTTTTTTTTCTTTCGCGAATTTTTATTAACATCTATCAGTTCCGTTTCGGATCTCAGATACTGATAGAGGGTTTTCTATGCCCATTGGTTTTGGCCGCGTCGCGTCAACGTAAGCGTTAAAGTTTAGTTAATTGGTTTTCGGTTTTACTCCGAACATTCCGCTTGGAATATTTCTTCCGGTTCGCGCATTAAAATATACTTACTTTCAGTCGTTAATTTCGCGTTAAAGATTTAGTGAATCTGTATCTGAAGATACTCTACGTATCCAGTCATATATACATGTGTGTGAAGGTATACCCATTGGGGTCTTTTTCGAACTTTCGGTTCTTCATTTCGTGACTTCACGTTACGAACACTTAGTGAAAGTTTCTCACTCCACTTTTTTTTTGTTTCTTTTTGCACTCGTCTCGCAGCCTTGCTGTATGTGGACACACACTTTTTCACTTTCTTATTGAACCTATGGTTCAAACACTTTTTTTTTAAATCACTTTCCGGTTTGATCCTACCAAGGCGTAGAAGAGGACATCGAGTCTTATTTGAAACTTTTAAGGTTTCGTACTCCCGTAGTGGAACCGTAGCGATTGCTATATTGTGAGTTCCATTGGTTAGTCACTTTTCGTTCGTTCGTCGTACTTGTTATTTGTTCAGCGTGCCTAAATCAAAAAGTTTATCGGTATTTCAGTACCAGTGACCAACTGTGAGTCACTAAGAGAAGTAGAAGATTCTGTCTATGACTCATTTGAAGATCTAATTGATCTTTCACGGTTGTCTGCCGATACTAGTGTATGTCAGAATAGCGAAGTTAAGGTGTATCACTTTAACACAATTAACTTAATCATTTATTTCATTATAATCAATTTTAATTCCACAGCGTCTGAATCCAGAGGTGCACCACTGATTTCACCCCCGCTTGTAGATTAGAAAATATATTGATTTTTCCTTTGAATTATATTGTTGAAACATATATAATTAACTATTTTTGAACTATATTGACTATATAAATATATACCATCAATGATACACTTTTACCTCTATACATTTATACACAATTCTCTTGCTTCGTTATTATAAATACTTTACTCGGGAGCTAACGTCTTCTAAGTACTGTTGTGGTGTGGATTTTCGATAAAATCACTGCACCTTTCGACTGAGGTCGTACGTATACTTGAGGGCATTCGTCGCGTTTAGTTGTTTGTCTACATTCGTATAGTTTGAGTCGCGTTTATTCGTTTGTCGCTTAGTCCAGTTCAGTTTTTTTTTTTTTTACTTTGAAGAATAGTTACACAAGACAATCGTATATTCAGAAAACACAAACTATTCTTTTTTCTATAGATTAGTCATATCTAAGCGAGTCTAGAGTTACGATATGGATGCATATCCTATCTCACTGACGTTTAGTTTAATTTTTTTTTTGATAGTTTTCTAACGAGATATTAACGTAACATTATTTTTTTTATTTATTTTTTCTTTTTATTCTTTTTTTATTTTAAGATTAATTTTTAAGAAATTTTCTAAAAGAAAATCAATGTGATTCAGTTATTGTTGGAGTCTTAAGAACTCTTTTATAAGACAGTAAAAGTCATCATTTATTTGGAAATTTACTGACGTAATCAAAGTTAAAACATTATACTTTAAATAACGTAGGTTATCTACGTAGATCCTTTAGGATTTTTTCTATATAATAAATATAAAGTTGTTAGATATAAGTAAAGATTTAATAAATTGAATATTTCTGATAAGAATTTTTTGGAAAGAAGATTAAGTCGTTATTTCTTGATGTCGATATTAGTTGATATCGGATTTGAAGTTGGATTAAGTTTTTCAGTATTAATGATGCAGTGTTAAGTAAGTTGCGCAAGGGAGGGGTGGATAATTCCCCGGACAACATGGATCGGTGATCATATCATTTCAACGGTGTAGAGGTAGTGGAGATGAAGAGTCTGTTTTCTTATCTCGGTAGTAGAGGAGTTTTGGTTGTTTAGTTTTAGGATAATGTGTGGATAGGTTTTGTAGTCTCCCGGTAATCACATCAAGGGGTTTCAGAAAATTTATGGACTAAGTCCAAGAGGCATACCTGAAACATTAAGGAAGGGATATCTTGAGTTAATAGATATTTCCTTTGGGGTGGGTTACGATGCCATAAGAGGGTCATTTACAGCTTAGATCCCTCCTAACAGGTTTTATGGTACCTGTTTGCAATCCCAACCATAGGTCGGCCAAGCTTTAAAAATCGTGTACAGCCGGTTGACCGAGCTATTAGTACACAGCGTTCACCTCCATCTATGAACGGTATCTTAGCTCACATAATGTGTATTCTACCTTCCATAGTCGCTTGTCTGTTACATTCTGTAACTACCAAGAATCATATTTCTTTCCTTCGGGGATTTCTCTCATAGCGTGCGTAGTTGATCGGGCCCCAGCGAATAAAATTTATATTGTATTTTGGAGTTTTCAACACCCAAACTCCATAGGTCTGCAGAGATAAAAATTGTGACGGACGTCTAGTAGATCCCAGAGCAAGGACTTGCGACCCTACTGAGCTAGTTGTGGTGCATTCCTGCAGGCCGACTGCGATGGTCGATCTCGACCCTCCCTCAAATTCGGCTTTAGCTGTTTAGGTCGGTATTGTTAGAGGAATTTCTGGCAATAGGTGGTCGTACTGGCGAGAGTCGGAATTCATCCTTCCATTTTTGCGAAAATCATATAAGGAAATTTAGGATACTTGTCCATGGCGACGCTTCTTAGAAATTCTTATATGAGGTTGGTGTTTGGTACGATTGAGTCTAGGGTTTATTTAGTCACAAAGGTAAGCAATGGCAAGTGTTTAGAACCAGGCTTGCTGGAGGTGAAGGAGAAGAAGAGTACCTGACAGCCTAGCGAGCATTCTGATGCATATCTTACTTGAAGTTGTAGAGGATGAGGTATAGTAGAAAGATCTTGCAAGGGTTGAAGAGGGTAAGTATCTGTGGTGGAAGGATAATTATAATGATGGTGCCTTTTCGGATGAGTTAGCGTCAAAGGTAGCTTCTGCTTAGGAGTTCGGTTGAGATTCTTCTAGGTGGTTGAAATCTTACTATGGAGTGGTCATGTCCCGCTCTTGGATATATGTGCCTGGGGAATCTAACGGTACGTATGGTAAGTCAACGAAAAGGGAATGTCAGCAGTAACCATCAACAATGTGTATACAGCAGCCGTATCTCATGGGTATATATGAATACGTCACAAGTGGGCGTGTATGTATGTGCATGGATGCTGTGGTTGTATATGCATTTAAGGTAATAAAAGGGAAAAAGAAAAATGACAGTTGTATGTTGTATTATACTACAATGGTGTGTATTTTTCTTTAATCATATAATCATATTATAATTTACGTTACAGATTGGCGCCCAAAGTGGGGCCCGAAGTCGTTCGCTTGAGAGAAATTAGAATTGTTGTTTCTTGTTTTTAAGTTGATTGAAAAATTGTTGTTTTTGAGAAATTTTTGTCAGTTGAGATTTTGTAGTAGTGAGATTGTTTGGTCTTTGAAGGGATGTTAATTTTTCTTTTAGTTAGAGAAATGTCATCGAGGTTGATAATGAATTCTATATGTCCGGGATATTAGTGAATAGATTCCTGATTTTCGTCAGTTGCGTTAGGTTCATTGTTATATCCTCTACCTCTCGTTGATAGATACAATTAGTTTATTTGTCCGGACTGGTGAGTAAGTACTTCTAGTCGACCGTTGCGAATGGAACTTAGTATTTTAGACGGTAGCAAAGAAAGAGTTTTCGAAGTGATAGATGACTAGGTCTTCTGACCGGTGGTGGATGATTCACTCTCTACACACGTCAGCTGCAGAAGCTAAGTTTTCGTCTGCTGAGAAACTCAAATCCTTTGTCTCTTCTAGGGCGAACATCTTCTCACTTACCACTTTCCTTTAGGTAGAATTTCAGAAGAGATTTGTGAATGTTAGGATGGATAGATGGTGATAAGTCACTTTATGAAATGTTAACCGGTGGTGGGTGATCGATAGTCCCTACGCACGTCTGCAGTAACATAATAATATGAGGAGTCTCCAACTATTGATTCTGACGAAGCCAGTTTTTTTTGTTACACAATATGTTTAAAGACGCACACACTAATATTTTTTATTTGTTAATTGACTGTTGTCGAACAGTCAGATTAACTTCTTTTTTTGTTGAAATGAACGGATCAATGTGTTCGGGGGCTATCCACTTCCAAGCGCGGATGTTATAAGGTTATTGATTAAAATTATTTTTTTTTTTTGAAGTATTGAGAATTTGTTGTAAGACAGTATTTACAGAATTTTCAGAAAGTTTAGTACGTTTTGATAGTAATTTTTCTTAGGGTACGTAACTAAGAAAAGTTTTAGTTTTTTTTGTAGATTTTCTTTGAGACGTAACAAGGAAAAGTCTACGGTTTAGTGAGTTTTTCTTAGGGAAGGTAGCTAAGAAAAGTTCTAAGTTTTTTTTTGCGGTGTCGCAGTTTAGTTTAGACAAGATATTTAGTGGCAGTGTTGCCGAAGTTTAGATTTGTATTCATAGTGGCCGTGGTGTCCAGAATCAAGTTAGTTTAACATAGTTTGTTTTGACAGTGTTGTCATCAGTTAGTGCATAATATTTGTGGAGTCGCAACCTAAAACATAATATTTTTGGTTTAGTTTAGTAACTTCTTGATAGTAGAGGTTAAATTAGTTTGTAGTAGTAAGTTTTTGTTGGTTTCTGAGCCGGTAGTCTTTGGAATTTAACTACGGTTCGAAAACAAGAAAAGTCAGTTAAGTCTTTTTTTTGTAGGTATTATATTACTCTTCAAAAAAAAAAAAGGAAATTAATATTTCCCATTCAATAAATTAGGTATAAATTAAGTAAAACACTTAAGACTTTGAAGATTTTTGAAGTATTGTCTTTAATAGCCGAAGTGAATTTTTTTTTTTATTAGGATCTGCTAATCTACAAGGAGCCTTCTCTTTGTAAGATTATACACTCGTCTTGAATTTACCTAGTGTATTGAATCACTATACACGTTTTTAGATTTAAGCACTGTTTATTACTTTTTTTTGGTAATTGTTTTTTTTGTTGTCACTTTGTGTACAAGAGTCACGTATACAATTGAATGAGTGGGAGAGGAAGGAAAATAATCCGTCCAAGCACTTACAATTCCGATATCGTCGAGGTTGTAATCATGTCACCCACCCTACCGGCATATAGTGGCGATCAAAGTCAAGGAGAAGAGAGATTGGAAGACGAATCCGATCTGTTGTTGGATCAGACGGGAGTTATTAATGGAGATGCGCCCGCTAATAACCAGAACGTCAATACAACTCGTGAGGGTCAAGGACTGAGTCTTGGTCGTGCAGTCGATGACTCTTTCACACTTCATGAAGTAGTTTCAGCCGCTGTGGCACTACATCGTGAAGAAGACAGGCAAATCATGAAGAAGGAGATAGCTCAAAGTCAAGCCTTGTTGCTGGAGCAATTGACTCAACTTTTTCAAAACGTACCTCCACCCTCTAATCAACCTTCGACTTCCCAAAATCTAGCGCCCAGGCGAACAATAAGCCAAAATTCAGCTAAAGTAAGAACGGTGGATGTTCCAAATGGAACTACAGCGGGCAACCCTGCTACTCAACGTGTACCTTTAGTTAGGAGCTTGGATGAATATCCAACTCCGAATGCCGAACCAGCCGTTACAACGAATGTTCCATTAGAACATCCGGTAGACATGGCTCAGGGTTCGAATATTGATGATTTTCTTACGCGTATGAACGCAATTAATTTAGATAATTCACGTGATGATCCTTCTCCTCGGAGACAAGCACCTTCTAACGCTACTTCCTACAGTCGATTTCCACAATACCACAAATGGGGTATTAGGTTCGATGGGCGTAATATGTCCGTCGATGATTTCTTATTCAGGCTGGAACGCGTTAGATACAGCTATGGTGTCCCGTGGGATGAAATTACAGTGAATTTCCATCATTTCGTAACCGGACCAGCAGAGTCATGGTATTGGATGTACCTAAAAGGTAACCGACACACTTCGTGGCTCTCGCTACAATCAGGTCTCATCGAACAGTTCCGAAGTCTAGAAACAGATTCGGAACTGTCTCGTAAGCTTTCTGACCGTAAGCAACAATCGAATGAATCTTTTAATGATTTTTACGACTCTTTGATGTCAATTAATTCGAGGATGCGTATCCCGAAGTCGGATAAAGAACTTATCGAAATAATCAAAACCAACGTTAAAAGGCGAATGGGTGAGCTACTTATTACATTTAGTACTCACAGCCTAAGACAAATGGCTAACGTATGCCGAACAATTGAGAAATTTCTTGACCGACAGGATAATACGCGACCCTCATTGGTGTCGAATACACACCGACCTCCAATCAAGAGATTCGTTAACGAAGTTGCTGAAGGAACGGAAGAATTAGCAGTTGCTTTACCTGCTAACATAGAAGCTTTGAACAACGCTTCAAGAGAAGTGATTACCGGGAAGTGTTGGAACTGTCAAGTTGTAGGTCATGTGTTCAGAGATTGCGTAAATCCAGTAAAGAATACTTTTTGTTACCGTTGCGGTTTAGCTAATGCTTACAGCCCGACTTGCCCAAACTGCAAGGGAAACTTGAGGAGGAACAACCCAATATCCGGGGGGGTTCGCTCCGAACAGATAAACCCGGAGTTTTAAGTGCTAATGAATCTGCCACTTCTAAAACTCCCATCACTATTTTAAAACCAGTGTTAAAACCCGTTGTTAATGTAACAACACCAAAACTTAACTTGAATTTAGATATTAAGAAAAATGAATTATTAAAAAAACCTTTTCATGAAAGAATGAAAAATTATTATGAAGCCCGTAAACGCATAATGACGTTTCCGGAGTGTTGCGACCGTATAAGAAAGTTAAGGAGTAGATTCATGGAGAAACGAAACACTTATCAAAGCATTGCTTCAACAACGTTAGAAAAAGAATCGGGTGATCCTCGCCCGTATGTTACTGTTGGAATCCTAGGAGATAAACTGTTAGGACTTCTAGATTCCGGCGCTAGCATTAGCTGTCTTGGAGCTAACGCTCTAGAATATTTATCTAAGAAGAATGTTTCGTATAGGAGAATCAACTCAAATGTGTCTACTGCGGACGGTCAAAAGCAAAAGGTTTTCGGAATGTTAAAGACCGAAATCGAGTACAAGGGTGTTAAGCAAACTATTAATTTATATGTTGTGCCAACCTTAACACAAAAATTGTACTTGGGAGTAGATTTTTGGCGATTGTTCCAAATTGCTCCGAACATTATTTCGGGAATGTCATTCCAAATAAACGATGATTCGAAAGAGAAGTTGATTAAGCAATGTAGTTTGACAGAGGTAGAATCGACAAAACTCAATCAAGTGATACAGAGTTTTCCTTCGTTTGCGATGGAAGGTCTAGGTAAAACTGATTGGGTGGAACATAAGATTGATACAGGTGACGCTACCCCTATTAAACAACGGTATTATCTGGTCTCTCCGGTGGTACAAAACCTGATGTATGCAGAGGTGGATCGCATGCTTTCTTTAGGAGTTTTTGAGGAAAGCACAAGTCCATGGTCATCGCCAGTAGTGCTTGTCCGAAAGTCAGGCAAAGACCGCTTGTGTTTGGATTTCCGTAAAGTAAACTCAGTAACTAAGAAAGACGCGAGACCCATTGCGCATATTGAAGGGCTGCTATCTCGTCTTTCGGAAACACGCTTCATCTCTAGCGTGGATCTGAAAGATGCGTATTGGCAGATACCACTGGAGGAGAGCGCGAAAGAGAAAACAGCATTTACGGTACCGGGACGTCCCCTGTACCAATTTAATGTAATGCCTTTTGGTCTCTGCAACGCCGCTCAAAGTTTGACATACTTAATGAATTTAGTTGTCCCACGGGAGCTGCAAGACCAGGTATTTGTTTACCTAGATGATCTTTTAGTTGTGACTAAGACATTCGAAGATCATTTGAGGGTTTTAAGTATAATCAGTCGTGAATTGAAAAGAGCAGGTTTAACAATTAATGTTGAAAAATCGAAGTTCTGCTTTGAAGAACTCCAGTATTTAGGATATAAAGTAGGACAAGGTTGCCTTAAGGTAGATCCAGAGAAGATAACAGCTATTGTTGATTTCCCAACACCAACAACGACTCGTCAAGTCAGACGTTTCCTTGGTATGGCTGGATGGTACCGTCGGTTTGTTGAGAATTTCTCGACCTTGTCCTCACCTCTTACTGATACCTTGAAAAAAGGAAAAACATTTGTCTTCGGTGACGAAGCCAAAACTGCTTTTGAAAACATTAAACGTGCCCTGACTACTACACCTGTACTAATCAATCCCGACTTCGATAAAGAGTTTATAATTTTATGCGATGCATCTGCGTCCGGTATCGGATGTGTTCTCTGCCAGCGAGATGAGAATGGAGCTGAACACCCCATCTACTATTTTTCTCAAAAATTAAACGCTGCGCAGAGGAACTATTCCGTTACCGAACGCGAATGCCTCGCCGCGTTTTTAGGTATTCAGAAATTTAGAGCTTACATTGAAGGATATAAGTTTAGGGTAATAACTGATCATTCCAGCCTGAAGTGGCTGATGAACATGAAGGACCCAACCGGACGTTTGGCCAGGTGGAGTATGAGACTCCAAGGGTTCGACTTCGTGGTTGAACACAGGAAAGGAACACTTAATGTGGTACCTGACGCTCTGTCGAGAGTGTATGAAGCTGAAGCTTTAACGGCTGAGAGCTATATTGCCAGTGTTGCACATGTCGAATCCGAGGAGGTGCTCCACATTGACTTAGACGATCCGGGGTTCAAGTCCGATGAATACACTCAACTCATCAACCACATCAGCAAGGAACAAGATCGGTTACCTGACTTAAGAATATCTGAAGGATATATCTATAAGAAAACAAAGCACTCAGTTGGAAATCCTCTGTTGGATGATTTGACATGGAAGCTGTGGATACCTTCCAGTATGACGGAATCCATAATTTCCATGGCACATAATCCACCAAGAGCCTCACATGGTGGTGTCGTCAAGACTTTATATCGGTTAAGACAAAGGTTGTACTGGCCTGGTATGTTTGCACAGGTGAAACAATATGTTGACCGATGTGAGACCTGTAAAATGACCAAAGCTTCCAACACAATTTTACGTGCTGAAATGGGAGAAAGTTTCAAGGTCGAAAGACCATTCCAGCATCTGTATGTGGACTTTCTCGGTCCATATCCAAGATCCAGGAGTGGGAATGTTTTCATCGTCATAGTCTTAGACCAACTCACCAAATTTGTGATCATAAAACCACTAAGGAAAGCCACTGCAGTTGAAGTCATAAAGTTTTTACGTGACGATATTTTTCTTGTATACGGTGTACCCGAGAGTATTTTATCCGACAATGGATCTCAATTCATTTCTAAAGATTTTCAGGAGTTATTAAAGGTTTTCGGTGTTAAACACTACAAAACGGCGATTTACGCACCTCAAGCTAATGCTAGTGAGAGAGTTAATAGGTCTATACTAGCAGCTATTCGTTCTTATGTTGATCCTAAACAAACCAGTTGGGATGCACACCTTTCTTCAATTAGTAGCGCTTTACGCACTACAGTTCACTCTGCGTTGACAATGTCTCCGTATGAGGCATTGTATGGTCAGAGAATGGTGGAACACGGAGCGGATTACAAGCTGTTAAAAGATTTAGGAGGACTTAACAACTCTGAAATAGATTGGTTGCCTAAGGTAGCTAAAATGAACATTCTTCATACTTACTTGAAAACTGCCTTAGAAAAGACTCATGAAGCCTATGAGAAAATTTACAATCTCAGAAGCCGGACAGTTGACTTTAAAGTAGGAGATGTCATTTATAAGCGTAACATAGTCTTGAGTGATGCTGCCAAGCATTTTAGTGCAAAATTAGCGCCAAAATTTATAAAAGTAACGGTTGTTAAAATACATGGTAATAATTTATTTGAAGTGGTAGACGAAAAAGGATATAAGTCTATATCCCATACGAAGGATTTAAAAAAATAAATTCCGCGATACTACGAGATTTACTTCGTAGATCATGTTCTTATGCCCGCGCTCAGCTGTGCATGAGACTCTTATGTAGTTGTTTGTTGTGTTTGTTTTAATGTAATTTTTTTTAACAGGATTATAGTTTCTGGTAGAAGACTAGGAACCAGGTGAAATTCAATGAGCGATGACAGAAGGTCAGTTCATCTGGGATTTTCTTTTACATTCGATTGAGTGATAGTAAGAAGTTAGGACGAGTAGAACAGAACTTAGTTGAAGTCAAGTTCTCCTTTTTCTCAAGCTTTGAGACAAGTGGTACTGGTCTCGAATCTCGAGCTTTGTAGGGAAAAACTTGCTTCCACCACGACAAATGTCACCCTAGCGGCAACTACTGGTAACTCTATCTAGTCGCAACGCCAAGTGACATACACTTCAAAAAGAGTCACAACTCGAAAATTTTCTTAAGTTCCTCAAATGTAAGAATTCACCACCAGAATGGTTTGTTCAAAGGAAATCGTCATAAATAATAATTACATTTCTGCGGTGCTGTATACTTACGAAAATGAAACAATACTAGGAAGATAAGTGTTGTTCGAAACTAAACACACCTATTTCCGTACTGTCCACATGGTACGTGGCCGATAGCAAAGAGAAATGGCGGAACCAACTTCCGGCATTTTCGTTTCTCTTTCGACAACATGTTCTTTCTCAAAATCGACGCTTCTGCTTATCTCTCTCCCCACTACCATTCTGATCAGTCTGATAGTTCCAATGAAATAGTAGCATGAGATTTCTACTCCATTCCAGGCGGAGAAACTTGTCATTACTCGGTCACTCAAATATGACAGTTTAGCAAGAAGTTGATTTGTAGTCATCGTTAGTGAAAATTTCCGGCCGATCAAACGAAAATCTCATTGCAAAACAAAGTTGTCTTACTCATGGTTCCATTGAGACAAGTATTTAACAATAAAATTGATAAATGACGTAACTGTCATACCCATTGACAAGACAACCAATTTTGCAAACTCGGTTTTCTTGTCGAATTGACAGATCACTTTATGAGTAATAAAATGCAATTCTGATGTCATGTCCATGAACCTGATGGAAAACCAAACTCAGAAATGTCAGTTTCATTAATTTGCTAGTGGAGAAAGTAAACCTAGAAACAGAGGTGACACCTAGCGGTAGATACTTACGTGGTATTTCAGACTCGAATTAAGCAATATTATGATTTCTCTTTGTTCCGTGAGCTGAAAACATGTAAATACATTTAAAATAAAACCACTTGAATGTCAATCAATAAGATTTTATTGAGTCATTCTTCTGTGTAAATACCATACCATCGAATATAACAGATAGGTGAACGATTTACTATTGTTACATTTAAGAACGCACCACAGTCACAATTACACCCATCTAATTTTCTATGGCACAGTCCATCACTCTCATGAGAGAAAGTCAAATATGAACATAGACATATGAGACAGACAAATGTCTCGCCCATTCTTCATTCGCCCATCGTCTCGTTCGCTGCAAACGTAAAAGCATTTTTCTGAAAATTAAATAAAGTATTATTTTAAGCAGCAGAATAGATTTATTTAATGAAAATTAATATACGCGAGTGTTTTTGAATATATATTACTTCCTAAAAAGGAATATTTAAAGCGCAAGGCGCATATTTTTGTAAAAATCTGAAATCAGATTCAACCCTATTCAGTAGGTAAGTGAAAATTTTTTTTTTCTCCATGCATCTGCATGGATGCATTTTGTTCGTAATAAAACATGTTTCCAAGTTATGGAACATGTAATATTTAACAAATTAACTGGTGTTTAATGAATTTTTCTTTTCATTTCACCAGGGTTTTTAATAGGAAGTAGAATCTACTTCCCGGATTTTTGTGGAATATTTCACATGAAAGGCGTTTGGACACATGCGTCCACGTTCTGATTAGAACGCACTTTGGAGGCAATAGATGTCTCAGGATTAGGCTAATCCGCCCCATCCTGCATCCTACGCGGTGTAGCACTCCTTTACGCTACCGCCAACGCATTTTCGCGGAAATTTACTCCCATATTTTGAGGAGCAACGTGGGATACGTGGAAGCATCCATATCGTGGGATTTTTTTGATGGAAGCAGAGATCCGATCCACATGGTTCTCGATCTCCTACTCTCCAGTCAGCATTCCCTGTCTTCAAGATAATATTTTGGATTATTAATAAATAAAATTTACGCCAGTTTTATCACTTTAATGTGACCATAAGGTAACCCATTTATATTTTAATATATATTTGAACGCCAACACTGCGAAGCACCCGCTTCGGGCTACAAGCGTCAAGGTACGCAGCCCCCAAATCGTTCTATCGCACCATACATTGTGTGCATAGTCGGATCCAAAGAATTTTATACGAAAAGCACCTACTTTTTATTTATCCACGGACGGTGGAGACGCAGTGACGTCATCATTTACATCCTGAGATACTTACCTGATTGAAGAGTTCCTGGTATCCTGAAAAGTTTTTTTTTTTTTTTGAATTTATATCATTTATATTTACCTGATATTTTATTATTAATGAAATTCAATTACATTTATAGATCTATATATATATATATTTATATGTGTTGTTTTGTCCTTATTCCTGTGATGTGACTATTTGGAAAGTTTTTTTTTCTTTCGCGAATTTTTATTAACATCTATCAGTTCCGTTTCGGATCTCAGATACTGATAGAGGGTTTTCTATGCCCATTGGTTTTGGCCGCGTCGCGTCAACGTAAGCGTTGAAGTTTAGTTAATTGGTTTTCGGTTTTACTCCGAACATTCCACTTGGAATATTTCTTCCGGTTCGCGCATTAAAATATACTTACTTTCAGTCGTTAATTTCGCGTTAAAGATTTAGTGAATCTGTATCTGAAGATACTCTACGTATCCAGTCATATATACATGTGTGTGAAGGTATACCCATTGGGGTCTTTTTCGAACTTTCGGTTCTTCATTTCGTGACTTCACGTTACGAACACTTAGTGAAAGTTTCTCACTCCACTTTTTTTTTGTTTCTTTTTGCACTCGTCTCGCAGCCTTGCTGTATGTGGACACACACTTTTTCACTTTCTTATTGAACCTATGGTTCAAACACTTTTTTTTTAAATCACTTTCCGGTTTGATCCTACCAAGGCGTAGAAGAGGACATCGAGTCTTATTTGAAACTTTTAAGGTTTTGTATTCCCGTAGTGGAACCGTAGCGATTGCTATATTGTGAGTTCCATTGGTTAGTCACTTTTCGTTCGTTCGTCGTACTTGTTATTTGTTCAGCGTGCCTAAATCAAAAAGTTTATCGGTATTTCAGTACCAGTGACCAACTGTGAGTCACTAAGAGAAGTAGAAGATTCTGTCTATGACTCATTTGAAGATCTAATTGATCTTTCACGGTTGTCTGCCGATACTAGTGTATGTCAGAATAGCGAAGTTAAGGTGTATCACTTTAACACAATTAACTTAATCATTTATTTCATTATAATCAATTTTAATTCCACAGCGTCTGAATCCAGAGGTGCACCACTGATTTCACCCCCGCTTGTAGATTAGAAAATATATTGATTTTTCCTTTGAATTATATTGTTGAAACATATATAATTAACTATTTTTGAACTATATTGACTATATAAATATATACCATCAATGATACACTTTTACCTCTATACATTTATACACAATTCTCTTGCTTCGTTATTATAAATACTTTACTCGGGAGCTAACGTCTCCTAAGTACTGTTGTGGTGTGGATTTTCGATAAAATCACTGCACCTTTCGACTGAGGTCGTACGTATACTTGAGGGCATTCGTCGCGTTTAGTTGTTTGTCTACATTCGTATAGTTTGAGTCGCGTTTATTCGTTTGTCGCTTAGTCCAGTTCAGTTTTTTTTTTTTTTACTTTGAAGAATAGTTACACAAGACAATCGTATATTCAGAAAACACAAACTATTCTTGTTTCTATAGATTAGTCATATCTAAGCGAGTCTAGAGTTACGATATGGATGCATATCCTATCTCACTGACGTTTAGTTTACTTTTTTTTTTGATAGTTTTCTAACGAGATATTAACGTAACATTATTTTTTTATTTTTTCTTTTTATTCTTTTTTTATTTTAAGATTAATTTTTAAGAAATTTTCTAAAAGAAAATCAATGTGATTCAGTTATTGTTGGAGTCTTAAGAACTCTTTTATAAGACAGTAAAAGTCATCATTTATTTGGAAATTTACTGACGTAATCAAAGTTAAAACATTATACTTTAAATAACGTAGGTTATCTACGTAGATCCTTTAGGATTTTTTCTATATAATAAATATAAAGTTGTTAGATATAAGTAAAGATTTAATAAATTGAATATTTCTGATAAGAATTTTTTGGAAAGAAGATTAAGTCGTTATATCTTGATGTCGATATTAGTTGATATCGGATTTGAAGTTGGATTTAGTTTTTCAGTATTAATGATGCAGTGTTAAGTAAGTTGCGCAAGGGAGGGGTGGATAATTCCCCGGACAACATGGATCGGTGATCATATCATTTCAACGGTGTAGAGGTAGTGGAGATGAAGAGTCTGTTTTCTTATCTCGGTAGTAGAGGAGTTTAGGTTGTTTAGTTTTAGGATAATGTGTGGATAGGTTTTGTAGTCTCCCGGTAATCACATCAAGGGGTTTCAGAAAATTTATGGACTAAGTCCAAGAGGCATACCTGAAACATTAAGGAAGGGATATCTTGAGTTAATAGATATTTCCTTTGGGGTGGGTTACGATGCCATAAGAGGGTCATTTACAGCTTAGATCCCTCCTAAGAGGTTTTATGGTACCTGTTTGCAATCCCAACCATAGGTCGGCCAAGCTTTAAAAATCGTGTACAGCCGGTTGACCGAGCTATTAGTACACAGCGTTCACCTCCATCTATGAACGGTATCTTAGCTCACATAATGTGTATTCTACCTTCCATAGTCGCTTGTCTGTTACATTCTGTAACTACCAAGAATCATATTTCTTTCCTTCGGGGATTTCTCTCATAGCGTGCGTAGTTGATCGGGCCCCAGCGAATAAAATTTATATTGTATTTTGGAGTTTTCAACACCCAAACTCCATAGGTCTGCAGAGATAAAAATTGTGACGGACGTCTAGTAGATCCCAGAGCAAGGACTTGCGACCCTACTGAGCTAGTTGTGGTGCATTCCTGCAGGCCGACTGCGATGGTCGATCTCGACCCTCCCTCAAATTCGGCTTTAGCTGTTTAGGTCGGTATTGTTAGAGGAATTTCTGGCAATAGGTGGTCGTACTGGCGAGAGTCGGAATTCATCCTTCCATTTTTGCGAAAATCATATAAGGAAATTTAGGATACTTGTCCATGGCGACGCTTCTTAGAAATTCTTATATGAGGTTGGTGTTTGGTACGATTGAGACTAGGGTTTATTTAGTCACAAAGGTAAGCAATGGCAAGTGTTTAGAACCAGGCTTGCTGGAGGTGAAGGAGAAGAAGAGTACCTGACAGCCTAGCGAGCATTCTGATGCATATCTTACTTGAAGTTGTAGAGGATGAGGTATAGTAGAAAGATCTTGCAAGGGTTGAAGAGGGTAAGTATCTGTGGTGGAAGGATAATTATAATGATGGTGCCTTTTCGGATGAGTTAGCGTCAAAGGTAGCTTCTGCTTAGGAGTTCGGTTGAGATTCTTCTAGGTGGTTGAAATCTTACTATGGAGTGGTCATGTCCCGCTCTTGGATATATGTGCCTGGGGAGTCTAACGGTACGTATGGTAAGTCAACGAAAAGGGAATGTCAGCAGTAACCATCAACAATGTGTATACAGCAGCCGTATCTCATGGGTATATATGAATACGTCACAAGTGGGCGTGTATGTATGTGCATGGATGCTGTGGTTGTATATGCATTTAAGGTAATAAAAGGGAAAAAGAAAAATGACAGTTGTATGTTGTATTATACTACAATGGTGTGTATTTTTCTTTAATCATATAATCATATTATAATTTACGTTACAAACCCATCTTCTTACAGTAGAAAACTCTCAAGAATTTTACATTGAGGGAGAAGAAAATTCTTCACAGTTTAATGGTACTGAATCCCAAAACTACAAAGAGTTTTTTAAAATTGATGCGACTAAAATGAAACCAGCAACCAGCACACAAAAGCCTTATACACAAAAAACATACTACTACAACAAAAAAATATCCGGAAATAATTCAAAACCAATATATAATTAAACAGAACCAAAGCACTACTAACCAACTCCATCCAACAACGATAGATATACCATCTACATCACACACGCAAACCTTAGGTACAATATTGTTGTATTCGCTCTAATAATTATAACACATAACATTAACATATTTTTTGAATAAAACTTAAACAAATCTTTAATATTGTTTCTATTTCTGATTCTTTTTTTCAGAAGAAACAGAGTCCTCGCAACACTGTATAACACTTACACCAACAACAAGTAAGCAGGATTCCAGAGAACTTCAACCACAAAGACCAACATTTGGTAAGTTTACTTTGAAAGTTTTTTAAAGAAGTTTTTGTTTTAAATTGAACCGGACTTGGGCGCAGTCATATTGGCTGAAGGCCATACATACCTGTGATAATATATGCAGGAAATTCTGTAATACGGTTTTCACAACCGTTGTTTTGACAACCGTTAAAACGTCTTATACAGTTGACTCTATCTAATTCGAATTTTCTCTTATTTGAAAGTCCCCCTAACTTGAGTTCGATTCTTGGCATTTTTTTTCCGTTAAACGTATATGAGCTTACCAAACGTTCCCTTCAACAAATAATTTGACACGCACTTTGTCTTGACGAATCATCAAGGCAATTTGTTTCGATAAGGAAAAATCTCCATTGACTGGAATACTATCAGACCGGCATCATTTTTAAGAAGCAAGGACCAAAGAATCCGCCTGCCTTTATAGCAGTCAGTTATTCTTGATGTAACCAAAAATGAGTTTCATTTAAATGTACGTAGTCCGCGATGCATTTCACGCATAGATTTTCATGCGTTGTGCAAGCGTCAGTCGAATCATGATGAAATGGCAAACTTTAGATAAATCACAATGGTAGTTGACAAATTTCTGTCAATGAAAACAGAGCACATTTTTGTAGAGCATAAGATTTCCTACCATTTTCTATGTACAAACAAATTTGTATGTTTATGCTTCGAAAGCAGGTCATATTTCAAAATTCAGATGGTATAGACATAGACAGGCAGCAGTGTTTTAAAAAAAGCTTCTCCGTAAGCTTTGTACTTACCATTTTTGTTAATCGGTGTTCGAAAGTCCATAGGGCTGACAGAAATTCAGTTAAAATTATAATTAATATTTTATGTTGAAACATAGTTTAGTAAGAAACATAGTTTAGTTTTAAAAGGCAGGCATTTCTTAAGTTTCTTAAGTGCAGATGTTCTTTCCGTCAGCTAGCCTGTCATAATTTTTAAGGATTTATAGTTTACCTATTGCTTATGAAATCGACCACTTCACAAAATCTTTTCTATATTTCAGCCACTGGCTGGCTAGGAAATTCAATTTAAAAATCTGTACGTACTCAGGTAATCCCCTAGATATAGAAATCTGTCACCAGTATGAACATGTAGATCCAACAAATGAAAAAAGGAACAAAAATAGAATCCCCTCAGCACAAACTTCCAACATATTCCTCCAGAAACCGGATCCGTTCTCGAGATGTCTCGGATTCATCTTAATTGTACATTAATCTTCCAAAAGAGACGTGATCAGTGATCATGAAACACACAGAAGCACTTCCAGATACGTTGATGTGTAAATAGTTAGATAAAGAAACCAAAACTGGCACTCAATTGGATTAGTTTTCCCTGTTCATTCAATCAAACTTAGAAAACGAAATTAGAAAAAACAAGTTGCACTTCTCAGCGGGGACCATATTTCACCAAGCAACATTATTATTAGATCTTTTTAGTATATTTACTTCTGGAGTCCAAGGGCCACAATCCACAAATTGAAATGTACACGTAATAATATTTTTTAGCAATTAGCACGAACACGAATCACGAACAAGTAGCTAATTTTTCAAACAACAAATTTGACAGCTTGACACTTTATTTTTAAATGAATGTATTCAGGTTAAACAGAAAATTAATGAAGATTGAATGAATTCAGCAAATATTACTTAAATTTAAATCACTATCACACTATCTAATTGCAGATGCAAATTCAGATATTGGAATGCTCCTAAACAGCATGAGTGAGCTAAAGAACTTGGTTGCCAGCAATATCAAAGAGACCAAATATCTTCGAAGAGAACTACAAGAACTGAAATTAAATTATGAAAAAAAGGATGAACGTTTTCAAACCCTCCCTTCCTTGCAAATCCCATGCCAAACTATAAGGGATCTCAAGGAATTTGAATACAAAATAAACAATGATGGTGGATCATCGAAGGCATTCAATTGTTTTCTTTTGTAGGAGCGTTTATTGGAAAAAATGCCGGACCAGTCGCTTGAAAAATTCATAAGGCATAGCCTTAAGGCAATTTTTACTGATGAGGTTGCTTCTAAGTGCTCATATTACGGTAAAAATAATAACTATGAGATACAGCACCATGGATGTAAAACCGTAATAGAAGGTTAGCTGAAAATAAAAGTTATTTACTAAATTAAGTTTAAAGACACTTTTTTTCATTTCCAGAATGTGCAAGAAAGAAGTTTCCGTCAGCTAAATCCACGGAAGTAACAAATATTTTGAAAAAGTGGTTCCACTACGCGAAGGACAGAATCCGCCGTCAAAAAAAAATTAGCTTCTGAATATGAATCACAGCGTAGGTACTGATCTTGAAGTACCTATAAGTTTTTTTCTTTGTTTAATTTATTTTTTTTGTCTAATATAATTTTGACTGAAAATACTCATCAATGTGTTATAGGTATATTAAGTTTTTTTTAATAGCCTATTCACACCAAACCATAAACGAGCATTTACTCGTTTTCCGCAAAACGACTACCCAAAACGACTCGTTTTCCCATACATTTTTGATACCCAACTCGTTTTGCAAAACGACTCGTTTTCCGCAAAACGAGTTGCAATTTCAAAATGAACTACACGAACAGATCTTTTTGTGATGTTATTGTGAATAGACACTCAAAAAATAGAACAGCTGATGGCTTGCTTTGCTGTCAAAACAAATTCATTATTTCTGCAATTTGTTTGAAGACATTCTTTTTCGTGGCGGCGGCGGCGGTAAGTAATATTTTTTTACAAATGTTTGTATACCACTGTTCTTTTTTTTATTATAATTAGGTAGGTACACAGAAGACGAGGAGTTAAACAAGAGCTAATTCATCTCGACCAGAAATCAAGATGATATAACCCAGGAGGAATATGGAAAGTTTTACTAAACTCTGACCAACGACTGGGAGGACCATTTGGCTGTGAAACACTTCTCTGTGGATGGTTGGTTTTAATTCCGTGCATTTGCCCTGCTCTTTATTTCTCTTCGAGTACATCAAGTTGTACGTGCAACGTGCGTCGTGGTCGTGTGTTTATCAGCACAAAGTTCTCAAAGTCATTCGAAGAACTTGGTGGAGGATTGCATGGAACTGCGTGGACAAGAAGAAATACAATTACTACATCGTCATCTGGCGAAGACTAGCATTTGCTAATTAGCAGATAAGTGAACCGAATGAATATGCCAACGAACACCTCAAAGAATATTAAGGCAAACGGCTGGTATTTGTGACCAATGAAGGGTCGGAATCGCCTAAAAACAAGGGTGAGAAAGAGAACCGTGAAGAAAACAAAATAAAGTTCGAAAATGATTTTAAATAAATAAATATAGCTTCATTTTAAGTCTTTTTTTTTGTCGGCATCTTGATCGATATCTTCAACCTCACCAACATCTTCATAATTGAGCTCGGTAATATCAATTTCTTTCTTCACTTGACTTCCTAGTAGCGCTCTTTCTCGACGATCAACTTCATTGGATAGCCAATGAACTGCGATGGTTAACGATTTCCTTGTTCTTGCTCTCCTCCAAATATAAGGCCTGGTCCTCTACTTGATGCACAAAATATGTACCAAGGGCAGCAGCCAGCAGCAGATTCCCACACGTATTGCTCATCATCCTTCTGCTTCAAGGTGACAGACAGTCACTTTTTCGGCGACCAAGTAGGCAGAATAGAGACCAACATCAAACTGATATCAACACCGGCAAGGGCTTCCATAGGTTAATTTATGCTGCCTTATCAGTTTTAATTGGTTGCAATTCAAAAATTCAATTGTTTGTGTTCGTTTCAATAATTTTTTAAATAATAGGAATAACTTTAACTTGACATTTAAAATTGAAATGTCAAACAAAAACGAGTAAATGTTCGGTGTGAACGCTCTACTCGTTTTGGTAAACGAATAGCCAAAACGAGTGCGGTGTGAATAGGCTATAAATTCTCATTTTGGTTTTTTGTAAATATTTTTTTTTGCTTTTTTGTTAGAAATAAGTTTTTTTAAAGGCAGAAGAAAGTCCTAAATTTTATTTATGTCAAAACTTTCTTAACTTTATTCACATTTTCGTTTTTTGTAAATACTTTTTTCGTTTTTGTTTAGAAATAAGTTTTTTTAAAGGCAGAAAAAAGTCCTTAATTTTATTTATGTCAAAACTTTTAGTTTTAATCTTTTTTTTAAATAAAAATAAATTGATAAAAACAATAATTTTATCCCCCATGCTGTCCAAAACTGTGAATTGCCGGGCTTTTCAACGAATCGATCAATTGCATCCGTATGATGTATTTATTTTTCGTAGAACTTTGCTGCAATTCACAGTTTGGGAGCTTGGCAACAAATTTTATCTACATTTTGTTTTGGAAAACAGAAATATTTTCGATACTCGAACTCGATTGCTTCTACATTTTTTTTTTCAAATACGTTTTTAGTTCATATTTCGCTGAGGGGGGCGAGCTCGCTCTCTTTCTCTCTGGGGAAGCGAGTCCGTGGGAATTCTAATTTCCATACTAAATGGAGCCGACAAACGTCATTTTACGGCTCCGTATTTGGGTCCGTATGCGGAGTCTAGTATGTGAATTTGACTCCACGCGTGGATCCAATTCGGATCAATTTGCTTGAAGGGATCTAAAACCGATTGAGGGGGGGAACACACTAGGAGTGTTTGTGTTGGGAAATGATTCTCTCTTTTTTCTTGTCGGGAGGGGGGAATGCTAGCGGAGGGGGCTCATTCGAGCTAGAGTGACTGACGTTCAACGGATCCTATGTACACGGGCTTAAGAATAGTTTTTTTTTGTGTGGCAACATTCTAGGGCGAACCAAAATCCCAACGGGCATATAGAGTTAGTTCGCTATAGCAATTGAAAGAGTCCGATCCGGTCGGTGGATAATTCCGAGAGTAAAGTCCGGTAGAGAGTTTAAATTTCTATTTGAAAAAGTTGAGTTTTAATATTGTGTTTTTTTTTTGGGTTTAAAGGTAATTTATAGATACGTGTGGTAGGCGTGTGTGGGCGGTTCCCCATTAAACTATTATCTTTAAAGTGCTCAAAGTTGGTGAGGTAATTTTTATAAAAATTCAATAAGTGTGGAAAATGGTGGAATAAATGTAAATTACCTGTAGGGTTTGGCGTGGAGGCGGTCATCGGCGAAGGTGAAGTCGGTGCCGCCATATTATTTTTGGTCATCACCTATAAATTAAGAGCAAGAACAAAACCGTGACCAACTCAAGTAATGGAGATAGAGGAAACCACCGCCTAACAAGTATTTGTATTGTTTTTTTTGTCTTAAAATATTTGTATGCAAGACATATTCAATGGTGAATGTCCCTCACCAACAAGAAAAGTGTTATACGTTTTTAAAAGAGATTCGAAGACATGCACCCATTACCAGGAGACTGTTATAATTCCCAAAAATTAAAGTTATAGTGGAGCTAACTAAGGCACTCAGCATTTCCGCCGTGCCACTTAGAAGAAACTGAAACCACTCATCATTCGAAACGAAGACCGAAGGAAGCGGAAAACACAACCCTACGTTCCACATCCGGAACTTAACAACAGTTGGGTTTTAAATCTACAAAACCAAGTTTTTTTATGAGATTGGGGCTAGCGAACAAGTTGTCTATATTACTCGTAACTTTAGTTTTCTAAATTATATTTTAATATAACATTTTTTTATTTTTAATTTTTCTTATGAAATGAGGATTTTAATTTATTTTATTTATTAGTAGTGTTTTTTTTTTTGCTGGTAATTTCCTATATTATTTATAATTGTTTTTTTATTGCTTTAACGTCATTTCCTTTTTTTTCCTTGTAAAAGGACCAAAGGGGACTTTAAAGAAAGGTTTAAGGCGACGTTCCTGACGGGCTGAAACTGGTTTCCCCCGTTTAAATTTTTATTTCGATTATTGGTAACCATCTATAGAGCGCTCCATAGGTAGGTGCGGGTAAAAGACCGAGTTGGTCCATAGTGGTGATCTGTGGAGGGTGAGGCTGGGCTACGCCTTATTTGTCGTCGGTTACGCATTCGTCTCATTTCAACTTCTTCTTTAGGGTTGCCGTCCGAGTCCTTGTAGTTGTAATTTAAATTTTTATTGTTTTTCTGATCATTACCAGTTTTGTTAGATTGTAAGTTTTTTGTTAAATTGTATAGTAGTTGCATTCCAGATACCCACCAAAAGAGAAAAGAAGAGTAAAACTAAAATTTATTTTGAATTTGGAGATTATTTTATTTATTTTAAGAAATTTTGGTTTGTTATAGGGTTTTCACACCGAGCCGAAAACCCGGTTTTCGGCTAAAAGTTTACGAAAACCTGAAAATCGTTCACACCGGACTTTTCAAGTTTTCGTTTGACATTTCACTTCATTTTGACAACTGACTATCAAATTTTGTATCAATAACTTTTTCTTAGCTGAAAACCGTGAATCGTTTAGATAATATTTGTGAAAAAAATTAATTCTGACCAATTAAAACTAATTTTTCTTCATAAGAAGAAAATGGAACAAAGTATGACCATTTTGTTAAACTTGACTTCATCTCAAGCTGCTTTCAGAAGCAGAAAACGTCGTTATATATTGCAAATCCTAAGACTTTGGCAGAAAAAAAAGCATTGATGAATGCAATGAATAATAGTGCAAGACCAAGGAGCATGTGGACAAAAGTAAGCTTCCAATAACAATTAATTTACACAAAGAATCTTTATAAATATCTAAATATCGCAGATTCGTACAAGCACTTTTTGGGAAAAAGAAGTGTTGGAAAACGACAATAATTACTTTAAGCAACACTTTAGAATGACTCGCCAAACATTCAACATTCTCTGCAGAGAACTAAAAAGTATGGAATTGCGGGATACAAATTTTAGGAAGTGTATACCTCTAGAAAAAAGAATAGCCATCGCCATATTTACGCTGGGATCATCTGCCGAGTACAGGACCGTTTCAGCAATCTTTGGGGTTGGTTGCTGCTTCCAGCATGGACATGAAAGGAAGAGTATGCTATCCAACAATTAACCGATCCCAAAAGTCTAGTACAGCAACCAAGGACTCATTGATTGCTCCATTTGCCACCCTTAAAGTTCTCTTAAAATTTTTGGAACGTAATGACGATTTCGAATTTATTTAATACGTTTGGATTTTTATTTCCATTCATTTACAACACATTTTTTTCAAGATATACTCAATTAAAAACATTAATTTCAAAGGCCAATGACGTCTAAGATATACATAAATATTCTATTATAAAATAATTAGAAGACTACCATCCTATGGTTGGATCAGTCGATAAAGATTGAATCTTCAACATCAGGTTATAAATTCTCAACGCTGGACCCAACTTAATAGCCAATCTATTTACAACATCCGAACGTTTTAAAAGTAATAACGACTGCCCATCTATGTCTTGATCTTTGAAAACTTCCGCCTCATTGGGATAGAACTAACTTGTTAAAGTACTCAGTAACTTGGCTAGCTGACCAGTTCTTGACGACTGGTATTTCAGACGAATCGTGATTGTTTGTTCTCTGTTGTTGTTTAGGATTCGGCAAAGACTCTAAAACAGAACTTGGTGAGGGTGACATGCTGGCATTTGGTGACGGACGTAAAATAGGACTTTGCGAAGGCAGTTTCTTAATAACATCGTTTTCAATTTCTTCCGAATGGACTGTTCATACTTCGGTTGCAATATTTGCTTTAGTGTCCACATCTATTGACTCCGGTGGTGTAGGCAGCGTTGGCGGAGCTGGGGTGCCCAAAACTTTCAGCAAAGACTTGGCTTTAGGAATTGTACACTTTGAACAAAACCATTTAGGATGTGTCGGAAATCGAGCCATACTTGGGATGTGACAAGCAAAGTGAAACGACTTAACACACTGTGTACATGTTATAAGCTCTCCCTGAAAACAAATTTATTTGATACATTAACAGGTCGTCTGTTTTTGGGTATAATAAAACTTACATCTTCAGTCCCCTCATAACAGGATGCACATATTTGGCAAACTTCACTTGCACCTCTTGCGTAGATAAGTTAGGTACTTTATTTTGTTCCTGTAGAAGTAATTAAATATAAAAAAACATTAACAGCAGGTGTCTGTTATTTGCATTTTTAGTCAATACTAGAATAGAATCGCCCATTGGCCAAAATTCGGCCAAAACTGTGTGTTTTTTTTTTTTTTTTTTTTGACGCTTTTTAGGTGTGTTTGGAAAGGATAACAACAAACTTAGATGTGTTCAGAAAGAATCACAACAAACTTAGGTGTGTTTACTTTGTATTCCAACAAGTTTTCGACAGGTTTTATATAAAACTAGTTGTTTTCGAAAACTTGTGTTTAGCAAAAATGTATGGTAAAATTTGTGTTTTCGTTCAGGTTTTGGGGGTTTTCAACGAAAACCGTGTTTTCAGCTCGGTGTGAAAACCCTTTTACATACAAAAATATATGTTAAAGATTTCCAACTAGTATGAATTGTCGGTCTTTTTTAATTTGGATTTGGTGAAGTTAAGCCAAAAGATGAGTTGTTAGGTTTTTAACTTTTCAGGGGGTGGGAGGGGCAGCAGACATGAACGAGGCGGCGTAGTGCGTTCCAGCAAGTTTGATGTCCTTTAAGGGGAATCCTAAACATATCGCCAATGGGATTCCAGGTGTGGTGGGGGAAGGCATCGCTGCAACAACATCTGCAGTGTTCTTTTCGGCGAGTGGTGATTGAGAGTGTGAGTTTGAGATGAGTTTTTGTGATCGTCGTTGGCATATTTGTTTTTAGTAGCGAGGTGAGGTCCAGAAGGGGGGCAAGATCCCCCCCTTTTCCGGCGAGCTTAGCCGCGCATCGCCAGCATGTCATGGCCCCTTCTTCTGGACATTCTTTCCATCCTGGTTCCTTACCCTTTCCTTTCCTAGAATCTTTTCTTTCGTACTTCTCCTTTTAGTTTCATCCTGTCCTTTTAATCCTTCTCTTAATCCGGTATTCGTTTTTTTTTTTTTGGAATCCATTTTTTTTTCCTCCAGTCCATTCCGGATACACATCCCATCCTACTCCCAAACCCAAACTACCTCCCTTTGCCCCGTTACAATAGTTTTAAGTTAAAATAAATGAATTGTTGGCACAACAGCTCCAAGCGGGCCGGGGACTGTGACTTACAGTTTTAAGTTTACATGAGTGAATAAAATACAATGCAATAAAATACAAATAAAGTGCACGACTGAGTGGGACGAATTTGCTCTAATGTGTGACAGTGGTCTTATGGTTAGAGATTTTGGAAAAAAAGGGGAAAAACGATATGAAATTTTATTGATCACTTAAAAATCACAAAAAAGTTGACCGCCTCCTCTGCGCCAACTATAGAGGCATAAGCCTTTAAGACATCGCCTATAAGATCCTGTCCAGCGTTTTATGTGAACGTCTCAAGCCGTTTGCTGAATGCGGCTTCAGACCTGGAAAATCTACCACCGACCAAATATTCACATTACGCCAGATCCTGGAGAAAACCCAAGAGTATAACATCGACACCCACCACCTGTTCGTCGATTTTAAAGCCGCCTACGACAGTGTTAATAGAGTTGAACTGTATCGTGCCATGTCTAACTTTAGAATCCCTGCTAAACTGATACGCCTTATCAGGATGACGTTGGAGAATGCTCGCTGTTCCGTCCAAGTTGGTAGAGACTGAAACTGAAACCTTCGAAACCACCAGAGGGCTAAGACAAGGTGACGCACTGTCATGCAGCTGTTTTAATATTGTGCTTGAAAATGTAATACGGAGCACGGATGCCAGTACATCAGGCACCGTTTTCAATAAATCGACACAATTACTTGGGTTTGCTGACGACATAGATGTGATAGGAAGAACAAAGCGAGCAGTAACCGGTGCTTTCACTACTATGGAGTCAGCAGCAAGCAGAATGGGGCTGAAAATAAACGAGGACAAGACGAAGTATATGCTTTCATCAACAAAAGTCCAATCCCACCACCGACTTGGTCAGAACGTAACCATTGATAGGTATAACTTCGAGGTAGTCAGTGAATTTGTCTTCCTGGGCACTGCTGTAAACACAGGCAACAACATCAGCGCTGAAATCAAACGCAGACTAACTCTTGTTAATCGCTGTTTCTTTGGGCTGAGTAAGCAATTGAGGAGTAAAGCCTTATCGAGAAGAACCAATGTGACACTGTATAAAACACTCATCATCCCGGTCCTGCTATATGGTGCGGAAGCATGGACCCTCTCCCAATCGGATGAAAATTCACTTGGAGTCTTCGAGAGAAAAGTTCTGCGTACGATCTATGGTCCTGTCTGCGTAAATCGCGAAAACAACGTTTGGAGAAGAAGATATAACAATGAACTGTACGAGCTGTACAGCGACATAAGCCTAGCCAGAAAAATTCAAATCCAGACTAAGATGGCTGGGCCATGTAGAGCGAATGGACATCGACGCTCCAGCTCGTAAAGTCTTCAACGCCAAACCCGAGGGAGTCAGAAGCCAAGGTAGACCTCATCTTCGATGGAGTGACCAGGTAGAAAGAGACATCCGTCAACTTGGAGTAAGAAATTGGAGACAGCAGGCTAGAGATCGAGCCGGCTGGAGGGGCATTCTCAGCAATGCCTTGGAGTACTACGCTCCAGTGGCGCTTAAACTTAAAAATCACTAGTTTTTTGGAAAAAATGAAGTAAGCCATCTGATTCCGTTTGCGGTTTAGAATTTTAAGAAATGTTTTTTTCGAAATCCTTCGACCAGTTTTTTCAAAAAACAGTTTTTTTTTTTAAACTTTTGGAAAATATATTCCAAATTTTTTTTTTTATCAACAAAACAAATTTTAAAAAAACATAGATTAAACCGTTTTTGGAGGTGGTTGGCCTGTTGTCACATCTACTAATACCCTCCGCAGGTTCTGTATTACTAGAGGGGGCTCCAGAGCCCGAGCCTTGAGATCTGACATCCAGAAAACTTGTTCCCATTCCGGTGACACAACCAAATACTCTCCCCGAGCCTTGTTCAAGTGTGCCAGGACTCTTGGCATTAAGCTGGGTGGTGGAAAGATCCAACCTAGGCAATGATCCCAAATCTGGCTGAATGCATTTATGTATGTTGCTGCTTGATCTTTGCAGTCTATCGATACATAGTTTTTGAGAACTGCTGTCTCCCGAGAAGCGAAGAGGTCTTCCCCACTTTTCAAAAACTTACGCAGTTGCTTGGGGCAGAAGATGCCACTCCGGTATAGGGCGACCCCTTGATAATCTGTTGGCTATTCCGTTGTACCTTCCCGGAAGATAAGAAGCGGATATTGTTATGTTGTACCGATACCGATCGGTCTGACGAAGAAGCTGATATGTCAGGCTTAGTAAGTTTATTGATCTTGTCCCCCCCCCCCCTTTCGTATGTAAACCACCAAAGTTCGATTGTCTGACTGGTGAAGAATGTGTGCACCTCTCAAAACAGATGCCTGATTGTCTATGGCCATCAATACGGCGTAAGCCATCTGATTCCGTTTGCTGTTTAGAATTTTAAGAAATGTTTTTTTCGAAATCCTTCGACCAGTTTTTTCAAAAAACAGTTTTTTTTTTGAAAAACTTTTCGTAAATATATTCCAATTTTTTTTTTTTGAGTATGCCAACTTCGAGCACTTTGCTGTTTTTATCAAAAAAAAAAAATAAAAAAAAATTAAACCATTTTTGGAAAAAACAAAAAATTAAAAAAAGTTAAAAACAAAACAAATTAAAAAAAAATTAAACCGTTTTTGGAAAAAACAAAAAATAAAAAAAAATTTGAAACTTTTTTAAAAAACTTTTTTTGGAAAATTTAAGAAATAATATTATTTCGTTTATAAAACGGGTTAAAAATTTCATCGAAATTCGTCATGTGACTTACGAGAAAATCGGATTTCAAAAACCGGTCCTATTGGAGGTACCGTTATAAGACTTTTCCTGAAAAATCTGTTCTAACCAAAACATAAGGTTTACTCAAAAAACACCAGAGTTTTATCAAAATTGTAGGAGCCGTTTTTGAGATAAATGAGTTTTTCATATATGTGGCAGGTACCGTTATTTTTGGAGCTAGAATGCTAATTCCAAAAACCCCTCTGTAGGACATCATAATAATACTATGTACCAAGTTTGCAGCGAATCGGTTCAGCCGTTTAGGCTGTAGGTACCGATACAGACAGACGGACAGACAGACAGACAGGCAGACAGACAGACAGGCAGGCAGACATACAGACAGGCAGACAGACAGAATTGTTGGACCCACTTTTTTAGGCTTTTCTATCATCGTAATGTTATGTTTGATTGTCGTAAACAAATTTTTTTTTACGAATGCATAACTTGCCTTATAGTACCTATAATCGCATGTAAAAAAATAAACGAAGTATACGCCTTCGTCAGGAAAAATCCCATGGCATCCACCACCGACTTTGTCAAAACGTTATCAAGGAAACACTCATCATAACATTACTGCTATTATGGTGCAGAAGTATTTACCCTCTCTCACAATCTGATGATAGGTCCTTATGAGTACCGAATAAGAAAATATCAGAACAGATAAAACGATGAGATATATTTTATGTACAAATCAGAAAAATTCATATTCAATGATTAAGATAGCTTGGCCATGTAGAGCAAATGGACATCAACGTTCCATCTTGTTGAGTTACCAACGCTATACCCCTGGGAGTAAAAAAAAGTCAAAGTAGACCTCATCTTCGACGGAGGGAGAACTCGGTTTACTTACTAGAAGGACGTATTAAGTGAGGCCTAGGAGCACCACAAACTTAAAGGGCAATTAATAATTAATACTTCTTCTTCTTATGCTGGCTCAACTGGAGGTTGGTGCTCCTAGGTCTTGCTAAGTATGCCCCTCCAGCCGGCTCGATCTCTAGCATGCCGCTTTCGAATTTTTCTGGCTAGGCTTATGTCGCTCTACAGCACGTATAGTTCGTTGTTCGTTGTATCTTCTTTTATCTCGAAGACTGCAAGTGAGTTTTCATCCGATTGGGAGAGAGTCCATGCTTCTGCACCATATAGCAGGACCGGGATGATGAGTGTTCTATATAGGTAGGCTCTATTCCTCAATTGCTTATTCAGCCCAAAGAAACAGCTGATTAGCAAAAGTTATTCTGCGTTTGATTTCAGCGCTGATGTTATTGCCTGTGTTTACAGCAGTACCCAGGTAGACAAATTCACTGACTACTTCGAAGTTATACCTATCAATGGTCACGTTCTGATTAAGTCGGTGGTGAGATTGGAGTTTTGTTGAAAAAAGCATATACTTTTCAGTCCCACTTCTTCTTCCTATCACGTCAATGTCGTCTGCAAACCCAAGTAATTGTGTCGATTTATTAAAGATGAATTAATTTAATAACTAATTTTATATATTTATTTATATATTTGTTTGTGAAAAATAATTACTCGAAAATAAAATATTAAAAATAAATAGTATAGTAATGTTGGTGATAATTTAGAACATTCGCTACACCCCACTTCCACCAACTTTTGTACGCTTTTTACATCTTTTTCGTGTGATAAATACATTCGCCGCATGCATTCCAACTGACTCTACCACATATTCATTTGGACCTAGCGAAACTTTTCTCGATGATATCGATGTATCACACTCTGATCTCTCACTTTGATTCAATCCCTCAGCAACTTCCAAGCTATCTTCACCAACTAGTTCTCGATCATCGTTTCTCTGATCAAGTGAACTTTCCCCATTCACCGATTGTGCATAGGATGGCGATTGAAACAAGGAACGCATACGATTGTCAATCTCTTGGTACTGAACATCATCATCGTTGGCACTGTAAGCTAGTGGCGGATCATCGGGAAAGACATCATTTAAAAATATTTTATGATGAGTTGGAGTTATTGCAGTAATAATAGATTTTTCTTGAAACGGCGATCGCTGCTGTTCTTTAAAAGATTTACATTGATTTATGTCTAAGCCATCACAAGATGTTGGATCACAGATGTTGATAGGAGAAGGGATGGGACAGTCTTGACGAGGCTTTTTTGGTCTTTTTGCTTGTACAAATGTTTCTTCAGTTTTTGCATCTAACGTTGCAGATAGTTTTCTTTTCTTTTGCCTTCTTGTTGCCTTTTTATGACGCTTAATTTTTAATAAATGTTGTTCATTTTCTCCGTAAGATGAAGACCCAATTACATCAACGCTTTCGTCACTAGGAAATTGTGGAATGCCTTGAAATTCACCTGATGCTTCTAAAAATTCCTTTGAAATTTTTTTCAAAAATTCTTTCAAACGTAGGTCTGTGGTTTCATTTTGGGTATGTAGTTTATCAAGAATATCGTCAACACTTTTAGCAGTTTCGAGTGAAGAATGTAATTCGTCAGATTCAATCTGACTCAAAGGAGAAGACTTCTCGAGAGACTTGATTTTAGCAGTCAAATTTAACTCATTACTGTCGGAGGTTAAGTTGTTGTCTTTATACTTAGAAACTGGACAAATAATCGAATTGTTTGTCTTATGTTTACGTTTTTCTGTGGAGTCTTTTAATCCGGGCCCTTCTAATTCTTCTTTAAAAGAATCTTCGATATAGCTTGCAGAAGCTTTTTTAACATCGTCGTTGCTGTTAGAACTATCAAGATTCTGAGTTGTTTTTCTTTTGTACTTTTTTTTGCTACGAGTTTTTGCTTCGTCCGGATTAGGTGCAATAGCATTAATCTTCGAAGAAGATCCTGTTGTAGAATTATCAAAATCACAATCAAAGGCATCTGTTAACTTTGTATTCTTATTCTTCTTTTTCTTTATATTTATCTCAGTCGGGTTTTCTATTATTCCCTCGTCCGAACAAGACATCGATGATTGGTAATTACATGTTCCTACAAATATGTGGCCAGAATCCATGAAATGTTTCATCATCTTTTGTTGTTTGACAGGTTGCTCTTGACATGCGGAGGCACAATTTTTGTTGATAGCTTTAGTATTATCAATAAGAGAAGTGGTAGAGTTTCTCCAGATTTTCGCATTAGTGACACTACTAATTGAGTTATTTTCATTTGAATCAGTCATGATAGCGACCTCTGTCTGCTTATTTTCAGTGTTACAAAAGTTGGTATCATTTTTTAGGTCTTCAGCAAAAGAGAGGGTTTCGTGTGTTTCGTTCACTACCTTAGATATTGCTTCAACAAAATCCGTACATTTTTTATCAGTTCGTTTTCTTTTAATGGTTATGGAAAATGATTGGTTTTTAGTTTCAACTTCATCTAATTTAGAAACTATAAGATTTTCATTTTCTTGAGGTTCTTTTATTGATGTTTGATTTTCTTTGTATACTAAACTTACTTGTTGCACATCTAACTTTTCAAATTGTTTTACTTTTGATTCAATGTGGCTTGTACTTTCTATATCATTTGTAGATCCTGTATCTTGAGCTTTAATCGGTGGTAAGCAATTTCTTTCATAACATTCATCAGTTTCAAAATTTAATTCATGTTGATCTTTTTGCAAGGCTTTTTCTGATGGAATAGGTTTCTTTTCCTTGGCATTTTTACTTGTCATTCTAACCGATGATTCATTCTCAACGTTTGTTGCAGTCTTATTGCTATTTATAGGAGTTTGTTCTTCTCGTATCTCAAATCCCTTTCCAAAGGAGCCATGTGATATCTTTGATAAGCCATCATTAGTTTCTGATTTATTTTCATCGGGAGTTTCTTCATGAGTGGTGTTTGCCTCCAACCAGGCAATATTAATCGGATTTATTTTCTCAGAAATTGAAGACCCTTTAGCCCCTGTTCCAGTTGACAAACTTGCGATATTCCCCTCAACTTCGTTTATGTGCCCTGGAACAGTTTTGGACAAATCATATTTAGTATGTGCAGAAACAGAACTGCTTACATCTTTGGATTCAGTATATAAACCGTTTGCAATTATTGTATTCGGAATTTTTTTCAAGTATTCTGTACGTTTTCGTGGAGTTTTTATCTTTTTGCGGCGACCAGATGATACAGACTCCGAATGCGAATGAGAGCTATCAAATCCATCTGCTGAATTAGATATTTTTTTGGGCGAATCAAGTGAAGGCAGCGACCGTATTGTATCAAGTTCTGTTGTTGAGTTTAATACACTCTGATTTGTCGTTGAATTATTGGTATGAGTATGGCATTGTTCGTCTTTTAAAGGCTTTGTTACTTTACCAATATCGATTGACCGAACAGGTTCTTTTTCAGAAAGAAGATTTTGCATAAAACCGGTATCTTGTTTTCCTTTAAAATAATTTTGTGGACTTTCTAAATTTCCGTTAGGCGAAGAAACATCTTTTTCAATACCCGATGTCGCTTCTGCTGAAAGGTTGTGATTATAGGTTATTTCATTATGAACATTGTATGGGTGTCTTGAAGGCATTGAATTAAAGAGTTCATTTTGGCCGTTGATTTCTTTGTCAGCAATAATTGAATCAAATGCATTATTATCTTCATTTGCACCCAAAAATGGTTGAACACTATCGATTGGATTTATGATAGGTACACAAGCAAATAAGCTTTCCGAAAGTATATTTTTTTCGAAACCTGTTTTATGATTTGATATCTTCTGGGGACTTTCTCCGTTTCCGTTAGATGTGAGAAACTTTTTGTTGTTGTAGCCTTTTGTTGAAGGAATCCGAACATTTTCTTTGGCGTTCGATTGTTTATTTGCTGATAGGTCCTGACTCGCGTTGACTTTAGTATGAAAGCTCAGTGGATGGGATGAACGAAGTAGTTCAGCCTTTTCATCACTTTCTTTGCTGCTATTGAGTAATGCAAGGGAATAACTTTCTTCTTCAGCAGGCACATTTTTAGGCTTTTCTAGTTCAAGAGGCACATTTTTAGCCTCTTCCAATTTAAACTCTGTATTAATTACTTCTTGGATGTTTTCATTCAATCCCATACATTCAACATGTGAAATTTCACTAAAAGACTTTTCTTGTTCTTCGTATTGAGATAGTCTCACCGTTTCAGTCTCGATTTTTTTGTTGTTCTCCTCATTTTCGCTTTCCTTAGAATTTTCAATGAAATCATCCTTTTCCGATCTTCCAGATTGAACATTATATATATTCAGTTGATTGTCACTACAGGATGTGTTGGAATCGGATTTCAGGTGGGATGCTGCTGAAGAACTTTCAACTTTATGGTATGTACGCCATTCCCTTTGTTCTTTGTTAAGTTGACCTTTTCTTCTATTTAGAGCGCTCAAATTGGAATCAACATTTGGAGGGCTGTCATTAAATTTGAAATAAGTAATATATTGAGCGATATTAGAGCCTTGATTTCCTATGGGCACATCGACCTCTGGAACAGGTGCCTGTTCTGATGGTATTGCAATACACTCGGCCTTTTTATTTAGTTCCACAGCGTTTTCTTCACCACTGTATTCAAACGATGGCATATCTTCATTCTTTGGTTTTACTTGTTTACTTGCTTCAGAATCCTGAGATTTGTTGCTGATTTTATTTTCATCGTGCACAGTGGAAAATGAGGCTTCAGATACAGATTGTTCTAACACAGGATTAATTTTATTTTCATTTCTGTTCGAATTGTTTTTTTCTTCGATTGCTTTTTCTTCAGTCTTTTCATTGATTAATCTACAATATTTTTCTGCTCGTTCCTTGAATTCATGTGAATCTAAATCTCCTTCTATAAGTTCTTCGTCATCCGATATATCGACACAATGTAAAAATATAACTTGATCTTGGTTGTCAATATTTATTTCTTTTTGTGGTAAGTCATTGTTAAGTGAGTCACCGTGATCATCAGACCACACTAACATCGGACTGGATCGAACAGCTACAGTATCATCAATTATTGTTTCGCATTTATTTTGGATACAACGATTTTTCATGTCGATTTGATCATGAGATGAACGATGTCGATGTTTTTTGGAATGTTTTCGTGGAGAAGGTGATTCTCTGTGTGATGATAAATTAATTTTAGAATGAATTGATTCTTTTGAACGGTGGTGGTGACGGCGACGATGTTTTTCTGTTTTGCTTCTTGAACTGCTTGACAGGTGTGTATCCCTAACGGATATCGATCTTGACTTTGAATTGTAAGAACTTTTATTGTGTTTTGGAGAATGAGATTGTTTTTGTAAGTTACTGTTTTTATTGTTTTCTTCATTATCTTGTAAATTGTTTGGAGTTTGATTTTGTCTCTCTGCATGAGAAGCTGAAAAAAAATATTTGATAATTATTATTTGGTTTTTTTTTATGTCATTTTTTTTATGTACTATCTATTAGGAATCCTACATTTAATATTTTGTTATTATTATTTATTTTGTGGCTAACGTTGATAAGCTTTCGAAAAGGAATATCTTTCTATAAACTTCTTCTTAAGCTAGAGATATGCATTTTCAGAGAATTAAGTCATTCTTGAAAAACCGTACCTAGTTTGTATTATTAAGCATTGCAACTTTTCCATGAGGAACCCATATCAGAGGACTACTTTTTTTTGTAAATCACATCTCCATGAACAAAATGAATTATTAGGAATTCAGATGGTTATTTGTTAAAACAACACGATATCGAATTGATTGTTTTTTTTTACTTTTTTTAATGCAGAACAAGGAACTGTCATTAAATCTCCATACTGATGTCATCAAAATATAAACACACAGAATATGGTGTCCTAAATGTATGATGTAAATGTAAAAAGTTTTAACACACTGATTGTCATCAAGCCTTATTATAAAATATTGTGTTCTACTTTGCTCTTAAGGCTCTCATTATAAAAACTTAAAATTAAATTTGCTTTGAAGTACAAAACTATGAAACCAAATTTTCGTCTACACTTTTTAAAATTTAAATCATTCATTCAATAGTTGTCATTCTGAATCGTTTATATAAAATTTTTAATTTATTCTTGAAAAGATTTCTGTTAATTTTTATATTTTGCGCATCGCTTTTTTGGATACCAATTGTAAGTTTCTAATTCAAAAATTTGTAAAATAAATCTTTCATGATAGATTTAATAGAAAATAGAATCGTTATTAATTCCCAAGATGTTTAAATTGGATATGGTTTCATTCAATTACTTGGACTTGGATATTTATCATTGGAAAGATTTCTGCGATGCATCAATACTGATCACAGCATTGGAATCAAAAACGAAATCAGAGTTGACAAAAGGTGTTTTTCTTTTTTCATTCAGAAAAGAGTTCTGAACAGAATTCGAATTCGAGTCGCACTTTTGAGGTTTATATTTTTGTTCAGCTTTTCTTTTAGCTCAGTTTGAATCGTCTGTTTATCTTGAGCCCGTAGAGCGCACTCGGAACACAATCTGAAGGACAAAACAAATACGAATTCAATGCTCTGAAGTCTCTGAAAAAAGAAACATTTATTTTTTGGACAACTCAGACTCTAATGTGACCTAAAAAAGAAAAAAAACACCTTATACGTTTTGTGAAATCCTTATTGATTGAAGAATACAGAAGACTTTATTCAATGGAGCAGAATGAATCTCAATATGCAATGGTTGCTACAAAAAAAAACATGATTGTCTGTAAAGTAGGTTTATGGACGATAATTGTACGTGATAACTAGTTAACAAAACAGTTCATGTGTAGGTATCTCTCTAACCCAACAGACCTACAACCACCCACCATTTTTATAATTTTGTTCACCCCTTAACCCAAACACTAACCAACCACCCCCACATACAACCACCAACCAACAGCCCACCATTTTTGACAATTTTTTCCTCACCGCCCCCCCAACACCAAATCCCCCAGATCCAAGCACCTACCCCACCTGCCACCACCTTCCGCTCACCCACCATTTTTGACAACTTTTTCATCGGACCCCATCAAGTCAACCATCCCCACCACCAAAACTGCCAACCAATCAAACCACCTACAACTGCCAACCAACCACCCACCATATTTGCCATTCCCCCCCCCCTCCCCCAATCATACCAAATCACCCCAACACCAAACACCCGTTACACCTACAGCCACCAAGGAACCACCCATTAGTTTTGACAATTTTTGTCTCACCACCCGAACCAGCTACAATCACCCTCCATTTTTGACAATTTTTCCTCTTCCCGACACTACCCCCAACACCCCCTCCCCGCCTGCCCCCCAACCAACAACCACCACAACCAACCAACCACCCAACACCCTCCACTCCCACTTTAACGACTTTCTAGGCAATCAAAGCAGCTAGGTAACGTCAGTGTGACTGTGACTGTGACATTTTTTCGTGTGTGTTGCCCATATATTCCAAACCGATTTATTAGACGTTATCACGTCAAAAACATGGAAGTCAAAAGAAATTCAGTTCAGAAGAGGATAGGTATTTCTGTCGTTCAAAAGAGCACCTTGGACACCTTAAACGTGACTGCATAAGATACAGTGAGAAAAAACAGCCGAAGCAAAAAATCAGTGTAGCAGCAGAGATGTTATTTCTGACATTAATTACGAAAAATAGATTGTGGACTTGGGTGCTTTATGTTATATTTGCAAAGACAAGGAATTATTTTGCGATCTTAACTCTAAAATAAAGAAAACAGTTATTTTTGCCAATGGAGCACAAGTTGTATCAATGGGTGAAGGAGTCCCAATAGTGAGACCATGCAAAAACAACTCCTGTTAGGAATGGTGAATGACTCTGGAACTGCAAAAGCACTAAGCAGGAGAAACAATGGACAAATTCGTCGAATTACAGAGTTCCAATTTCGGCACGTGTTCGAATTAAAAGATACTTAATGTAAAACAAACAGTTGTCCGAGTAAGTTGGCCAACATATTCTACCTTATTAATTTATTAATCAGATGAAATCAATCAAAAAATATTATTTTCCTTCCCAACTTCGATGGGTATCCAACAATTCAACGCCCATCCCCAGGGTTCTGAACATCAGAAATAAATTAACAAACAAACAAAAAAAATACTACCCTAATCCTACTAATATTATAAATGTGAAATTTTCGATGTTTAGATGTTTGGATGTTTGTTGCTCAATGTAGACTACTTTTTATCTTGGTAAAATGTATGGTTCCGGTGGGATAGGTTTGTTTTAAATTTTGAAATCACGACAGAGTGGATCTGTATAAAATTTAGCACAGAGATAGATTATAGTCTTGGATAGCACAAAGGCTACTTTTTATAACGGTAATTTGTTTGGTCCACGTGGGATAGATTTGTTTTAATTTTTCTAATCACGCCAGAATGGCTGGACGGATCTGTATGAAATTTAGCACAAAGATAGATCATAGTCTGGAAAAGAACATAGGCTTTTTATCCATGTAAAATGTATGGAATAATAAAGCTCGGGCTATAAAAGTAGCTAGATTACGAGAGACGACTCCTCAGTCTACAGGCTACTCTAAATCAGCTGAAACGCGAGCGAAGGAGCGGGTAAAGGCTAGTTTATATATATATAATATATATCTGTTGCTACACAACAAACAACATTATTATATTTTTTGTACAATAATTTAATTTGTAAAAACATTAATTTATATTTAATATTGAAATTATATTTAAACTCAATTTTACCCACCAGCCACATTTTAATAACTTGCAAATGCCAAATGAAATGTGAAATTATAAGTCAAATTTTGTATTTAAATATTATATCTGTTTCAGTCTGTCTAATTACATAATACTACAATAGTAAATCATGTTTGCTCATTTACTCAAATTTTATTATGGTCGAAACGGTAATAACACAAAACAATCATGTTTAGCTATTTACTCTTAAGGAGACCTATAGGCATTGTTAAAATAATGCAAATGTATTAGAAAGAAAATTAGCTTCATATGTATTAAATGTATTATGTAATTTCGCAACTCAAAGTACCTGAGTTCAATGAACCTGGTTATGTAATAATCTTACATGTTATATAGAACGATCAGCTGCGACACTGAGGCTAAAAGTTTTTAGACAGACAAAGTAAATTCACTTTCGGTTTGATTCTGTGGCAATAAAGTTGGAATTTTATAAGAGAGTTTTATTTCAAATTATAAAGATTAAATAAGATAGAGAAATTATTTTCCTGATAATATCTTGGTGAAGGAAACATGGTCCTTCGAGTGTAAAAGAGCCAAAATGGTAAAGTGAACTAAGTTAGTTAACTAAATTAAACTAAGACTTTATAAGAACATTTCGAATTTATTGCGCGAAGAACATTTTGAACAAAGAACCTGCAACTACTTTCAATTGCGGTGTCTATTGCGGTGTCTATTCCGGTGTACATTACGGTGTCAATTGCAGTGACTATTGCGGTGTGTATTACCGAAAGCAACTAAACCAACATTTTCAACGTGGACTTCATACATCAAGTTTAAGGTAATTCTGTATCAGTTCCTTGGAGACATAAAAATTTAATATACAAAATTCATTGAATCTAAATACCTTATAAAAACTTTCAATAAACTTTGATTATAATGTCAAAATTACCAAAACTTATAGAAGGGCAAATTCTAGCTCTCGCTGAAATATCTAGTGATTTAGAAGACTATTTGAGAGAAACCGCGTCGCGTAAGTCCAGGGGTTACGTTAACGCATGTTTAAAAGACTTAGAAGAATTTTGCGAAAACTAAAAAAGATCACGTGGCTATAGTTAATAGTGCTTCGGATCCAATGAAAGACAAATACTATTCAGATGAGACCTTTTTAAAAATCAAACGCGTTTATTTTCGTTTTATCGGTGTTTTAAATGACGACAAAGAAAAACTTGTCGCTGAAAGAGCCATTAAACCACAAGATTCAAGCTTGCTTAACAGTACCAACATTTTAAACACCTCAGACATTCGTCTAACACGCATTCAAATTAAGCCATTTTCTGGCCTATTTGAGGATTGGATTGAATTCTACAATTTATTTGAAAATCTTGTCCATAAGAAGGAAGATTTTTCAAATACCAAAAACTTCAATATTTATTATTATTATTATTATTATAAGTTAATTAACAATAAATTTAATTACATTGTCAATTATTAAATATGTAGCTAGAGCTGCTAGGGCTTTCAGCTAGTTGAAAAGGAAAAAGGTTTATAATAGGTTTTCTAAGTTAAGTGCTGACATCAGCCTGTATACATTATTAATATTATCATATGTGACTTGGGTTAATAGTTCGGATAGATTTTTTTGGAAAAAAGATTTGCTTGCTGAGTTCACATGATTGCATAAAGTAAGATGACTTATGGTAAGCGTTTGGTTTTCGTTGCAGAAGTGGCAGATTGGGGGCGTTTCGTTAGTGAAGAGGTGTTTGTGGGTTATGTTGGTATGACCCATCCGCATTCTAATATATATTTTCATCTTTTTATGTGATATGTTTTTAGGGTAGAAGGCTTTTTCGGCATCGGGGTTAAATTTTGTGTAGATGTGGTCGTAGTTTAACCAGTTAGTTTTTCTTTTATATTTCCATGTCTTGAAAAGGTGTTTTTGTATGTCTTTTTTGTTATACGCGTAGAATGTGGTTAGAGGTTCTTTTAAAGCCAATTTAGCTGCATCATCTGCAGCTTCATTACCAGTAATCCCGCTGTGCCCTGGGATCCAAACGATTTTCAGCTTACCGTCCCCAGCAACGAGTTTTTGGCGGATGGATTCGATTATTTCACTGCTATTGTTGGTGTTTTTGATGGCTTTAACGGAAGAAAGACTATCCGTGAATATGATGGTTTTGTTGTTTTTAGATGTATTAATGGCAGTTTGAATGGCAAAAGCTTCTGCAGTAAAAATCGAGGTGAAAGTTGGAAGAAGACCTTTACAAATAATTGTAAGGTCTTCTGCGACCACTGCGAATGATGTTCCGTTTTGTGTTTTTGAAGCATCAGTGAATATTAAATTCCATCCTTGCTCTCTGTGGTTATTTGCTATCTCAAAAAACATAGATCTAAAAACATCGTTACTGGTTGATTTGATGGGGTGTTTGCTAATGTCGGTGTGTATGGAGGTTGTTGGTAGATTCCAAGGCGGATAGCAGCTTGGTTTTAAATTCTGAGTAACAATAGGTATGTCTAAGTCTTTCGCTAATGTTAGAGCGGAGGCTAGCGTTGATTGAAGCCTTGGGGTTTTTTTCCTTTTGAGAATCTTTTTGACGTCGTTTTGAATCGGTGACTTTCTGGAGCAGTTTATTTTTTGTATCGTGTCAGCAGTCAGATATTCGATTCTTTCACTGAGTTGTGGTAATCCAGCGTCTGTCAAAAGGTTTCGAATCGGAGTTGTACGAAAAGCCCCCATACCACTCCTGATGGCTGCGTGGTACGGTGTGGTGATCAGTTGAGTAGATGATTTTGAACATTTACCATATATGGCTAACCCATAGTCAATCTTAGATAAAATTATAGATTTTATTACATTTATGATGGTATTAATATTACAGTAGCTGTTTTTAGAGGAAAGGTATTTAATAACGTTAACTCTGGCAGTAAGGCTCTTTCTTAAGTTAATACAATGATTCTTAAATGTAAATCTGGAATCAAATATAATACCGAGTATTTTAGTAAAGCTTACATTAATTATTCTATTGTTATTAAATTGTACTGAAATGTTTTTGTTACATTTATGTTTTTTACATATGTGAAGAATTTCACATTTTGGTAAAGAAAGTTTTAACCCTGAGTAGTGCCCCCAATCTGAAAGGTTTTTGAAAATATTGGTAAAAGTGTTACCTAGAGACGTTAAGTCTTTGCATTTGGAATAAACCATCAAGTCGTCCGCATATAATGTATGACCTACTGTGTTGTGTTGATCGATTATGGAGTTGATTTCATTAAATGCAATTATAAAAAGGACGACAGATAGAGGGGATCCTTGTGGAATTCCATTTTTCAGGTTATGAATAGACGAGTAGATACCATTCGCCTTGATGCGGAAAGATCTGTTGCTTAGAAAAGACTTAATATAGTTGAGTATTTTGGGCCCCGTTTTCCAGCTGATCAGTTGTTTCATAACTACGTGTATACCTATTCGATCAAAGGCTTTTTCTAAATCAATCAAAAGGATAGAAAGGTGGTTTTTTTCTGATAGGGATGAGGAAATTATTTCATCCAAGTGGAGAAGTGCGTCGGCAGTACCCTGTTTTTTTTTTGAAAGCAACTTGACGGTGATCAATCAAATTATTTTTTTCCAGGAACCAGTATAATCGTCTCGATATTATTTTTTCCAAGATTTTACCTGTACAAGGGAGGAGTGATATAGGCCGGTATCCAGAAATAACAGAGTGGTCTTTATTGGGTTTAGGTATAGGAACAATATTCGCAACTTTCCAGGAGTGTGGAATTATGCCGTCGTTAAATATTTGGTTGAATAAGTTCAATAATCTTATCATAAAGGTTGTTGAACTATTTTTTAGCATGGCATAAGATATGCGATCGAATCCGGGGGTTGTTCCTTTAACTATGTGTAAACAACTTTCTAATTCTGTCATATTTAAAGGACATTCAATCAGAGCTGCAGAAGGGTTGGTGGTGTATGATGGGATAGCTAGGTTGAGCATCAACTGTTTTTCCTGTATAAAAGTGGGGTGGAAGTTTGTATCGTCACCGGCAAGCTCCCATGTTTTTGCAAAAAGCTCAGTAATCTCTTGTGGACATGTGATATTATCTGTTTCGGTTTTTATGACTTTGATTGAGTGAGGTACATAGTTCCCAGTGAGGGTTTTTATGTCAGTCCATAATTTTTTGGATGTGGAGCTTGGGTTGATGTTCGAGGTAAATTTTTCAAAACATTTAATTTTTTCTGCTTTAACAGCTTTACGAAACTTAGCGTTAGTTTTACGGTATAACACGAGGTTATTGTCCGTGGGATGTTTTTTAAAAAGTCTCCAGGCTTTTTGTTTTGCATGACGGAGTTCGCCTAAGCTCTTGTTCCACCAGGGAACAATTTTACTGTGAGTCTTGTTTGTTGATTGTGGTATAGCAATGTTTGCTGCGGACCTAATACATTTTTGCAAAATGGCGTTTTCTTTGTTAATATTGCACGACGTTTTCCTCTGTGAAATTTCTTTTGAGAGGGTTAATTGATATAATTCCCAATTTGCCTTGTCCAAAAGGAATTTTGTGTGTAGTTTTACAGGTGTTATGTTGTGTCCTAGAGAGATGATTGTGGTGATGGGAAAGTGGTCACTTCCGTGTAGGTGGTCTGAAACGGACCATGTGGAGTTTGGGGTAAGAGATGGTGTAACGAGGGTAAGATCAATATGTGTGAACGTTTTGTGTGTGGAAAAATGTGTTGGGCGACCATCATTTAAGATCGCAAGACCAGAGTTGGTGATGAAGTGTTCAACTATTTTTCCACGACTATTACATGTGTTCGAACCCCAGGAGGGGCTCCATGAGTTAAGATCCCCGGTAAGAATGATTGGGGTGTTAATGCCAGTTAAGATACAATCGAGGTCGTTGCGAGAGAAGCGTTGTTCTGGTGGAATATAAATGCAGATTACTGTGAGTTTTATTTTTAGTTCTATTTGGACTGCTACTGCTGCTATGTTTGAGTTGATTTGAATAAAATTGTGTGGAATGGATTTGTGGACAAGGAGAGCTATTCCCTGCTTGGAGGAAGTGTTTGAGGCTAAGTTATAGAAGCAGGATGAGTATTGTTTTGGAAAGAAAGGTTGATTGTTGTGTTTGATATGGGTTTCTTGTAACGAAATGATACATGGCTTCAAATCTTTTATAAGGAGTTGTAATTCATGGTAATTATTATAAAACCCTTTAAGATTCCATTGGAGGATCTTAAGTGAAGGTTTAACATTTAAAGTTGGTTTGTTATAGTAATTTCTGTGGCCTTGAGTTGGAAAGCGCTTCTGCACGGTATGTAGATGAACATACTGTGGGAAGTTAGTTTGGTGAGGATTTTCGTGGTGAACGGTTTGACTCCGACGTTCGAGCCCTGGGTCAAGCGAGCTCGATGACGAGCTCGGTTGATCCAGCCCCCGGGCGCCGGAGTCGTTTTGTTTGGAAAGTATTTTTTTATTATATGTCTTCATCATCATCGTCCATTGGTTCGGGTACTTTTAGAAAGTATGAGTTTTGATTTATTTGTTGTTGCGTAATCTTAGTTAGAGGCGAGAGTGGAGGAGGAGGAGTGTTTTGTGTGTTATTTTGTGTAATGCGTTTTGGAATGCTGGGGGTGGATTGTTGGTTTGTAGTGTAAGAGGTTGTTTGGTTAAGTTGATTTGATGCAGATGTTGAAGTGGTTTGGTTGATGTTATCATTTGGACTGAATGAAGAATTTTGAGCGGGTATGTGTGTTTTATCTAAATGAGATGCAGATTCGGTATTTGAGTGTGAATTCACTTTATTGATTGGGGGGATATTAGAAGTGTCATTTTTTGTATTGGGAGGGTTATGAAAGGTGAGGGGTTGGCTGGAGGATTTGTTATTGGATTGAGTGTGAGATGGGGCTATTGTTTTTGTTAATGTGGGTTGATTTTCCTTCTCACTTTGGTCTTCTTGAGAATGGATTGCAATTGCAGCTATAGTTGGTGGAGTTGAAGTGGCTTGTGTTGCGTTATTTGCAACAGTTGCATATGATTGAGAGAAGATGGTTTCAGGATGTAATTCCTTGTATGTTTGTCTGGCTTCTAGCATCGAACACTTTTTAATTGTCTTGATTTTTAAGATTTCTTTTGCTTTTAGAAAACTCTTACACATTTTTGAAGATGCGGGGTGATCTTCAAGACAGTTTGCACAGTAGGTGCGTGGACAGGAATGGGGGTCAACAGGTGGCGTGTTACAGTTAACGCAAGATGGGGGATTGTTGCATCTCTTTTCAGTGTGACCTAAGAGTTGACATTTTCGACATCTCATGGGGTTAGGGAAGTATTCCTCAACTTTACAGTTATACCAGCCAATGTCGACGGTGTTAGGCGGACGGAAAAGATCGAATGTAAAGAGGATGAGTCCAGTTGGAGTTGAAGCACCATCAGTGTTTTTTTTGTGAATTTATACACCTCTGTTACACCTTGCGTTCTCATTTCTTTTATAATCTCTTCTTCAGGTACGGTTATAAGGTATGGTGCGTAAACTGTACCTTTAGAAGCATTGAGATTTGTATGGTAGGAGACTTTGATGGGGCAGAGGTTTGATAACGTTTTCTTTGATAGGAATATTTCTGCAATTTTCTGTGTTTTGGTTAAAACAAGTAGATTTCCGTCTCGCAACTGCGTTATATATTCGTAACCGGTGCTTATTCCATCTATAGCTTTTTTCAATAGAAATACGCTAAATATAGAGAAAGGTTTTTTTTCATCGGTTGGACAGATCACAATAAATTTAGGGTTAAGGTTATTCAAAGCGGTCGGGATTGAGGGATTAAATTCAATGTTTGTATAGGATGTCTTTTTTCTTCTCTTTTTATTGGGGTTATCGGTTGCAAGATCTTCACTTAGATCGTGAAACCGGTTACCCGAAAACACTTGTGGCCCTGGGGCCATATTTTTTTTTTTTTTTTTTTTACTTGATTGTGAGTTTCACTACAACTAACGGGATCAAAGGAAAAAAAAAAGAAAGAGAAAGTTGCTAACGAAAAATAGCGGGATAAGTGCCAACGAAAACAAGCTTTAGGCGCACTAAGAAACGAATCGATGCGATCGGCTTGGAGGATAGTCGGTGACTGAACTTCAATTTTTTAAAACGTCTTTAACGGGGGATGCTGCACGTCTAATACAGCATTTACCTATCGAAACTAAAAACTATGAATATGCTTGGGAAATAATAACAGACAGATTCCAAAATAAACGGAAGCTTGCAATCACGCAGTTGAGAAACCTTATTGAACAAAAAAAGGGTTACGACACAATCAGCTTCTGCATTAAAATATCTTCATGATACTAGTGTTGAATGTATTTATGCCCTTGCAAACTGAGATATAGTGGTAGATATGTGGGACAGTATTTTGATTTACATCATATTTCAAAAACTCCCTCTGCAAACTCAAAAGGATTGGGAAGATAAATTAAGCGCTTCGAAATCTCTTCCAGATTATAAAACCTTCTTGAACTTCATAGAGGGTCGTTTCAGTTCCCTTGAAAACATTTTGAAAACTAATGAAAAATTAAAACCTTTTGTGCCGTCAAGTTCCTATCGGAAAAATAATTCATTTTCTTACCACTCTCAAGGTCAAACAACAAGTAACCTGGTTCGGTGTCGGATTTGCAATTCACCTCATAGCATTCGACACTGTAGACAATTCGTTAAAATGGATGTTAAAACAAGAGCAGACGTAGTGAGAAAAACTCTATTTGCTCAAACTGTCTGGGCTATGATCACCATGCCTACACTTGCACTAGCAGTAACCGATGCTTAAAAAACAATTGTGGATTAAAGCATCACACCATGTTGCACATAGAGTCCCAAAAATCACATAAACCTTTTAGTTCAAACAACAATACAAATCAACAATAAAATCAATATGTCTCAAGACAAAACTACTATCAAAACAACAACAATGTTCAAAATGAATCTAGTTACAATTCAACCACACAAACATTTCTATCTCAAAATTCAAATCAACTTAATCATAACATTCCAAATCAATCTTATCTAAGCATCCACCAACCAGACTCAAGTTATGTCGTTAATGATCAGTTCCCATGCACATATAACTCTCATCACGCAAAAACTAATGCTCAGTCTAATTATTGCCAATCAAAGGGTCTTCTAGCTACAGCATTGGTCAAAGTTCTCACTCCAAATGGAATACAACATATTCTTAGGGCACTTATAGACCCAGGCTCAGAAGCCTCCTTCATAACCGAAAATGCAACTCAGCTTTTACAACTTAAAAGACAGAAAGTGCAAACTAATGTAACAGGGCTTGTGAAAGCTTCAGCAGGAATATCAAAATATAGGGTGTCATATATTAAATCTTCCTTTAACTGATCCTTCCTTTAATGTGCCTGGCAAAATAGATTTATTGATTGGTGCCAATGTTTACTCTGCAATAATTTTAGAAGGCCTAATCAAAGGGAACATAGGTAGTCCTGTAGCCCAGTTAACAGAATTAGGTTAGATTCTAACGGGAAGTATTAATCCTCAAACCACAACCACGGTTCTAGCCCTACATAACCAAGTCCACATAACCTTTGAACTAAATAAATTCTGGGAGTTGAAGAAAACTTTGAGACCAGAAAACTCTCAAATGAAGAACAAAGTTGTGAAAACCACTTCAGCAAAACATGTAACCGAAGACTTGATGGGAGATATGAAGTACACCTACCGTTTAAAAATAATCAACGTCGGAAGTTTGGAAATTCAAAACGGACAGCTATGGCAAGGTTTTTTCAAATCGAAAGACGATTAAAATCAAACCACGATTTCAATAAAGGTAGTTCCACACTATCCCACAGTGTAATACGACATGTCAAAAATGTGTGATGAAACAGATGTATAATAGTGTGGAAACAGAATATGACAGCGCAGATCTCATACGATTTGACATGTGTTTAGATCTGAAATATTTTTTTAGGATTGAATGTAAAACCATCACACATTCCATCACACTTTTTTTTGACATGTCGTAATACACTGTGGGATAGTGTGGAACTACCTTAAGCTATACACAACATGTATGAATGAATATATTGCTTTAGGCCACATGAAGGAGGTCAGCACTGATGAAAAATTGTTATACGTAGAATCCTACTACATTCCGCATCATGCTGTATTGAAGGAATCCAGCACCACCACTAAATTGCGTGTAGTTTTCGACGGCTCTTGTAAAACCTCAAATGGGCTGTCTTTAAACGATTGTCTTATGGTTGGACCTCGACTTCAGTCAGATATCATCGACCTTATCGCCAATTGGCGAAAATTTAAAGTAGCCTTGGTGGGTGATATAAGCATGATGTACAGGCAAATCTGGATTGCTCCAGAAGATACTTCGTACCAACTTATTTTATGGAGACCATCTCCAGATCAGCTTATCAAAACATATGCTTTAACAACCGTCACCTTTGGAACTGCTTCAGCTCCATTTTCAGCTGTGCGAACCTTACACAAACTTGCAGAAGATGTTGAAAGAAGTCATCCCCATGTATCAATAGCGATACTAAATCGTTTCTATGTCGATGACTGGATATACGGATCAGACAACGACGAAAATGCTTTAATTTTGCAAAGGGAAATGAAGTCAATCCTTCATTCAGCAGGTTTTCCGCTTTGCAAATGGGCGAGCAATTCTGAGAAAGTTATCCAAGAAATTCCAGAAGACGGTAGAGAAATCAACCGTCCATTTGATTTTGATAACACAATTAAGACACTAGATATACAATGGCACCCAGCAAACTATTGTTTTACCTTTAAAATAAACCTAGCAGAAGTAAGTTAATTTACAAAAAGGTCGATTCTGGCAGACATAGCGCGTTTATTTGACCCTTTAGGTTAGATAGCTCCTTGTATTGTCATGGCCAAAATTATACTACAACAACTTTGGGTCAAAGATTTATCTTGGGATGCACCAGTTTCAAGAAATTAAAACCAAATGGGAAAATTTACGAGGCGGATTGAAAAAGCTTCAAGGTATCAAAATTCCACGATGGATTGGATATGATAGCTCTGCCAAAATTCAGTTGCACGGTCTCAGTGATGCATCTGAAAAGGCTTATGCAGCTGTGATTTATGCGCTCATTAGAAAGGGTGATATGGAATACATCAATCTTATTGCATCAAAAACGAGAGTAGCTCCCGTTAAATGTATTTCTCTGCCACGATTAGAACTTTCATTGTTATTAGCAAAATTGTTAAAACGAATAATCACATCCATGCAATTTGATACCGCTGAAATCTTTGCATGGACAGACTCGATGATAACTTTAGCCTGGATTAAAGGAACTTTCGTCGCTAATCGTATCACCGAGATCCAAAACTTAATCGGTTCAAACGTTTGGATATATCGCATCTCCGGTGTAATAACGACGTAAATGCAATTTTCTGAAATGTTGAGGAATCACGTTTAAACTTTGCCTGCTTATTCAAAATGCAAAAACGCTTTAAAATAGGCCTACAGGATCGACTTCAAGAGTCCTAAAAATAGCTGATTCAGTTGATTTTACCACATATAAAACTTGACATTTGGGAAATTATGGCGTCTTTAACTCAATTTCAGAAAAAACTGCAATTGTGTCGATATAACACCGGATATGCGATATGTTAGCACCAAAGAAAATCCAGCCGACATTGGATCACGAGGATTAACACCAGAGGATTTGATTAAAAATGATATGTGGTGGCATGGTCCAAAATTCTTGAAAGGCTTTGCCGAAGGTAAACCTTCAGCAGACTTCATACTTGAAACAGATCAAGAAACAAAAAAAACAACACCAAAACAAACCATTATTTTATAACAATAACTTAAAGAGTATACGAATAAACTTTTGCCAATTAGCTTTATGGTGGATTTACATTATTCTGCAACGTCTTCATCTTCATATTTCAAGAAAAGTAAAGCGGGGGAGATATACGTGATTATACACAAGAATGAAATAATACACATTATACGTACTCGTTTTTCCTTGCCATAATGTTTTATAGCTCTTTGAAGTCAAAGTCATTTAATTTTGCTGTCAAAAAATATTTGAGATTTCAATTGAAAAGACAGAATTAATTATTAATAAGATGTGAGATAATTTAAAATAACTTTTGACCTCTTCTGATTTTTGTGTCTAAAATTTGTGTACAAAAATGTTTTGTTGAATAGATTCTGGAATAGGAAAATATAGTTTTGTGTATCCCGCAGTAAATCGCGTTCGCAGAAAATGAGCGTCAACAATTTTCTCTAATCCAAAACTAATATATTTTTAAAATGAGTTTAATAAAATCTTAACAAGAAGTATTCTCTCAGCTCAAATCTATCAATTATACCTCAAATCAAATAAATCGATCCAGAATTAAATGAAAAATTCGACAAAGACGAATTAAAACATCGCTATCATATACAGGTATAATTAAGAAAGGAAACCTCAACATACCAAAGAACATAGTCGAAGCATTCAATAGAGCTATTACCTATTACAGACTTCCCAATCAAAACTCTTGTAAGAGATGGTAAAGTTCTTAACAAGTACATAAATTCCCGGCATCCACCTTCCACCGGCCGAATCAAAAGATCTTCAAAAGAAGCAAGAAAAGACATATCGATGGAACTAGATAAAAAAAACCAAGTACCCGTGCCGTCGTGGTTGTTGTCGTCGTCGATTACGTTCAATGGTAGGGATAAAGAATAGCACACAAGAACCCTGGACGCTTTTTCCAGTAGGTTTTCCTTCAACAGAATGTTCACATAACATAAATAAGCATTTAATCTACCTTCTTCCAGCAGCAGCAGCGGCACCGAAACCAGCACAAGCGTTGGTAGAACATACGGATTCAATGATGCCTTTGTATTTTAAGTTTCGAACTTATGAAGATCCTAACTGTGAGGCCAAACAGTGCTCCGAAGTGCAAACAAGTCAAATCAAAAGGTAACCAAAAATATTTATTATTTTTATACGAAAATAATGAAACCACCCACTTTCATATAACTAAAACATCAACGCACAACATTTACGGCACAGCAAAGGCCTGTACCCAAACAAACGCAATTGTGCTGCTGGGCAGTGCACAGACAAGTTAAAATGGACCAACTCCACAACAGAACAACAACATAACAAAAAATCAAATCGCATGATTATTTAACAATTTTTTTAAATTATAAATATTAACTACATATGTATATATTTATATAAACTGTAATATATTAAACTGCGACTCCTTGTCCTATATTTAATTTAATTTTGGTTTTAATTGGTTGCTTCATCTTCCACTTCTTCTTCGACTTCTTGAGTTTTGTTTTTGTTTTGGAGTTGCTGGCACTTCTCTCTGCTGGCACATAGTTAAAGAGATTTATATTATGTTTAACCACTCGGAGGACTTTTAAGAGGAACTCGTATCATGAATTTTGCTTCGCGCTTGGGACGTGCCGAATGGACGTCTGTTAACGCTGATGTAAGGTTCTCATCCAGATGTTTGGTATCAATGTCCAGCTGCCAAAAATATGTTTTAAATTGGTTCACAAAAACATAGTAAGACCGTAATAGATACTGTTTAAATACATGTCTTGTTAGAGAACTTAATCATTTTCGTAAAATGTGTTCCTTTTTTTTACTTCGTGGATTGGGCAACCTTCTCTTCGGCAAACTCGGAACTTTATACAGTGATGGATCATGGCTTTCTCGATGACATTGGATAGCTTCAGCTACAATGTATTCTGCTAAACGATAGTATCTACAAAATAGAAGTTGTCTTTGGGAATAGCCTTCCACGAGTCGTCAGTCGGCGATGTGCTTGTTGACTTTGCTCAAATTAAGTCTGAAAATAATACACAGATATGAAACATGCTGCACAAACAATTAAGAAAAACAAACCATCATCTTCGTTGGCGTTCTTCCAAAAGTTATCCTGGCAGGAACGTTCATCTTTTGAAAAAAAGTTTATGAATAATAGTTAATAATAATAATTTAGGTATTATTACTTACTTTTAAACCTTTTTGAATGTTTTTTCCATTTTGCCGCTATTTAGTTGTTGTTTTGTTTGGCAAATGGCAGTCAATAAAAAAAAATTTGACAGTTGTGGTACTTGACTTTAGTTGCGTTCAGGTTATTGGTATTCAAAAGCGAAAATTTCATTTTTGAACATGAAAATTCGAAAATTGGTGTCAAAACGGGAGAAACTGTTGGCCTGAACTATAGAAATTATAGAAACATCTAAATGTCTTCACCATAATCATCATCTTCATTTCTCCTATTTCCTATAATCTTGATTTATGAAGATGTTCTTCATTTTTATCTCCCCTCTCTATCACACGCGTATGACATTTATATGTTTTATCCTTCTTTTTTGAAGAAGTAAGGATGCAGATTAGTGTAAATTCATCATTATACTGCACATCTATTGATCAACATTTTTTTCAAAAAATTTTCAACCCTTAAACGTCTTATTCGTTGCATAGCCATATGGAGACGATATATTTTCAGAATAAAGGATAAAACACCATCACCCTTGAATGATTTTCCACTTACAATCAATGAGTTGATAACATCCAGGGATTGTATCATAAGAATCGTCCAAAGAGAATGTTTTCAACAGGAAATAAATGCACTAAAATCCCAAACCCATTTACTAAAGAAAAGTTCTATACTTAGTTTGAATCCTTTTCGAGACGCAAATGAAATGCTGCGTGTAGGAGGTCGACTTTCTAATGCTAATTTACCATACAACCAACAATACCTTATCATATTGACAGATCAACACAATTTTTCGAAACTTGTAGCTCAAGATGTGCACCAACTTACGCTTCATGGCGGTCAACAACTCATGATAGCTGAAATAAGAAACATGTATTGGATGACAAATTGTAAAAGATTGGTCAAAACAATTATACACAAATGCGTCAGATGTCACCGACACAATGCAAAAATGCAAACGCAATTGATGGGAAGCCTCCCAACGGAACGAATCACCGTTACTAGACCTTTTACGAACACAGGAGTTGACTATGCTGGACCCGTGGAAATTAAACTATGGAAGGGCGGATGCAACAAATTCTCAAAGGGATACATTGCAGTATTTGTCTGCTTATCAACGAAAGCTATACATTTGGAACTAGTCAGCGATCTTAGCTCTACAGCATTCATTGCTGCCTATAGAAGATTTACATCCAGAAGAGGCATGTGTACAAACATTTTTAGTGACTGTGGCACAAACTTCAAGGGAGCCAACAATGATTTCAAGAGAGATAGCAAATTCATTTCACATGAATGGTCAAGAGCAGTTTCCGAAACACTTTTATCACTCAATACAAGGTGGCACTTCAATTCCCCTTCCTCTCCACACTTTGGTGAATTGTGGGAGGCAGGAGTCAAATCTTTAAAACATCATTTGAAAAGAACTCTAGGAAACTCCAAATTGACTTTTGACTTATACAGATTGAAGCGTGCCTCAACTCCCGTCCTTTATGCCCAATGACATCCAACTCCAACGATTTGTCCGTCTTAACTCCTGCTCATTTCCTAATTGGAGACTCATTAATTTTACTACCTGATCGAAACTACACCGAGAGGAAGATAAATTATCTTGATAGATGGAAATACTTGCAACGTCTCAATCAAGAATTCTGGAAACAATGGAGTTCTACGTATTTACATCTTCTACAACAAAGACCGAAGTGGCTTCAGAAGCAACCAGACATCAACAAAGGTGACATCGTTTTAGTCAATGAGGATAACCTGCCACCATCACTTTGGTTACTCGCGTTGTCACCATTAAAACGAAAAACTCAATACTCAAACGTCCAATCGCAAAATTATCCCCCTTACCAATACAACCCCCTCAACATAAAGTGAACCCCAAAACCTTAACAATAAAAAAAATCCATCAGTTTGAATAAATAAATATGAACTTTCCCTACACTTCCTACTCACAAAAAAAAACCGATAATTACATTTATGAATAGTTAGTCTCGTTTAACTAATATTTACATTTTTTATTTCATGAGGAATTCTGGAGATATGTATCAGTTAGCTGGATCTAACCATGCAGTATCACAAGAGATTTTGAAGCCTTATACAATTTGGCCTTATCCAAGAAGTCTTCACAAACACGAACAACAAATACACTGATTAAGAAGACTTCGCTGGCCGAGAGCATGTTGTTGCACAACCAACAACATTATTATATTTTCTGTACATTAATTTAATTTGTAAAAACATTAATTTATATTTAATATAGAAATTATATTTAAACTCAATTTTATCCACCGCCACATTTTAATAACTTCCAAATGTCAAATGAAATGTCAAATTATAAGTCAAATTTTGTATTTAAATATTATATCTGTTTCAGTCTGTCTAATTACATAATACTACAATAGTAAATCATGTTTGCTCATTTACTCAAATTTTATTATGGTCGAAACGGTAATGACACAAAACAATCATGTTTAGCTATTTACTCTTAAGGAGCACTATAGGCGTTGTTAAAATAATGCAAATGTATTAGAAAGAAAATTAGACTCATATGTATTAAATGTATTATGTAATTTCGCAACTCAAAGTACCTGAGTTCAATGAACCTGGTGATGTAATAACCTTACATGTCATATAGAACGATCAGCTGCGACACCGAGGCTAAAAGTTTTTAGACAGACAAAATAAATTCACTTTCGGTTTGGTTCTGTGGCAATAAAGTTGGAATTTTATAACGTTTTAAAAAGAAAGTTTTATTTCAAATTATAAAGATTAAAAAAGATAGAGAAAATATTTTCCTGATAATATCTTGGTCAAGGAAACAATATCAGAAATAAATTAGGGTAGTAATAAACCTCTAAACATAGTTTTTATTGATTTTAATCATTATTATCAATACTGATGTTAACTGATCAAAAAAGGTTATTAGAGTAAAACTGTAATATTGTTAACTATGATTTGTTCTTAATTTTAAAGTTGTTAAGTTAAAATAACTTAAACATTTTTTCTGCAGCTTAAAATATTTATTTATTTATTTATTGATCAACGATTTTACAATCTACAGATTTTTACTTAAACTTAAATACAATAAGAGAGAAAATGAACAATTTCTTACAATTGGCTAAAAATAAACATGATTTAAAAGTTTCTCTTATCAAAGTTATATCAAAACCTTGACTGACAACATTAAACAAATTTGATCAATTTTTAATGGGATCACGTGAACCATAGGAGGTACTGTGCGGAATGGCCCATAAAAAGGGTCTGGATCTCAATGACCTTTGTGGTGCATATATATTTATAAGAAACAGTTATGTTATTAGTACCTCCGAAGAACACAAGAACTGCAAAACGCAAGAAATTTTTTTGTACTCATTCAATTCGGTTAATACTCTTTGCTGTGGATGGGTTTAATACAATACAGCAGTATTCAAGTGAAGGACGAACCAGACAACAAAACAGCGATTTTAAAGTGTATGGGTCCTTATATTCTATGGAATTCCTTTTAAGAAAACTAAGTGCTGAGTTAGCTTTTGAAACTATGTAATTGATGTAAAGAGCAAAGGTATGTTTGCAGTCAAAAATAATACCTAGGTCGGTAATTTGATTAACTACTCTAATGCGTTCATTAAAGAGAGTATACGAAGGAACAATATGAAATAAAGTTCTATTAAAGAGCATACATGCACACTTATCAATATTAAGTTGCAGATAATTTAGCACACACCAGCTTGAGAAGCTGTTCAAATCATTTTGAAAAAGCAAACAGTCTTGAACGTTAATTACAATTGCATAGAATTTTACATCATCAGCAAACATTCGACAACGACTAAATCTTATAATGCTCGGAAAATCATTAAAAAGGAGCGAAAAAGAATTGGCCCCAGATGGCTTCCTTCAGGTACACCCGAACTGACCGAAATAACCCATGAAGATATATCCTTTATGACTAGAATTTGTTTCCTTCCAAAAAGATACGATTTAAACCACAGTAAATTTATATTAACTTAACTGAAAGCTTTTTTAAAATCCGTATAAACTACGTGAACCTGTTTATGTTGCTCGAGCGAATTGATACAAAAGTTCGTGAACCCTACTAATATAGTGCAAGTAGATCTTCCTTGCAAAAAGCATGTTGGCAATCATTTATTCTACCTCTGATATCTGCAGTGAGCATGTCTTTAACTAAACTGTCTAACAACTTCGGAATGACTGAGAGCTTAGAGATAGGTATATAGTTGTATATATTGTCTTTTTTACCACTCTTAAAGACAAGATCTATACAGGAAATCTTATAAAATTTGAAGCGGTACGGAGAGAGAATTTTCAAAATGTTTGAGAACAATGGGATAAAATCCCAAAATTTCAGGTTCAACTTTAGTGTTTCAGGTTACATAAAGAACCATATACTAAATAATAATAATAATAATGGGGGCAATAAAATATTTGGATAATAAAAAAAACAGGCCAAAAAAAAGATATGTACTTACATTTAAAGCTTTTTTCCATATAATCAGTATTTGTCCAGTCTTTAAACATATTCTTACATTTTTCTGCAGAATCTTCTACGCTGTCGTATTTTTCACAACTGAATTTCGTTTCGCTTTTACCACCATTAAATGATAAATCATTATTAAATGTATCCGAATCGTTCTTCCCAATTTCAACGGTCGATGTTTTCGTTTTACAAATTGTTTCAGTTTCAGATGTCTGAATCACATTTATAGAAACTTTTTCAAATTCCGGAGAATCTATGTCACTTAGGGCCGTATTTAAATTTTCCTTCTTATGTTTGGCTTCATTTTCATCTTCACTTGAATAAAAGCTAGAATCAAGTTCAGCAAATTTGAACGTTTTAGCTTCCTCGACTTGGTTTTTAATTCTTGTGATTTCTGCTGAATCAGCTGTGAAAGTCGAAGGGTTTTCAAGTGTTTTTAATTTGAGACATCTTTCACTGGACTTTTCTTTGGAGTTTTTTTGTTTATAATCACTAGGGCTATCATCAAGTACTAACTGCGAAATCGTATCCGCTTTTCGTTGTTTCGTGTCTGCTGCTTTATTAGTGCTTCCAGGTTTCACGATTGGCACAAAATCCAAATCATTTGAATCTTCAATTATAGATGACATAGAATTCTTTTGTCCATTCAAATCACATAAACAGCCAGCTGGCGATGGGCCAAAAAGATCATCCATCGGCTTTATTACTGATTGTTTTTGTGGCGTTTGGAATTTAAAATTGCAATTTTCATCCGTTTTGATAAAATTATCTTGCTTAGTGTTATCATCATCATCATCTGAATGTGATTTTTGAGCAACCTCTTCTAAATCATTGTACAAATCTTCATGTTCTGATTGATTCATAATGGAATCATCGAAAAGTGCGTCTAAAAACTGATTGGATTTTTCAGTTGTTACCTTAGTTAAGTTAATTGGATTTAATTTCTTTATTTTCTCCGCTTCAGCTAGGTTTTTCTTGAACTCTTTTACATCTTTTAAAATCTCAATTTGGAGGATCTCTATTTTTTGGTTGGATCGCTTTTCGATCAAGGGCTTAGGAACATTATCAAGAAGTTTGCTGTAATCGTTGCTAGTTTTTATTACATCTTTTGTTTTGTCTTCCAGCTTTAATGGTTCATAGCCATTAGCGGTTGTATTTTCTATCTTGATTTGATTTATGTGGTTAGTTCTTCGAAAAGACCGACAGGTTTTATCATCAGCTCTGTCCCAACTACCGTCTGAACTGTAAAATGGAAAAGAAGTTAATTTTCCTGCGAAAAATTGTTAGCTAAATTCAAAGGACGTATATACAGCAGGGGCTAACGCAGAAAAAAAAATTGTGGGGGGGGGAGCGTTCAAAAAATACAGTGTGCCCCCTTATTCTTAGGTATTTAGGGCATGATTTGAGTATATTTTAAGTAAAAAATAGTTCAACAGTAAGGGCCTATATCCGATTTTGATATCGTTTTTTGGGTATTTAAGAAAGGCTACTTTCCCTGACCATCATTAACGGTAAAAACGCTGTTAGTACTTATGGAAGAAACTTCGTTCAGGAGTTAATTTTTGGAAGAAATAATAGCCTTTGTAAATGCGTTTATATAAATTTGATATCTGGTATCAGTTTTAAGATATCTAGATTCTAGCCTGCTCCAATTGCGAATGCTAATTTTTTGAATTTCGGTTTAATTTTCTTCTGAAAATCCGTAATAAACATAGCGTTTAATAGTTTTTTTTTTAACGTTACAATTGTTAAACTAAAAGTCAAAAACAAGTATGCAGGAAAACGCACAGATTTTATGATACAAAATAGAAAAAAGGTGTTTTATGCTTTAAGCTGTGAGGGTTATAATATGAATAAAAACGATTTTTTGTATGTACTTGAGAAAACTTCCAGCAGGTAAGAAAGACTATTTGTCAGAACTTACCTTACAAAAATGGTATAAACGATTTATTGTAAATAAAATTTATTCACCGATATCATTTGTAACGCAAAGGCATAGTTGATTGGAAATGTTTTTTGAAATGTCTAAATTTTCAAACCAAAAATACGCACGCATTATTAACGTTTGTGTGAAAGTGCAATGGGAGTTAAACTAGTGCGCGATAAAGATACCATGAAATAAATCCAACCGATGGCCAAATATACCACTTAAAACCAAAATCAGACATGAAAAAGTCGCTCGCTTGAAGCCACTGATACCGGAAGTGTGGCACTGATCTGCATAAACGAATCGCCGGACGAAAACAATTTCCGTTGTCGATCCTATTCTTATACGGAGCGAGTGGCTTTTAGTATGTGTGATGCAAGTGTTCATTTTTGTAGATTTCGGTCTCAACTTCCGTTAGTTTCGATGGTGTCCCGTTGTTTGCAACCCAACACTAACTCGACATCGACGTATCAAATTTTCTTACAGAAAAGGGTGATCATGTTATAAAAAACATACCAAAATCAAAAACTCATTCCAAAACAAATGAAATACATGGACATTAATTAATCGATAGAAATGGTTTGTGTTTGGACTGGAGAAGGATTTTTTCGATGACATAATGAAATTTTGCAGGTTTTATATTTTGTTTTGTTTTTCTTTAAAAAATGTATGGTTATTTTTTCATTGACATATTTCGGGAGCGGTTTCAACTTTCAACACCCCCCCCCCCTTCCTACCCTGCGGTCGCTTCAGATATACAGTTGATATTGGCGAAGCAGTGGAAAGAAAAACACAAAGCATGGCATTGGTACCTAGTTACTCGAAAAATCAAAAACGAAGTTTTTGCAATCAGAGAAGCTGTGCAGTACAATACATGCTTTTTTCTATTATTGTGTATTGAGTATTTGAGAAATAAACTGCAGGAATGTGTCGCACCAACTTGGCTCATGCTAGATAATTTATTGGGGCTATGTATTTAAAATAAACAACCGAAATTATTTAAAAATTAAAAGTTTTCTTATAGCGAGTTTCATTCACGAAAAGAATTGTCAAAAGATTTGATCTTTTTCACTTTTAAGAGTTTCATTCATTCAAAAAGGGCAATTCTAGATGAATTATCAACACGAAAAATGCATCTCTGATGGGGTGGAAGAATTGATCTCACACATTTCTGTCAAACGTCAAATGAGAAATAATTTGTTATTTTTTGTCGTTTGTTGTGAAATTGTGCCAGTCTGTGAAAAAAAATTAAAGACAAATAAATAATGAACGAAGAACTTAATATAGGGTAAACTAACCAGTGACCGACACCTTCTCAGTTATTGTCACCCCTAGTTGTTTTTTCGTTTTATTAAGGTTTTCAGTTACTGGATACTTCCAAACCCATTTTTAACGTGTTCAAGCATGCAAATGTCATTAGGAAAGCATTTATGAGTCGTTTTAGTGTCAGACGGTAGTGTTTTACAAGTGAAGTGAGTTTGGAACCTCGTTTAGTTGCAGTAAAATTAAGAATTCCTTAAGAAACACGTAAGTAGAAATGCTTTTTTAATAATATATCCATGTGTTATATATGAGCTTACAGTGAGTAGTGTTTGAAAGTATTAATTTGTGCATCTTTTAGTGAGTTTATTGTTATTAAGATATTAATATTTTTTAATTTAAAGTGGGGTGTCCATTACTAGAATGAAATGTTCAATAAATTTGGTAACCGACACAGGTGTCTATTACTAGCACATTTGTTGTTTTTGAGAGTATTAAGTTATGGACACCATCAACTTTTTCGTCCTTTTTCATTGTATATGAAATCTAGTTTCGCTATCTCATCCTAAAGTGTTTCTCTGAGTGGAGATTGCAATGTAGACTTTTAGTCTTCAGTAGGTACATATGCAATGATAGAAAATGGCAGAACGGGAAGGATGTACGTAGTGTTAGCAGTCAGAAGAAAACAAACCATCGACACTTTTTCGTGTTATTATGCCTTATTCTATAAAATGGGATATGGGAAGTATTTGTTGTGGAGTTTGCAACATAGAGAAATAATACCGCTAGGTATACATATTTTGACTCAGAATGGAAAGACTATAGGATTAAACGAAGCTCGTCCGTCTGCCCGTCTGTCTGCCCGTCCGTATGTACTCTCTAGAGGTCCCAATTTTTGAGCTAGAAAGCTGAAATTTGATATATACATATAACCTTTGATTCAAGAACAGGCTAACTTTTTGAACCGGTGAAATCCAAGCACAAACACGCCCACTATCGGCATTTTGTTCAACAACCTCAATTTGGCAAAATTAAATTATGTTTTTCTTACATATACGGTGATAGCACAACGTTTAAATTTTGCACACGTAAGCTATAGGTAAATCTTTTCTAAGTTAAATAAAAGTGTTAGCAGTTCGGATTCGGCAGTTAAGTGTAGGTCCCTTCCGTTCCTGCAGAATATCAACGCACACACAGGAATGGTTCAAAGTGTAAGTCACAGGCCCCGGCCCCGTCCCCGCTTGGAACTGTTGTGCCAAGTATTTTTTTTTGTATTTGAACAAAATAAAAATATTTCAGTTTGGGCGTGGCTGACACCCACTTTTCACACAAAACCATCAATATTATTTTTATATTATAACAATGCTTATATATTCGAGCAAAAAACCTTAAATTGTGTGGGTATTAGTTGTACGTTAACATCTTGTGTATGAAAACAAACAAATTGATTTTGGATGTAAATAAATCCACGGCCTCAAATATGTTCATCTCTTTTTCAAAACCAAGAAGTTTTTGTATGAAAAGAAATTTTTGAATTTTAGGCGTGGCTTATGCCCACTTTTCATGAAAGAAGAAAAAACATAATTTTAAAAATTTAAGATACCAATATTCAGTTTTAACCATTTTTTGTTAGTCTTATGGAAAATATGTCTTTAATTTTTTGTGTAAATTTTTTCAAGGGCGTAATTTTTATAAAATATGTATAAATTCGGGTAAGATCGTTAAAAAACTACTCGATTCCGGTAGTCTTACACATATATGCATAAAAATTGACTAATTGCTTAAAAATTTGTTTCAAAAATTTTTTAGGACATGCCCACTTTTAAGGGGCGTTTCCGTTAAAAGTCTTAATAGGCATTAATTTTTTCTAACTATCGGTCGCAGTTTTGAACGAAGTGTATTGAATTTTAAATTATTTTTTTTTTTTTAATTTTTTAATATGTAGTTGAGAAAAACTAACGTGTAAAAGGAAAAGTGTTGTCCATTACTAATATTTTAGGGATGTCGGCTACTGGCAAAATGGTGTCGGTAACAAAAAAATGGTTAGGCTTTATAATTTTAATTTTTATAATTTTTTAAATTAGTTATATATTTAATGTTTCAATAATTTGACAAAAGAAATATTCAGAGTTTGATATAAAATAAAATCATAAATATTGATACAGCACAGGAAATTTTCAAAATAAAAATTTGTCTTAAGGGTGTCGGTCACTGGGCAGTTTACCCTATTTACTTTAAATATCCAATTAATTATCAATTAGCAAAATCCAAAGTCAGCAATTCCAATGACAAAAGACAAAAACCAAATGACAAAAACTCAAATTGCCAAAACAAGTTTCATTGAAAAGAGCAATTCTCGATTTGAGAACAAATCTTCCAAATTTGAATGAAACTCGCTATTAGTAGCTTTGTTTGTTGAACTTTACCCAGGGTCGCCCCAGGATTTCTTGACAACTCCAAGAGTTGTTAAAAAACCTGGGTTTTTCAGTTTTCAAAAAACGCATTGGGCTGCTGATTGTATATTTTTCACAACGCACAAAACAGTGGCGGACTAAGCTTGTTGGAGGCCCGGGGCGGCAATGCTGAAATGAGGCCCCTTGTGTGCAGATTTTTTTAAAATTATAATTTTGACTTCACGTCTGTAAGACCTTAGGTCTTTTGCACGGCACTAGTTAGAGGGAATAGAGAGATAGAAAAAAAGTTTTTTAGTTGGTACAGTGGATTGAGAATAAGTTGTTACTTATCTCACAAAAATCCCACCGGTGGCAGTTGAAACTGGGGGAATATAGAAAATTGCTGCCCATGTTATAGCTTGAACCCACAACTCTAGGTTAGCAATCAACCACTTCCACTGTACATCCACTGTACCATTACCACCCGTTATGTAGTCAGTTTTTACGACAAAAAAAATCATCAATCATAGTAATTAAATTATAATACACGTACAGGCTCAGAAAGTAAGAATATACCATCTGCTTTTACCATAACAGCCAACAGGTTTAGTGCAAAAATATAATTACCCAATAGAAATCAAAGATTTTATTTAATACTCGCTTGCTTAGTATAGAAAGCACTTTACTTAACAAAATAAAAAAACTTGATACAATCATAATATTGCCCGAAAATATCATTTATTTATTTACATAGCTAAAGACTAGCTTCAGATATAAGTACTTATGTCTATTATAATAAGAGTACAATTATATAATTGAATACAAATTTGACTGAAATTTAGATGAAAAATTTAGCGATTGGTCAAATAAGTTGTTACATCTATTATTGAGAAGATTAAATAATGCAAACATTTTGTTTAAGGGAGAAAATCGTTCATAATTAATACGACAGTTTGGTACATTTATGCAGCTAGGTAGATTCCGTAAGTTTCTTTGGGGGAATATTAAAATTTATTCGAGACAAAAGGTACAAAGAGTCTATGTTACCATTTATTAATTTAACGATAAAAACAAAACTTAAATAAGAACGTCTATTCACAAGGGATGGCAAATCAATTAGTTTCAGTCGATTGATGTATGCGGGAAGCTCGTAAGGATTTTCCCAACCTAAACCCCGCAAGGCAAATCGCAGAAATCTTTTTTGAACACGTTCTAACCTTAATATATGGCATTTGTAATGGGGTGAACAAACCCGGCAAGCATATTCAAGAATGGGACGAACAAATGTTATAAAAAGCTGTTTTGTAACAAAAGGATCTGAAAATTGCCGTGACTCTCTCTTAATCCAGCCTTGAATTGAATTGGCTCTATTTGATATGGAGTTGATGTGCTGAATAAATTCAAGCTTTCGATCTAATATGACGCCAAGAACATTTACGTTTTCCATACAAGATAGGGAAATTCCATTTAACGAATAATTAAATGGAGTTACTAAAAGTTTTCTTGTGAGGCTCATAAAATTACATTTATTTATATTAAGAGACAAGCAATTACGAACACACCAGTCAAAAAACGAATTAAGGTCGGATTGCAACATTTCACAATCACTAATACTAGAAATAGTTTTAAAAATTGTCACATCATCCGCGTAAATGAGGCATTTAGAATACTTCAAGATAGATGGTAAGTCATTAATAAATAAAATAAAAAGTAGAGGTCCTAAATGGCTACCCTGTGGTATTCCAGAGTTAACTGTAAAATAATTTGATGGACAATCGCTAAACAACACTGCATAAGATCTGTTTAATAAATAAGATTGAAGCCACATAACAAAATTTTCGCTAAAACCAAGATTTCTTAGCTTTTTTAGCAAGATCTTATGAGAGAGTTTATCAAATGCCTTACTACAGTCCGTAAAGACGCAGTCAATTACTTTCTTTTTCTTAAATGCATCAATGCAAAGTTCGGTTAGCTCCATAAGAAACGTTACAGTAGAGCGACCTTTTGTAAAGCCATGTTGATTCGGAACAATGACTGATTTGACATAGAAACACAGAGATTCACAAATAATAGCTTCAAAAAGCTTCGGAATAACCGATAGTTTGGCTATAGGCCTATAGTTTTGAATTTCGTCTTTTTTACCTTTTTTGTGTAAAGGGATTATGAAGGATGTTTTCCAAATACACGGAAATTGTCAAGAAAACAGAGAACAATTAAAGAGAGTGGATAAGGGGAAAAGCAAATTATTTGCGCATTTTTTTTAAATAATAGAAGGTATACCATCCGGACCTGGTTTACAATTCTCGTCAAGATTAGATATGAACTTAGCAATGTTACTTACTTACTTAAGGTGGCGCAGACAGTCCATTGTGGACCACGGCCTCAACCAACATTCCTCGCCAGCTAGGCCGGTCCCTAGCCAGTGGCCTCCAGTTGCGCACACCAAGTTGGTTGAGGTCGTTTACCACTTGATCGCGCCACCTTTGATGGGGTCTTCCAGAACTGCGTCGGCCCTCCGGGTTGGAATTGAAGACTCGTCGGGCAGGAGCGTTTTCGTCCATACGCTCCACATGACCCAGCCATCTAAGCCGCTGAATTTTCAGCTTCTTAACCTAGTCAATGTCGCTGTATAGCCCGTACAGTTCGTCATTGAATCTTCTCCTCCATACTCCATTGATACATACAGGCCCGAATATCACCCGAAGAATCTTTCTCTCAAAGCACCCCAGCCTGTATTCATCCGATTGTGTCAGTGTCCACGCTTCTGCCCCATACAGCAGGACTGGGATGATAAGGGTCTTGTATAGTGTCTCCTTGGTCCTTTGAGAGAGGGCTTTACTACTAAGATGCCTTCTTAGCCCGAAGAAACAGCGATTGGCAAGAGTGATTCTTCGACTGATCTCTTCACTGATGTTGTTCTGAGAGGTTATAGTGGAACCCAAATAGACAAAGTCCTTGACAACCTCAAAGTTATATCTGTCCATTGTGACGTTTTGTCCGAGCCTACGATGATGATCTACTACACCCGAGGACAGCATATACTTTGTTTTATCTTCATTTACAGCCAAACCCATTCGAGCCGCTTCCACTTCAATACTGGCGAATGCTCCACTGACAGCGCGCTTCGTTCTTCCAATAATGTCAATATCATCAGCATAGCCAAGTAATTGAACGGATCTAAAAAAAATCGTACCGCTGGTGATGACATGCGAGTTGCGTACGATTGCCTCAAGAATGATGTTGAAGAGGTTACATGACAGCGCGTCACCCTGTCGTAAGCCTTTCTCGACATTAAATGAGTCGGTGGTGTTCTTACCAATCTTGACGGAGCAGCGCGAGTTCTCCATAGTCATCCTGCACAATCGAACGAGTTTGGCAGGGATGCCAAGAAGCGACATGGCTCTGTATAGCTCGTTCCTGTTAACGCTGTCATAGGCGACTTTAAAATCGATAAAGAGGTGGTGAGTATCGATTTGGAATTCTTGGGTCTTTTCCAAAATCTGCCGAAGTGTGAAAATTTGGTCGACGGTTGACTTACCGGGCCTGAAACCACACTGATAGGGGCCAATCAGTTCACGTGCGAAAGGGTTCAGACGTTCACACAGAATGGCCGACAAGATTTTATAGGCGACATTTAGGAGACTTATACCTCTGTAGTTGGCGCAGTTTAGAGTATCTCCTTTCTTGTGGATAGGGCACACAATGCTGAGGTTCCATTCGTCAGGCATACTTTCATCCGACCAGATTGTACAGATGAGTTGGTGTATGCTCCTCACCAAGTCATCTCCCGCTGCTTTGAAGAGTTCAGCCGTAAGGCCATCAGCTCCAGCAGCCTTGTTGGACTTTAGTTTAGATATTGCTATCCGAACTTCTTCTTGGTCGGGAGGACGGAAATTTTGTTCATCATCATCCAAATCGAATGGATCATTCTGCCTGACAGCGATTAGTTGGCTGTCTTCGCCGTTTAACAGTCTGCAGAAGTGTTCTTTCCAAATTCTCAGCACCGACTGTGTATCTACAACGACATTCCCACCCTCGTCTCTACATGCTTCCGCTCGGGCTTTGTAACCCTTGGACGAATGCTTTACCCTTTGGTAGAACTTTCGAACATTGCTTCTGCCGTAGCACTCCTCAATAGATTCAACCATTCGTTTTTCCAGTTCTCTTTTTTTTCTTCTGAAAAGCCGATGTTCCTCTTTCCTCTTTTGCTGGTTTACCGCACGGAAAGCGCTCTTGGCAGCTCTAGTTCTGGCATTCAGAACTGCATGATAGGCTTCGTCTTTGGCCAAGTGTGCGAGCCTGCACTCATCATCGAACCAGGTGTTTCGTTGTGGTCGCCTAATGAAACCCAAAACATCCGTGGCAGCGGTTTTGATGGCCATTTTGCAATGTTGCCACTGGGCCTCTGGGTTTGGCGCAGGCGCCGGGCTTGTCAAGAGATAAGAGGAGACATGATTGGCAAAGGTTGTGGCGGTCTCTTGCGATTGCAACTTCGCAACATCAAACTTTCTCACAGTGGATGTTCGATTCTGCGGTCTGGTGGAGATCCGGATTCGCACTTTAGCTACAACAAGGTAGTGGTCTGAGTCTATGTTGGCCCCTCGGAAAGTGCGGACATCCATGACATTGGAGGCATGTCTGCTATCAATCGCAATGTGATCAATTTGGTTGACGGTATTTTGATCAGGAGACCGCCAGGTCCCCTTGTGTATATTGAGGTGTGGGAAGTATGTGCTAGCTAAGATGACACTTCGCCCCGCAGCAAAGTCGATTAGCCTGTGTCCGTTACCGGAAGTGTTGTCGTGCAGGCTATGCTTTCCGACTGTCGAGCCAAAGTTACCCTCCTTTCCGATTTTGGCGTTGAAGTCACCAAGAATAAACTTAGTGTCGTACTTCGGGCATTCATCATACGTCTTCTCGAGAAGATCGTAGAATTCTTCTTTGGTCGTGTCATCTTTTTCCTCTGTGGGGGCGTGGACGCAGATCAGCGAGATGTTGCTGAATTTGGATTTAATGCGGATTGTGACAATGCGTTCGCTTATGCCACGAAACCCCAAGACTTCTTGCCTAAGCCTTCCTCTTATCACAAATCCGCATCCAAATAGCCGCTGGTTTCTTGTCCTGTAGCACTTGCCGTAGTAGATGTCACAGTTTTTCATCCTCCTTGTGCCTTCACCATCCCATCGCACTTCTTGGATGGCTGTGATGTCGGCTTTGACACCATCTAGGGCTTCCACTAATTGTTCGGCTGCACGTGGTCTGTTAAGGGTCCGGACATTCCACGTGCAGAACCGAAATTCGTTGTCCTTGTTTCGTTTGCTAGGGTCGTCATCAGTAGGGTCATCCATATCCGAGGCAGTTGGTTGTTTCGGAACTATTATTTTTTTACGTGGTAGGGAAGTTACCCCGACGCACAACCCCCAACCTGGGGGACCAGGCCCTATGCTGTTCTCCTTGGACAAAAGGAGCTGGAGAAATCCAGAGTCAGTAACCCACTACGGGGATGTGAGAGCTGCCGTTGGTCCTATATGGGCTCATCCGCCACCTTCTCTATTTCACTACCCTGACTAATAGTAGTGAAAGGACCCAAAGACCTGAGCTCCGAATATGTCGAAGTAGCTCAATGGGGTGCCTACCATATTGTCTGTAAGCGTCGCCGTTGGTTCACTTGGAAGCTCATCCGCCGCTCGCTTGCTTTCTGAGGGGTTCGTACAGAATAAACTGCTACCCAACAAGAGAAACAGAGGAGTTTTATGGCAGGGCAATTATAGTGTTGCTATTTTTCTGTGATCAACACTCGCGCTTATAAGTTCAGCAAGTCAAGTCCGGGTGGACAAGACCAGTACCCGATGGCTACCACTTGGAGGTAAAATAAGCACAATTGATGCGTATGAGACAGTTGCAACGCTGGGCATCGCCATGTTGATACCAATCAGGGCCTACCCTATTCATACAGCACCCAGCCATCCTTAGCAATGTTATCAGAATTAATATTGAAGTTTATATCAGTCAAGTAAGAGAATGATTTCAAAAAGCCAAAATTTTGGCTATTTTCGTCAAGTATATCACAGTTCGAAGTATCACAGTTTAAAGTATCACAGATGTTAGTATCACAGTTAAAGGCATTTTGAAAAAAGTCTGCAAACAATTGTGTAATAACACGAGGGTCATGACTAGATATATCGTTTGACTTAAGAACAGACGGATATGGACAAGACTTCCTTTTACTATTTATAAAGTTCCAAAAATATTTTGGATTCATTTTAAGATCTCTTTGTACTTTCTGCAGATAATTCAAATATTTTAAACTTGAAGATCTATTGAAATTTTCACGAGCACGGCAAAAGTTTTCAAAGTCGGCTTCACTTCGAGATAATTTATAAACTGACCAAAACTTGTTTCTGAGGTTCTTAAGGCTTTTAATTTCACTATCATACCAATCTGGAACTGATGATCTCGATTTTACAGAAGTTAGAGGTACACATTTTAAAAAACAATCAAACAAGACATTATAAATTTCAAAGACCATAGTGTTCACAGTTAAACAATTATTGAGATATGACCAATCAACTTGTGACAGCAGCATATTTAATTTGTTAAAATCTGTCTTTTTAAAATTAAAAGTGTAAAAGTTTTCATTAAGGTCAGAATGAAATATTAAATCAAAAGAAAGAGAAAAAGATAAAGATGGATGATGGTTATCTTCAACTACTAAAGGATCTGTTGATTTTTCCACAACAATATCTTCATCACAGCTTGCGAAAATTAGATCCAAAATTCTTCCATTGCAATTAGAAACATCGTTAAATTGGTGTAGTCCAAGTGAGTTTAAATCGTCAATTAGTTTTGAGTCACCAGATTTAAGATGTCCAGTTGGCAACGTTACGTTCGATTTAGGACATCGTAACCAAGCAATATTGCTAAGATTAAAATCGCCGAGGCAAATCAGCTCGTCGTTATATTCTAATAATTCATTGATATAGTTAATGAATTCAAAAGCTTTATCATGAAAATTGGTCACCTCGTTTTGAAGTATATAAGGAATATATATAGAAACATCGATTTTCTTATATTGGATATGGATAGATGATTGTCTAAAATCCAAACTTACCATGTACCTGCCTATACAATTAAAACAGTAGTTTTGTTTTCAATTATAACTTGCGATTATAAGTACCTAAGTATGTACTAAACCTATTGTACAATCATTAACAAGAATTTTGATTTTCTCGAAAAAGGAAGTCATTTATAATTCAATTAACATTGCATTTCAAAATTTTTTGATATCTTTAATTTTCGATTTTTATAAAATAATTAAGTTTTTTTTGAAATTGAAATGATAGAAACTTAAGATTTCTCTGTATTCTTGTATTGAAACATATTTTAAAATATTTTTTCGGAAGGTTGTTCAAAAACCCTTTTTTAAAGAAACTGATCGAACGATTTTTAATGGTTGTTTTTTCCTATATAGCTTTGTTAAGTTTTTCCAAAAGAACTCTTAAACCAATAAGAAATAATAAAAGAATTTTCCAAATATTTTTTTCAAATTAGGTAAATAGCCCGTATTTTATTTTATATGTTTTCGTGCCTTCATTTTGCTGAACTCCTCAATTACATCGTTGAAATCGACTTCCCTTGAAACTTTTCTCTCAATTGACAAAATGGACAGATTGACTAAACGTTCTTGAATCTTGACTAATGGTAGATCAAACATCGAAGGTAGGTAACTTTTTATTGTTGTCTGTATCGACCGGGCCGTTGTAAATAAATAGGCTGTGTGAGCCAAATAAGCTGGATAGGCATGGCTTACTATATCGTTAGAAACTGAAGTTAAAAACTTCGAAACATTATTTAAATGTGTACATGTATAAGTGTCACAGTTTCAACATGGTTGCGCAAGTACTTTGAGGTTTATAAAACTAAAAACGAGGAGAAGTAGTTTTTAATATTTTTGATTTTTAGAAAAACTGGAAGACTTAAAGTATCTAGGTTTAAGCACAATATAAAATTGAATAGAGCATTGAATATTAAAACAAAATTTTGGGGAAAGATAGTTTTTGAGTTCAAGAATGGGTAATGGAAAAAAGGCCCAACGAAAAAAGGCCAAATTTTAAATTTGGCGTTATTTCGTTTTTAACGTGTAAATAAGGCCGCATTGGTTGTACATATTTCTATTTTCAAACCGAAATAAGGCCAAATTTACATTGGAAATAAGACCAAATTTCAAATTTGGATCTATATTCCAGTTTATTAATGGAAATAACCCCAATGTGAAACAATAGAATTTCCACTCCATGGTCGGCGTGGAGGGAAAATAGATTTGAGATAAAATGATAATTGATAGAAGAAAGGAAGATTTCGTTGTGGAAAAAATAATACATAGTTGATTTATTTAACAAAATAACAAATCAAATATATTTTCTTCAATATATGCAAGAAAGCTTAAAATTCGGGTCGAATTTTTAGCCTTTGTGTTTTTATCAAGTGTTTCGAGAAATTTGTTTTATTCATTTAGATAAGTTTCATTCATTTCTTTCTTGCAAAGATTGAAGAAAATATATTTGATTTCTTGTGTTGTTAATTGAATAAACTATTATTTTTTCCCCCAACGAAATCTTCTTTTCTTCTATCAATATTCATTTTATCTCAAATCTATTTTCCCTCCACGCCAACCATGGAGTGGAAATTCTGTTGTTTCACATTTCCCTACTTCATAATATATTTTCTACTTCAATTCCTTCATGATGATAAACTTTGAGGCCCTTAATTAATAGTTTAAGTGTTTTCACTATTAAACGAAATAAAGCCAAATTGGCCTTACATCGTTTTCTTAATCGAAATTAAGCCAAATCAAAATTTTGGAGTTATTTCCAGATTTGAAACGAAACAAGGCAAAATTTATGATTTTGGGCTTCATTTCGTTGGCCCTTATTTCACGTCACCATCAGCTATTTACTATAAAAACAGAAAACAACAAATGGGTAACTAAATTCCGGGTTGATTTTTTTTTTCTTAGCATGACTTTGTTGATGCTGCCGTTGTTTTTCGAACCTTTGTATAGGTACAGTTTTGTTCTGGTTTGGGGCTGGAGGCCCCATAACATTTTGCTTCGTGCGTGATGTAGGACTAGGTAGAAACATAAAACATTATGACACAAATTATTATGAGTAGGTAAAGGTACATAGTTTTCTTATAATAAACCTTCATCCGTTCTACCCATTCCTATTTAGTGTTAATATTAAAAAAAATCAAAAATATGAAAGAGGTTGATTTGGTGGCCCCCGTACACCGGAGGCCCGTACACTTGGAGTCGAGAGAAGTTTTGCGTACGATTTATGGTCCTGTCTGCGTTAACTGAGAAAACAACATTTGGCGAAGAAGATACTCCGACGAACTATACGTGCTGTAAAGCGACATACGAGTAAGCCTAGCCACAAAGACTCTAAATTCAACGACCAAGACGCCTCGGCCATGTAGAGCGAATGGACACCAACGCTCCAGCTCGTTTAGTCTTCAAATCCAAACCAGAGGAAGTCAGAAGCCAGGTAGAGGGAGATCTCCGAATACTTGGAGTGCAAAATTGGAAACGGCAGGCTAGAGATAAGCAAGGCCTAGGAGGATCAAGCTCTAGTGGAGCCAACATAAGCAAGTTAGTAATTTCTCAGCTCGGGCAAAAGTTCTTCAAAAATTAAATTGATGATCGGGTTGGTCCCAGTGAAATAGCTATAACTCCAGCCTATGAACTTGGTGGTAGCACACACAAGTTGTTGTTGTTTCATTCTAAATGTTAAACAATATTCGTTTTTTGAATACACAGAGTGGAAACTTTTTACTTTTCTCTGTTTTAAAATAGAGGGACTTGCTGTTGCTACTTTATTAAAAGCTTTGTTTGTTTAGCCCTGGGGTCACCACAACTCGTTTTTTGAAATACCTCAACTCGCCCTCAAGAGAAAATTCTGTTTTTTGAAACCTGGGGTCGCCCTTAAGTCACCCCGAAGTCGATCTCGCTATTTAGCTGGGGCGAGTTGAGGTAACGAATCAGCTGTTGAAGTGACTTTTGCTGTCAAGCATTTCTTATGTATTTTTCTTCTGTATTTGATTTTTCATGTCTTTTTTCGATAAAACTAAATGAAATGCAATTGAATGTATTTATTTTGATGAAAGTAAACACAAATCGAACAAATAAAGCAAATTGGAAACTTTTGATTTTGTGCATTGTGAAAAATTATTAATCAGCAGCCCTAATGCGTTTTTTGACCCAGGTCCCCCAGGTTTTCTTGACAATTCCAAGAGTTGTCAAGAAAACCTGGGCCGACCCTAGTTAAAGTTTAACAAACTAAGCTAATGTTTAACTAACTCATTTGCTTACCTTTCATTCTGTGATAAACTTCGACGATGTCTATTTCGTTTATTATTCTTCTTCTCTTCCTCTCTTCGTTCTTTTATTCGATCTTTACTGCGTTCTTTATTCCATCGCTTGTTGTTTTTACGATTTTTCAATTGATCTCTGTGTTTGTCACCATTCGTTTCGAAACGATTTCGACTTCGATCAAAAAAACGGTCTGGGCTACAATTTCGCTGTCGACTACTATCGTATGAACGATCTCTGCTTCCATTTCGACGTTTTTCTTTTTCCCGAGAATTTTTCGGTCCATGGTCGTGGTCCGTTCTTTTGGATTTTTCAAACTTTTTTTTGATGTCTCCAATTTGATCACTTGAAGATTTTATTAAAAATTTGGTATCTTTAAGGTTTTCGTCGGTGTTTGAGGAAATACTTTTTCTCGGTTCACGTGAAAATGGGTTGACATGAACCCTTTCCCTTTTCACATCTTTCTCAACATCAGCATCAGCGTGTTCACTGAATTGCTTTCCTTGCCGAGGTTTGTTGCGTCGAAAGCAGATGTCATCTTTCCTGTTAATTACAAATTGTCCATTTAGGATAATTTTACTTTAGAAAAATCGCTCCAACTTACTCTCTTCGAAGATCACAGATTTGTTTGTCCTTTCTTTTGATTTCTGTTCGAGCCGTATCAAGAAGACTTACAAAATTTATTTCTAATTGATTTATTTTTCTGTTAAGTTCTTTTTTTTCTGCTTGGAGTTTTTGGATTGTACCCAAGGCAACTTGGTATTTTTCTTTCCATTGCAAATCCTCGATGGCTTTCTAGAATGTGTAACAGGCAAGATTGTATAAGTAGCTTTGGTTGAATTATGGGGAGCTTACTTGAGTTTCCTGCTCATGGAGTACTACCAAATCATCATAAATATCAAAGCCTTCCATTTTAGAGCATAATTATTATAATAACACTTGTATTCCTACACTTTATTTTGAAAATTTTGATCACAAAGCATTTTTCAAAATTTTTTTTTTTTCATTCGTTGGTTGTCACTTTTTACAGAAATATTTTCCTTTTTTATTGCAATGGGCGCGAAAAATGACAGCTCAAAATGAACTCGTTCGCATTTATTTCATATGTTACGTACAGTCAGAATGAAAAATTGATATTTATGTGTGGCGGTTCTGTTAGATTTGTTTCGACTTTGTCGACTAACTTTTAATTTCACCGCTCACTCACCAGAGGCGCAGCAATCAAATTGAAGCCAGACAAATTCAAATGATGTGACCAACGATTTTTACATAGCAGCTGTCGATTGACTGCTGGAACACAATAGAAAAACGCAGCCGGAACCGCAGCCGCAACCGTATCGCATGCCGTACGTACCTAATTAGAAGTGCCCACAATGGAGTCGTACGTACTCCACGTTTTTTTTACAATTTCCACTGAGAAACATACATATATATGCATATAAAAGATGATAAAACATACATCGCATCATGTATAGTCTTTTCTATAAATTTGTAATTACCTGACCTAATATTTCTTAAAGGATTTTATTAGCACGTTGCTCTTGGAATGTCAAAAATACGCACGTATTTATTAAAAGTTGGCCAACTCGTCCGTCGCCGTTTGCGGCTGCGTTTGCGGATCCGTCTCGTTGTGTTCGCAACATTGAATTCGTGTGTATTCAATATTTTGACATGCGATACGGATGCGATTGCGGATCCGGCTCCGGCTCCATTGTGTTCCAGCAGTGAGTATTCAATGTCTAGACTGCCTCGAGTAAAGTTCTGATAATAAAGATAAGTTAAGTTAAAATTTAATAACCTTGTGTTTTATTGGTACAACACGCCAAAGTGGTGACCCCGACGTGATCTGGCTTTATCTTTTAACAAGCACAAGTTCACGATTTTCTTTTTTTTTCTAAAGATAAGATAGATAAGGACATTCATGGATCCACCATTAAATCCTGGTGATGACGCTGGCCAAGCAGCAAACGCTGCTGCCCAAGCAGCATACGCAGCTACCCAAGGACAATCGCTCGCTGAAATTGCAGCATTAAAGAACCTTAAAATTCCACCGTTTTGGAAAATAAATGCCTGACGACATGCTTTCCACAATTTGGATGTCAAGGATGCCCAACCATGTTCGTGGAATATTATCTGCCAGTCAAAACATTGACCTCACTGCGTTGTCGGAAATAGCGGACAAAATTATGGACAACATGTCAACAGCACCAAATCTAGTTTTCGCTGCAGAGGTCGATGAGTGCCGAAATAACATTACTCTCGAACAACGCCTGACCAAGGTAGAATCTGCATTGACTAACCTAACTACAATGGTTCAAAATCTTAAAGCCGACCAAAATAGATCCCGAGCGCAGTCAAGAAACAGATCATTTTCTAGAGCTAGGAAGGTCTCGTCAAAAGAAGGACGTTCATCAGTCTGTTTTTATCACAGGAAGTACGGCGAAGAAGCGAGAAGGTGCGACAAGCCTTGTAGCTTCCCCACAAAAAACTAGCAAGCCTGTTTTCACCTAAGGCGGTTGACAACAGCCATCAACTCAGCAAAGAAAGCCGCCTTTTTATCTACGACAAGGAGACCCATCAGAAATTCTTACTGGATTCTGGTTCAACGATAAGCGTCTTACCTCGCTCCAGTGATTGCCCAAACCTGAGAGGAGAAACAACACTTCTCGCGGCCAGTAACTCCCCAATATATACCTACGGCAGCAAAACCCTCACGCTCAACATCGGTCTTCGGAGAGCTATCACTTGGCCTTTCATTATTGCAGACGTCAAAACAGCAATCATTGGAGCAGACCTATTGGCACACTATGGACTGTTAATCGATCTAAAGGCAAAACGCATCATTGACAAAACAACATCACTAACGGCGTCTGGAATAATTGAGTCAACCGACGTCACTAGACTACTTTCCATCAATGGACCTGATACCTATATTAGTCTGGTGAAACAATTCGTCCTTGCCAACAGTAGCTGTTCCAAACCGAAGCCCACCGTGATGCACCACCACATAATAACTACAGGTCAGCCAAACGCAGAACGTCCAAGACGACTGACTGGAGATAAGCTGAAGCAAGCCAAAAGCGACATCGAGGACTTCGTCAAGAAAGGATATTGTCGCGTATCAAGCAGTCCATGGGCTAGTCCAATCCATCTCGTAGAGAAAAAAACAGGCGGATGGAGATGTTGTGGTGACTATCGTCGCTTAAATGCTCAAACTCAACCCGATAGGTATCCTATACCACACATTATAGATTTCACCGAAAATCTTCACAACAAATCCTATTTCTCTATCTTGGACATGGACAAGGCGTATTACCAAATCCCAATGGCACCTGATGATATCGAAAAGACAGCAATCACAACTCCCTTTGGATTTTTTGAGTTTGTGGTCATGCCATTCGGGCTAAAAAATGCAACTCAAACATTCCAAAGGTTTATGGATATGGTTCTTCGCAACTTGGACTTCGTTTTTTGTTACATTGACGACATTCTGATTGCCTCAAACTCAGAAGAAGAACACAAACATGTTTTGCAAGTACTGCAACGTCTCCAAGAATATGGTTTGGTAATAAACATCTCAAAATGCCAATTTGCGAAAACTGAGGTAACATATCTTGGACACACAATCAACAAATTAGGTTGCAATGCAAGCCACCAGAAGACCGAATTAACGCCATTTCCAACTATCCAAAGCCAACCACCATACAAGAGCTACGTCGATTTCTAGGAATCGTTAATTATTATCGTCGCTACATCCCAAACAGCGCCCACATGCAAGCACCACTGAATGGACTCATCAAGAATTCAAAGAAAAACGACAAACGACCTGTCCCTTGGAACCCTCTTGCGGAAAAGTCTTTCCAAGAGTGCAAAGAAAGCATCAAACAAACAAGTCTGCTGACACACATCAACCAAAATTCATCTCTGATTTTAACAACTGATGCATCAGATACCGCAATCGGAGCCAAGCTAGAACAGAAGGATTCTGACCAGAATAAACCCATCGGTTTTTTTCCTTGCAAGCTTTCAAGTGCACAGACTCGATACAGCACTTATGATCGGGAGCTACTTGCTGTCTACCTTGCAATACAATTCTTCAGACATATACTGGATGGTCGTCGCTTCGTGGTCCAAACCGATCACAAGCCACTAATCTACGCATTTCAACAGCGCTCCGACAAAGCTCCGCAACGTCGGTTGAGACAATTGGATTTTATATCTCAGTTCACGACCGATATAATTTACCTTCCCAGAAAGGACAACACTGTAGCAGATGCTTTGTCACGAGTCAATGCAATTTCAATGCCCTCGCAGTTCGACCAACGGGAATTGCATCTTTCACAACTGCTAGACCCGGAATTACATCAACTCTTAAGGCTAGGGAACACTTCCCTTAAATTGACCAAACTAACCTTAGAAGCCGGAATCAAAATTTATTGCGACACTTCGGACAACTTCATTCGCCAGTACATACCATCAACTCTGCGTCGAAAAGCTTTCGAATCAATACATAATCCATCTCATCCCAGTGGAAGATCAACCAGTCGCTTACTCAGGGAGAAGTACATTTGGCCAAACATCAAGAAAGACGCACTGGAATGGTCTCGGACGTGCATCCAATGTCAACGTTCTAAAGTGAGTCGACATACGAGACTTTCGCCTGAATCAATCGGCGTTCCAGACCAACGTTTCCAACATGTACACATTGACCTGATTGTTCTCCCACTGTGCAAAGGGAACAGATATTGTCTTACAATGATCGACCGGTTTAGCAGATGGCCGGAAGCCATACCCCTACAAGGGATGAGTGCAGAAACAGTCGCAACAGCATTCTACAGTCATTGGGTTGCTCGATTCAGTTCACCAACTACAATCACAACCGACCAAGGCACTCAATTTGAGTCTGCCCTCTTCGCAGCACTAATGAAGATGATTGGCACCACAAGGGTGAGAACTTCACCCTACCACCCTGCATCAAACGGCCTAGTGGAACGTTGGCATCGTTCCTTTAAGACCGCTCTCATGTGCCATGAGGAAACAAACTGGGTAGAGGCGCTTCCAACCGTATTAATTGGTCTTCGAACAACATACAAAGAAGACATCAAAGCGTCCGCAGCCGAAATGCTCTACGGAACAAGTCTCACAATACCTGGTGAGTTCTTTGTTAATCAAAACATTGTCTCTGACCCACAGATATTCGTCCAAAAACATCGAGAGGCCATGCGCAAGTTTCGTGCATCTACGACATCAAATCATGCCACAAACCTGAAGCTGTACGTATCACCTGACCTTTACAAATGTTCACACGTCTTTCTTCGATGCGATTCTGTTAAAAAGCCACTCGAGCAACCATACACCGGTCCTCATCTTGTAATAAAACAAATCAACGACCGGCTTTTTACGATTAATGCAAACGGAAGGATTGTAAATGTTTCAACAGAACGTTTAAAGCCAGCATACATTTTTTCCGAGGACTGCACAGCCGAGCAGCACCAAACACCATCGTCAACAAGCACTGGACACCAAACACCAAGTGAAGTTCCATCTAATCCCAAGTTATATTCCTCAACAGCGTCCCGGCCAATTTTAAAGAAATTTTCGCAAAACAAAACAAAAACAGATGGTCAACGAAAAGTCCAATTTGACATTTAATTCAATCGTTCCTTCGTTACTAGAGGGGGAGTGATGTGGCGGTTCTGTTAGATTTGTTTCGACTTTGTCGACTAACTTTTAATTTCACCGCTCACTCACTAGGGGCGCAGCAATCAAATTGAAGCCAGACAAATTCAAATGATGTGACCACCGCCATATACTTAGCAGCACTATATCACCGATTTTAAATTTTTTGTGTTCTATAATTTGGGAATGATTTAGGAAAATTTAGGAAACCATTTTTAGAATTTAGGAACAATTAGTTTAAAAGTTATTAACAATTTAAATTTGGCGTATACTTAGCAGCACATAGTCACAAAAGTTGCTTTTTATGGTATCAATCGATTGGGGGCAACTCCAGTAAATTTAGGAACAAGTTTTAGAATTTAGGAACAAGTAGTTTAGCTAATAATTAACAAAATGTAAACAAATTCAATGCTTCTATAAACAATTAAAACGTATCGGTACATAACGTAACGTCGACAAACTGTTATAAAGAAGGTAGCACTGTCGCATGTAAACGCAGTGTTCTTAAATTATGACATTTTGGATGGCTTGAGGTTGATGGGTCTGCACACACGCACCAAAACCATAAAAGTAGCACGTTACAGCGGCTATAGGCTGGACCATTCTGTTATATTTTGTTATTCAATATTAAATAAATAAAATTTTTAATAAAAAATAACAACGTTTTCCTAAATTTCAAGAGCAGTTTTCGTATTTTATTTGATTACTAATGAAACGAGGAACAAATTGTGAGGTTAAAACAAGCATACTTAGTTCAAATGGTATAAGAAAATTAAGTTGACTAAACTTTCAAACTTAGTTGTCAGTTTTTTTTAATTGTAAATAATTAATGAAAAATGATCTCCATAATTTTAAAAATGTTTACTTAATTTACTTAACTTAATTGGTAACTAAAATAAGGAAATCATTTTCATAATTTAGTAAAGCATAGTTCAAAAGTTAAAAGTAAATTTTATTTGAATGAATTAAATTGGGGGAAAGTGCACTGCGACCTTAAAGATCTATTGTGCCCCCTCAATTCAATCTGGAAAACCTTTTATCTTAAGGGTCAGGTATTTTTTAATTGCTAATAATAAATGAAAACTATTCCAAAACTCTGAAAGTAGATTCCTTCATATACTTAATAGATAACTAAATTTAGGAAACAGTTTTGAAGATTTAGGAAAGCATAGTTCAAAAGTTATAAGCAAATTAAATTTGAAAAACCTTTTATTTTAAGGGTCAGTTTTTTTAAATTTTTAATAATTAATGAAAACTATTTTCCAAAACTCTAAAAGTAATTTCCTTAATTTACTTAATGGATAACTAAATTAAGGAAACAATTTTGAAGATTTAGGAAAGCATAGTTCAAAAGTTATAAGCAAATGAAATTTGAAAAACATTTTATTTTAAGGGTCAGTTTTTTAAATTGTTAATAATTAATGAAAACTATTTTCCAAAATTCTAAAAGTAGTTTCTTTAATTTATTTAAGGGATATCTAAATTAAGGAAACAGTTTTGAAGATTTAGGAAAGCATAGTTCGAAAGTTAAAAGGAAATGAACTTTGAAAAACCTTTTATTTTAAGGGTCAGTTTTTTAAATTTTTAATAATTAATGAAAACTATTTTCCAAAACTCTAAAAATAGTGTCCTTAATTTACTTAATGGATAACTAAATTAAGGAAACAATTTTGAAGATTAAGGAAAGCATAGTTCAAAAGTTATAAGCAAATTAAATTTGAAAAACCTTTTATTTTAAGGGTCAGTTTTTTTAAATTTTTAATAATTAATGAAAACTATTTTCCAAAACTCTAAAAGTAATTTCCTTAATTTACTTAATGGATAAATAAATTAAGGAAACAATTTTGAAGATTTAGGAAAGCATAGTTCAAAAGTTATAAGCAAATGAAATTTGAAAAACATTTTATTTTAAGGGTCAGTTTTTTTAAATTTTTAATAATTAATGAAAACTATTTTCCAAAACTCTAAAAGTAGTTTCCTTAATTTACTTAAAGGATAACTAAATTAAGGAAACAATTTTGAAGATTTAGGAAAGCATAGTTCAAAAGTTATAAGCAAATTAAATTTGAAAAAACTTTTATTTTAAGGGTCAGTTTTTTAAATTTTTAATAATTAATGAAAACTATTTTCCAAAACTCTAAAAGTAGTTTCCTTAATTTACTTAATGGATAAATAAATTAAGGAAATAGTTTTGAAGATTTAGGAAAGCATAGTTCGAAAGTTATAAGCAAATGAACTTTGAAAAACCTTTTATTTTAAGGGTCAGTTTTTTAAATTTATAATAATTAATGAAAACTATTTTCCAAAACTCTAAAAGTAGTTTGCTTAATTTACTTAATGGATAACTAAATTAAGGAAACAATTTTGAAGATTTAGGAAAGCATAGTTCAAAAGTTATAAGCAAATGAAATTTGAAAAACATTTCATTTTAAGGGTCAGTTTTTTAAATTGTTAATAATTAATGAAAACTATTTTCCAAAATTCTAAAAGTAGTTTCTTTAATTTATTTAAGGGATATCTAAATTAAGGAAACAGTTTTGAAGATTTAGGAAAGCATAGTTCGAAAGTTAAAAGGAAATGAACTTTGAAAAACCTTTTATTTTAAGGGTCAGTTTTTTAAATTTTTAATAATTAATGAAAACTATTTTCCAAAACTCTAAAAGTAGTTTCCTTAATTTACTTAATGGATAAATAAATTAAGGAAACAATTTTGAAGATTTAGGAAAGTTCACATAGTTCAAAAGTTATAAGCAAATGAAATGAAATTTCAATAAAATTATTTCTGAATCGCACAAAGAGTACCTTCTCAAGTTAAAAAACAAGAAAAAGTGACCTTTTGCCAAAAAGCTTTAACCGTTTCGTTTTTCGAAGCAACCTACCTTATCATGGTTCTAAAATTACAAGTGCTGCAGTTCAAATTTAAGCTAGGTCCACATTTATCTCTTGTGGTAGTTCAAACATTTTTGTCTGATCAATACTACACATCCCAACACAATGCAGCACACGATACTCGGCGTGGTTCTACCATGTAAAATAATATGGAATTTATTACTGTGTTAAAAATGCTAATAGTCCTTTACGTTCGAAAATATATTGTAGCAATTAATATATATTAAGTCGAAAATATTTTAAAGCTTCATTCCAGAAATTTTTATATATATTCAATCTCTTTTTTAGGAAAAAACATGTTGGTAATAAGGAAAGATGTATAAATTTACACAATTTGTGCATTTGCATCTATTTATTTAATGATGCACAACAAAACTACAAACATTGTTTAAAATACATGTAACCATAAGTTTTGAACAACTCTTACCACCAGCAAGAGTTCACGTTAATTTGAATATGTAAAAACTACGATAACTTGAATGTGTAAGTAATCCCCCTTAACACATACTCTCAAACTCATGTGGATATTTTTTTTTCAGACCCTGAAAAATGTTGTCCTGAAGTTACCATGTATCCGAGGTATTACCACAAAATTCAAAATTGCTGCGCCCATGAAAACAACCACAGGAATTTAAGTATATAATGCGACCCATACACGATCGCGACAACGCAACGGGTCGATTTTTCTGACACCGAATATAGGTGCACACACCAAACATTACAGTGCACCGACACAATTTATTGTGTGCACAAGTGTTGTGTGTATGGGCCTCTTTATAGTTAAGAAAACTATGCACTCGTGATATTTGTCCTTAACATAGAATAACTAAACATGTTAAAGTAAAAGTTCCTATCTACAAAAAAAATAAGGTTCTTGAAATAACTTTTCGATAATTTTTTGTAATAGTAAACAAAATAAATAAGTTTCTACTCCATTTTTTCTTCGAATTTGCTTCACTTTCTAGGCTTACATTTCTAATAAGACTTCTCTGATAAAGCATCAAAACTAAGTTGCACGGTGAGTGGTAGGCTTAAGACATGTCTGACGGTGGCGGGAAAATACATAGCCTGCCCACGCGCCGCTGCCTTGCATTGTGTTCAACCGGGCCTTTATGTTAAAAGTACTAAATCGACAACAAAGAGCAAACTACATTGCCCTTTTGGGAAGCATATAACATTAGGGAAAATGTTAAAAATTCCTAGGCCTCTTTAGTTTTCAAAAACTTCTGAGAGCATTCCGAAAGATTTTAAAGATTTCAGTAGAATACCACTCAGCCGCATGCTAAATAAAAGTCACTAGATCAACCTTAAAAATTTACTAGATATGCGCTAAAATTTTTAAAAAAGATACTAAAATAAATTTTCAAACAAAATATTTAAACAAAACTAATTTGAAACAAGTTTTATTTTGTTAAAA